>JAJDEZ010017211.1:1521088-1554770 GCA_027743565.1 Vigna trinervia | reverse complement strand
TCCTCCACTGCATTCAATCTGCATCCATGTCTGGAGCATCCGTACCACTAAAGCTTTGAGCTGGATGGGTGAGTTGTTATGAAAGAAAAGGCTAGAATCGGGAGAACCTTTAAGGTAATGAAGAATATGGCTAGTAGCTTATTGATGGATAGTGGTAGGAGAAGAGAGAAATTGACTAAGATGATGGAAAATGATATAAGGCCAGGTTGTGGTTAAGTAGATCAACTAGCCAATGAGATGTCGATAGGCAGTAGTAGCGACTTCATTAAGAGGTTGAGCAGTAATGTTGAAGGAGTACTTTGGAACCATAAGTGTTGGAATAAGAGAACTATATCAAGCATTCCAGTTTTGTGAAGGAAATCTATCATATACATGCTTCGATAGAGATGTACATTAGTTGAATTTCGAGCATCCTCGAGGCCAAGGAAATGTGTTAAATATCCAAGCTTTTTGATTCAAATATTGAATGGACAAGGTCAATAATGCATTGTATCTTTGCATCATGATTACCAATCATAACGATATCATTAACATAAATGAAAAGAATCGTGATTTTTTATTCATCATGTTGCATAAAAAGGGAATGGTCAGCAGATAAACAAGTGTAGTTATTGAAATTAAAAATAGGTGTAACTTTGTCTACCATTGGCTTCGAGATTGATTAAAACCATATAAGGAACGTTA
Source organism: Vigna trinervia (assembly GCA_027743565.1). Classification (NCBI taxonomy): domain Eukaryota; kingdom Viridiplantae; phylum Streptophyta; class Magnoliopsida; order Fabales; family Fabaceae; genus Vigna; species Vigna trinervia. The sequence goes on along the minus strand of JAJDEZ010017211.1, from coordinate 1,554,086 downwards.
AAGTTTGCAAACATGGTTGAAGAAGTGATACGTACACTCGGTGAGAGTTTTATGCAAACATAAATTTCATGTGTTGATATATTGTAGTGTGTAGTGTAATAAATAAACTAACTCATATGAATGCAATTACTATGTAATGCAATGGATGACAAATGCTATATGTGCTCGTATAACAACTAGCTGAAAACAGTAATAATTCCAGGGAATAGCTTCAAGCTTCAATCAAGAAGCTCTCCAAGAATCAGAAACACAATGGATGAATATTTGGGTGTAGTGGAATCAGTTGCATTGTAAGTGTTTGATGAAGGTGTGAATGAAGGCAATGGAGGTGATTGAAGTCTCTAAGCTCAGAAAGTCTTCCCACTAAGGAAGAAAGCTAGAGGAGAGTAGTTGAATTCAAAATTCAGAAATGACTTAAGAGTATAAGAGGCTAAGCAAACAATTCTGCAACATTTCATTACACTCAAAAGGGAAAATATACAATAGATGGGCTCTCCTATTTATAGGTGATGAAGAGCCTCTAATCTGAGCTACATTCCCTCCAAAATTCAAATGAAAACAAGTTGGAAAGACCAATTGTAAAGAGTCACGAGTTACATGTTGATTCACATGGAAAACACATCAAAAAAGTGTAACAGGAAGCTCCGCTCGCGCTTGAGCGCCCCCTGGATAGCGTGTGGGCACGTGTAGGCAGAGAAAGCCATTTGATGATATGGTTCGATTGCGCTTGAGTGCTCCTTGGTGATGGGCGCTTGAGCGACCCTAGTGCTGCCAGTTTTGAAATCTGGTTGACTGGTCAATGGTTCCTAACTTTATTGTATCCTACAAAACAAGAATTACAAATATTTAGAATCCTTCTAAGACTTAGAAAAAGACAAGAAAAAACTTTTAAAAGTATTTCTACTTCCCTTTCTTAGCCTTATGCTCCTTTGAATAGATTTCCCTAAATAGGTTTCCATTATATACTAATTGAAATTAGGTTTAATACATCATTTCGTCCCTACTTTTGGGGGTTTGGTTCAAAGTGATCCTGCCTTTTAAAAAAGTTCAGTAAAACCCCATATTTCGTTAAAAAAATATTCAATAAGGTCCTTTTCGCTGACGCCGTTAAAAACATAACATTGCAAATGCCACTGTGGCCAAACTTGAGTGAGTTATGCAGTTTGATGAATATGTGGCACTGTGTAAATATTTTTAAAAAATATGACGTCAGCTAGGTTTAACGAAATGGGTTAAATCAAATTATCCTTATCTAAGAATCCTATTGCAATTTCTAGGTTTAACAATCTGGTAAAACTGGTCTTGTAATCACTATGGTGTGGTGATTCATTGAAGGTCAAATTTGAAGAACGTACATACATGAGGTAAGTGTTGTTAACCCTAGCCTACTTACTTGATGTTCTTGTTGTGGATTTGGGGGTTAGGGTTTGAGGTAGAAATAGAGGGTGGAGTAGAGGTGGAAAGTGATGGTGGAGAGGAAGTGGATGGTGGAGTGGAGGTGGACAGAGATGATGGACTGGAGGTAGAAACTAATGGTGGAGAGGAGGTGGATAGTGGAGTAGAGGTGGACAAAGATGGTGGACTGAAGGTGGAAACTAAGTCAGATATCTATCATGTGCTTTTCGTTGAAATTCATTTGGGACCAAAGTACACAGTTTTAAATTGAAAAGGGGACCACATTGCACATTTTTTGACCAAAGGGGAAACTAAATTTAACATTACATATAAACACCTGAACGTAAACATTGAGCTTCACATTCACATTGTTTCTGCGTTTCTGGCTTGTGCAATTTGCAGGTTGGTGCCCATGGATGCTGCTTGCGAACTAGGGTTTCTGCGATTTGGATAGTGATTATGTATGTTTATGGTTTGTTGCAAGTGTGAATTGGGTTTCTAGGTGTCGCGATTGCGATTTTCTTGTTCATATTTGGGTTAGAATTTCTGGTTTCCAGGTTAGGGATTTCAATTCGGTTCTTGCTTAATGGTGGTGAGGCACAACGCATGGTGGAGATTTTGCCCTGATTACTGGTGACGCGGTTTTGGGTTTCATGGTGGCTAGGGTTTGATTTCTGGGTTTTCTGTTATTTTTCTCTGCTTCAAATCGTAGGTATGTGTTGATGATGGTGACGGCGGCATGGTGGCCTAAGGGTTTAGTGGTGGCGCGTTTCGTTCTACGGCAACGGTGACAGCACTTATTAGAACACCACTTTCACCACAATGTTGAACCCAGAAATGGCGAAATCACTCTTAGATAAGGGTAATTTTCTTTAACCCAGACTTAAACCTACCACCTACCTTACGTCATTTTAATTTTTTTAAAATATTTACACAGTGCAACCTCTTCACAGTGTCATGTATTCATCAAATTGCATAGCTCACTCAGGTTTGGCCACAGTGGCATTTGTACCGTTATGTTTTTAATGGCGTGAGCGAAAATGACCTTAATGAACATTTTTTAACGAAATATGGGGCCTTACTGAATTTTTTTTAAAAGGTAGAATCACTTTGAACCAAACCCCCAAAAGTAAGGACCAAATAATGTATTAAATCTTGAAATTATTTTCTTGTGCAAAAATTCAAGATTACTACACCAATTCCCAAGAAGTCCATAAATTATAGTATGATAGTTTGTGCAAAATATATAATACAAACATACAATATTATTTAACACATTTACTTCTTGTAATAATATCATTTATTTTAAAATATATTTTAAATCTTCTAGAGATATTTAGAAATCTTTATTAAATTACTAACTACTTTAATTTAATATATGTCCATTGATAATAAAATCAATTTATTTAAGAAATAATAATACTATTTGATCATGTTTATTAATTTTAATTTTAAAAACATTATCCATGCTAAAACAAGAGAAATTGTTGACTATGTTGCATAACATAGCATGAGTTTACCTTGAATTAATTAGGTCGTGTATCAGCTTCTGTTATTATGATACAGCTTTGTACAAAGTACTGCAATTCATTTCTCTGTGCTTATCAAATAGAACATGTTGCCTTGTATTTCAAGGAAAATATTTGACCATATTCCTCTTTAACATTTTCCAGTTCTTTATAATCTTCAGGATACAAAATATTTTGCTTGAAATGAGTCATTCAGTGCTTTTTCTACTGATCGAATTATACAAATCAAAGCTAGCTTTAGTATGATGTCAATGCTTATAAAATACTTGAATTTGTCACCCTTTTTAACGTGAGCTTTTCCCTTATGTATAAACTCTTGAGGATTTAGAAGGTTTACATTTTAAAGAAATATCTAGTGTCTTTTGTAAGCTATATAACACTTGATCTATAGAGGGCCTTTGGCGCTTGAGCCCTATGCAAGACAAAGCTAGCTTTAGTACGATGTCAAATGCTTCAACTGAGTACTTCCCTTTGAGTTTAGGATCAGCAAATTCTGAAATATCACCACCTCTAACAACATCTCTGGCCTGAAAGCAATTGAGAACTGTTAGCTGGTGATCATGAGTTTGAAGGCTTTCTTCCTTCTAAGATGCTCAATTTTCTCATCTTTGTATAAAATAAAACTTAGACTTATACTTGAATTTTGAACAAGACTTAAGTATAGGTTTGGAATCTCATCAAGAAAATATGCACCCTTAAGCTCTTAGAATATAATTACCCACCATTTTACCCAGAGACATTGGTCTCTCGAAATCAATGTTGAGGATCCTTTGTCCTGATAGAAGTTGCAACAACATTATTCCAAAGCTGTAGACATCTCCTGAGGCTTTTACATGGTGATTTGCCCTATATTCAGGATCAATATAACCAAATGTTCCTCTTACTTCTGAGCTCACATAGGATTGACCCAAGTCCATAACCCTGGACAACCCAAAGTCTGAAAGCTTTGCTTGGAAGTTAGCATCAATAAGAATGTTTGATGGCTGACAACACATCATGAAAGAGCCTCAGTTTAGTGAATGAGATGAGTACTAGAAAGATAAGAAAGATATTATGTGTATATGTATACCTTTATATCACGGTGAACGATGCAGCCATTTGGGTAGGTGTGGAGAAACTCAAGGCCTCTTGCACTATCAATGGCAATCTCTAGTCTTTGAATCCACGAAAGAACTTTACCATTGCCTGTTGTATTATGGTTTTGTGTTCAAGAACTTTTATAATGAAAAAAGCTTAGGAAATTTTGAATGAATAAAAGAGAAGGGAAGAAGCATACCGAATAGCCATTCTGAGAGGTTTCCATTGTGGCATAACTCATACACTAGAAAACATTCAGCTTCACTTTCACAGTATCCCAGCAAAGCTACTAAGTTGTGATGTCTAACATGAGAAAGGCTTCTCACTTCTCTGACAAATGTCTCCATGTAACATTCATTGGTGATATGCTTCACTGCAACAGATTGATTGTTGGAGAGTACACCTTTGTACACCTTTCCTTGAGTCATCCAAAGGAAAAGTTAAAAATTGAATTTCAGTTTATATCTTTCCCATTTTGAATGTACTTCTTGCTATCTCATTTTAAATATGAAGCTTCACTTTTCTTCCATGATTTAGTTTGACATTGCTTGGAAAAATTGGAGGTAATAATCTAAGTGAAATTGTGATGAATAGAAAACACAATTCCAGAAGTTAAGTTATAATCTTACCGGCTATGCCTTGGCCTATGAAATTTGAAGCACTGAGATTGTCTGTTGCTACATAAACATCCTTCAAAGTTATCTTCAGTGAAGGTGAATCAGACTCTGGATAATAGATGTTGTTACGTCAGAAAGAGAAATAGATGGTTCAGGACCATAAAAATAAGCAAAAGCCTTTATTGTATTGAGTACCATGTTGTACTGATGGAACACTTCTCATTCTTGTGACAAATAATGCTAGAGCGACAAGAAACACCAATACTGTAACTCCTATTATGCCAAAGGCAATCCAGAGACCTGTTGCCATTATGTTTTTCAACAAAATAGTCAGGTATTGTTTGACAAAATCATCATGAATCATATCTGGTAGCAACCTGAACATATATACATGTACCTGAGTTGATATTAGTATTGCCCCTAGCCTTGACTTCTTCATTAGCTGAAGCTAATCCTAATTCATTGACAATGCCAATTGCAAAATCACTCAGATTATTTTCAAGAATGATTTTTCATGAATAAAAGTTGAAACTAACAAGCTCTAAGAAGTAAAACCGGTGGATTGAAAGGAGAAAGTATACTACCAACTGTTGTTGGTGCTAATCAAAATAAAAAAGTAAAGTAACTCTAGCTTTAGATCTCACCTCCAGAAAGGGCATGTTCCCCAAGGCATTTATAAACTTCTAGAATTGATTGCTTATCATAAATTCCTGTGCTTGTTAGTGAGACAAGCACAGCAAACCTACAAAGATAAGAACTGATATTTGCTAACTCTGATCCTCTTGTAGTGTCTGGTTTTGCACTGATATCCTCCCATGCTTTCAAACATTTAGTACAAGTTTCATTTGGCCTACCATATGTGCTCAATGGCATGCATTCTTCCTCCAAACTCCTAAGGCTGTCCCCAAGCTGATTAACAACATCTGTGATGGTGTAATCAGAGCAACCACCAGTTCCACTTGTTAGCTTCTCCATTCCAGAACAAGTAAATTTTTTGTCAAAAGCTTCCATTGATGCCATACAGTTTTTTTGCTCTGAGGGATTCAAGAATATATTTCCAGTTTGGTTTGCCCTCACCCCCAAGGCATAAAGGTAATCACCAAAATATGGTCCACAACAGCCACTGATAAACCCTCCACAATTGTACAATTCACAGTTCGAACTAACCAAGGCTGAAGAAGATTGAATATCAAGGACACAATCATAAACAGAAGTTTGAGAAGATCCAAGACAAAGGGTGATGGAAAGCAGGAGAAGAAACACTTGAAATTTCATTGAAATAGAACAAGAGAAACATATAACATGCTATTCAACAAATTGTTCACAATGGTTGCAGGTGGTTTTGTCACAAATGATTAGTATGGAATGTCACTGCCTCAGCATAACACCACTTACAGATTTCATTCTCATCACCAAGTAGAACATTTCAGAAAAAATAAGTAAAGGATAGTGAAACAATATGAGAAAGATATTATGTACAATTTGTTTGAAGTGTGACACTTTTGGAGTAGTTTGAAAATCTATTATTTTATTTGGATTCGAATGCAGGGTTCAAACCGGCCCTTGTAAAAGGTGACATGCGTGTAATATATCCCTAAGGTTCGGCCATTTGTCTGATACGGCAGAGTGAAAGTACCTTGTTCTTATTGTTTATCTAAAATAGGGAGAAGAAGAATGAGAGAAACTGTATAACACTCAGATTTCAGCCATTTGCTTAAAGCTTATGTTAACTAACTGTATCTTGTAAATGTAGAGATACAAAATGCCTCCCTTTTCCCTAGTGATTGTAACATCACAATTACAATAACATTATTTTGCTAAATTATTTTAGTACAAGTGCTTTTTAAAAAATATATCGGTAAATGTAGACTAAAACAACGAAGTAATTACAAATATTGTTTATAATAAAATAATATGTAACAATTAATCAAAACATTTAACAACAAAAAAGCTCAATTGGATGGATCAACCCAACACCAAACCTTTGATGGTTTTTACTTTCTGCACTCCTACAATTTCTTTACGCATTCCATCAAATTTTGAAATGACCACTTTACCTTCTATAAAAGTGATTTTTGGATTATATGTTTTGGAAATTTTCCAGAACAAACTTTCTGAAATTTTTGGAATGAGATCTTCATAACAGAATTTTCAAAACAAGATTTTTGAAACAAGTTTTTCAGAATACATATAATATCTTTCCGAACAAGGTTTTTCAAAATATTATGAAATATATTTAAAAAACAAATTCCAAAATATATGACGTAAAAAGTTTTCCAGTTTTTTTTTCATGTTTTTTTTTCTCATTTGCGGCGTTCTCTCTCCTATTTTTTCTATGCAGCAATAGCATGCGGCGACCTCAATAAAACAATGATAATGTGTTGCACGGATAAAGAGTGTTTGAATACTACACTTACTAATTATTAGGGTGTAGAAAGCGATTTTTTTTCATTAATAACACACCGTTATTTTTTTAATTTCAGAGATAGAGATTGCATACTGTATATTATATTTACCTGTATAGTACGGTTTTAAAATATTTTCAGAATTCGGTTTATGAGAAACCGAATTTTGAATATGTTTGATAATGTTTTTGTACAAATTAAAATTTGAAATTCGTATACTAGCAAATCGAATTCTGAGAAGCATTCACGTTCACTTTTTGCTTTTTAAGTTTGGAAAATCACAATGGTTTTTGAAACCCATTTAGTATTTTTAATTTCTTTTATAATTTTCAATGGTTTTTAAAACCCATTTAGCACTTTAAATTTTGTTTATAATTTTCAATGGTTTTTAAAACCCATTTAGCACTTTTTTATAAAATAACATATTATACTTTCAGAATTCGGTTTGTGGGAAATCGAATTTTGAATATGTATCATAATGATTTTATACAAATTAAAATTTGAAATTCATATACCATTAAATCGAATTCTAAGAAGTTTTTAAATTATTTACATTCAGATTTACTTTTTAAGTTTGGAAAACCACAATGGTTTTTGAAACCCATTTACACTTTTAATTTCTTTCATAATTTTCAATGGTTTTTGAAATTCATTTAGCACTTTAATTTTTTTTTATAATTTTCAATGGTTTTTGAAACCCACACTTATTTTTTTTTATAATTTTCAATGGTTTTTGAAACTCATTTAGCACTTTTATTTTTTTTTTAATTTTGAATGGTTTTTGAGACCCATTTAGCACTTTTAATTTTTTTTATAATTTTTTTTAACATTCTGAATTTGTTATGGTTTTTTTACACAAGTTTAAGTTAGAATTCTGGAAAACCAAATTCTAACCTATATTTTTTTTATAAATGATAGATTAAAATTCTGATCTATTATCGATTTTAGAGATAATTTATTATATAATTTTTACTTAATTGAAATGAAGAAGGAGAATGATTTTTTTAAGACAAATAAAAGTTTTATTCAATGAATTTAATGATGGGATGTGGATCCTCTCATGCCAGGATTGTGAGGACAATGATTTCTTGTGTGGCCTGGGGTTTGACAGAATGAGCAATTTTGTGGGTGTGATCGTCCCCTGATATCCATTTCAGTCCTGATTCTGGATGATTTTGGTCGACCCTTTGCATTCCTTTTTGTGGCTGGATGAGGCCAAATTTTTGTGCCTTGGTATGGTGGCCAATATTCTTCATGTCGTAGCTCCCCAAACAAATTATTATACACTTTCATGATGACATCTAACCTATAAAAGGGACTGATGTAAATGTTAAAGTCGTGATGAGCATGTTTGCAAGCTGCTAAGACATGTGAACACGGTAAATGAATCTTTTGAAACTTGCCACAATCACACCATCGTTCATCCAATCTGACAACGAATTTTCCTGCAAGTCGTATTTCTCTTGGGTTTACCATCTCCTCGACTCTGAATCTTGTTGTATTTCTATCAAATTCAACAACCCTGTGGGTGTTTGATTTCAAATCACCATCCTGTAGGACCTTCGTGGCATTTTCAGAATAGATATGACTAGCACTTATCATTGCAGTTATTTGTTTCCCTCTTTCTATGAAAAAGGCGTTGCATCTTGTGTATGTGGCCAATACTATGGAGGAGATTAGTAAATTTCTTGTCTTCTTCAGGACTGAGTTAATTGCTTCGGCTAAATTTGTTGTTAGATGACCCCATCTTCTGCCTTCATCATATGCAAGTGTGAATTGTTGTCTTGGAATTTGACCCAGTTAAGTCTCACTTTTGGTCCACGTGCTTCTGTCATCTTAGTTCCCGCCCTCCCGCCATCCACACCCAAAAGGTCCACGAGAACAAACCGAGCTTCTTCCCATTCCAAGTCCTCCATTGCACAAAATTCTCCCTGTACAGACAAGTGAAGGAGTGACGATACGTCATCCAATGTAACGCTCATCTCACCCACTGGCAAATGGAAAGTGTTTGTCTTTGAATGCCATCTCTCAGCAAACGCCAATAATAAACCCTTGTCAGTGTAGTTGTATGAAATTCCACAAAGAGGCAATAATCCAAAATTCAACACAATTTCTTCAATTGCCTCGTGACAGGCTCCAAATTTATTTAATTTCTTGCCATTGGAGATCAACCTAATCTCCCCTCGATCCTACACAAAAACTATTAATATAAAATTTATTTAAACAACATATTACCAATTTAAATTCAAATATTGTACTAACCTTGCCCTGCCACAACACATGTGCAACATGTCGTGCATAGTGGATGAGCAAACATGTATCGCGTGGACCTCCGGGAAATCCACCAACTTCCTCTTCACCAACATTTTCATTCTCCCCTTCTTGAACATAATGATGTTCAATAACATTATGTTCCTCCTCATGAATATTGGCTTCTCCTTGTCTTTTTCGAGCTGATGCGGTAGGTCTCCTCCTTTCCCCTTGAGAAGAACTTTCTCCTCGATAAGATGATGCACCTCGCGTTCTAGCCATATCTACAGAAACACAATAATCTTAAAAACAACAAAATCTAAAATAAATATTTCAAATAAAATTAGTACAATTTTAAAATAAACATTTGAAATAAAATTAATACAAATTTTAAACAAAAATTAAATAAAATCAATAGAAATTTGTTGTAATTAGAAGAAATATGTATAAAATCTTTTTAATTAGATATAATATCTATAGGATTTTCCTAATTGGACAAATTTTTTTGTAGAATCTAATAATTTATTTTGCAAAATATATTGTTTCCTTATTTTCCCTTCTAAAATATTTGACCTTTTTAGAATATTACAATATTATTACAAATACAATCTTCCTCGAGAGAGAAAATATTGGTAGGATCTTTTGCATTATTTTAAGTATATTATTTTTAGTATATTGTTTCCTAATTTTCCTTTTTACAAAATTAAATTTTAAAAAATAATTAATTCACTATTTTTTCAAATACAGCAAAACAAGTTTTCTTTTCATAAACTTCAAAAAGAACAACATAAATAAATAAACATCATAATTTAATAAAAATTAAAAAAAAAGTAATTCAATTACTTCATGGTTTTCAATAATTAAAATAAAAAAATTTGTTCACTTTCCAAAACCATTGAACAACCGTTTTCTAAACATTCCCACTAATTAAAAATGGGTTTCAAAAACCATTCAATCCTTCAATGGTTTTCCAAACCCATTCAATTTATTCATAAAAATTGTTCACCGAGACAGGCTTTTACAAATGTATAAATAATTGAAAATATATTAAAATTGTTTGATGGGTTTCAAAAACCATTCATAACCATTGAAACCTTCCATGGTTTTCCACACCCACGGCAATGGCTAAGCTTCACTTTTTTCCCTTTTTTTCACGCTTTTCCAAATGAATGTATCATTATTTTTCTCACATCACAAACCAAACCAATATTTATATATAACTATACAAAATCTAAACTTGCAAATGTAATAAAATATGTAATAATACCTGGGATGCAGTGATGGAGTGTACAGAAGAACAAGAACTTGAAGAAAGGGGAAAGAAGGAAAGGGGTTGCGGCTACTAGGTTAACAACAGAAAAGAGAAAAGAGAGAAGAGTAAAGGTGGGAAACGTTTTTAACCTAAAAAGTAAAGGAACGTTTTTAACTTAAAAATTAAAAGTGAATGTCAGTAACTTCAAAAAAATTATAAAAACAAATTTAAAGTGCTAAATGGGTTTCAAAAACCATTGAAATTTATAAAAAAGAATTTAAGTGCTAAATGGGTTTCATAAACCATTGAAAATTATAAAAAAAATTTAAAGTGCTAAATGGGTTTCAAAAACAATTGTGGTTTTACAAACCCATTCAAGGCAATATTAAAAAAACAAGCTTCTCATGATAAAGACAAAAACTGGAGAAAAAGTGGGGATAAAGTTTTTAACTTAAAAAGCAAAAGTGAACGTCAATACCTAAAAAAGCTTCTCAGAATTCGATTTGCTGGTATACGAATTTCAAATTTTAATTTGTACAAAAGCATTCTGAAACATATTCAAAATTCGGTTTCCCATAAATCGAATTCTGAACGTATTTTAAAACCGTGCTATACAGGTAAATATAATATATAGTATGTTATCTCTGAAATTAAAAAAATAATGTGTGTTATTAATGAAAAAAAATCTGTAGAAAGCAATAACCTCTTTTAAGGCATTAGGTGAAAAGGAGAATGTTATAATATTTTAAGAAATGAAATCTTACATGGAGGGTGTTTTGAGAAGCAAATTTCTTTTGCGGTTTCTGAAATATCATTTGGAAAAGGAGGTTCATCTTCTTTCTCTATTGCAAGTCTCTTTTTCACTGGTGTCTCTCTCTCACTCTTCTCTACCGCCACTTTTCCTTGTTGTCAGCAAACTTGGTCCCAAGTTTGTTCTGGATCTTCTTTGCTGCCATTTTTCCTTTCTTACTCTTTCTCTGATTTCGTTTCTGTGGTGTCATTTTTCCCTTCTCTCCCTCTCGGTATTTCTCTTTCCTTTCTCATCAATTGCTACCAAAAAAGGTCACCTCCTCCAAGGTTGGTCCACTATTGTTTTCGTGTTTTTCCTTTCTTGCACTCTTCATCAACGAGTAAAGGTGTCTCATTTCTTGAAGGTTTAGACTTTGTTCGGTGAGAAAAGGAGTTTTCATAGTGTCAAGGTTGGTAGAACCATGAACTAAAGGGTTATGCACTAGATACCATCAATGATGAACAACACGAGTTATCCATGCAAAAAAAAATAAAATCACCCATATGTACACAAAAAAATGACCCTAGGGAGTCAAGTTCATCCAACTAGGAAGTCACATATTACTTTTTGTACAAACCAGCAATCAGCCCCTAGTAATCAATTACAAGGACCTTGTAATGATTATCGGGGCATGACTCGCGCAAAAATGGTCATGGACTTCACCTACCTTGATTCAAACACCTATATGGACTTTTTCTCCACAATTGAGTGGGGCAAAATGTGTCTTGATGCACTAGACACCACCAATGATGGGGAAGATGGGTCATCCATGCCAAAAAATGAAAAAAAAAAATCACCCAAAGGGACAAAAATATGACCCTAGGGAATCAGGTTCTCCCAGCTTGGGAGTCACATTAAATTTTTTGTACAAATCAACAATCAACCCATGTTAATCCATTACAAGGACCCTGTAATCGACTACTAGGGCATGACTTAGACAAAAATGGTCGTGGACTTCACCTATCTTGGTTCGAACACCTATATGGGCTTTCTCTCCACAAATGAGTGGATAAAATGTGTTTTGATGCACTAGACACCACCAATGATGGGGAATACGGGTCATCCATGACAAAAAATGAAAAAAAAATCACCCAAAGGGATAAAAAATGACCCTAGGGAGTCAGGTTCTCCCAATTAGGGAGTCATGTTCAACTTTTTGTACAAACCAACAATCAACCCCTAATAATCAATTACAGGGACTCTATAATCAATTATTAGGGGCTAATTGTTGCTTTATATAAAAAGTTGAACGTGACTCCCCAACTAGGAGAACCTGACTCCCTAGGATCATTTTTTGTGTCCCTTTAGGTGATTTTTTTTCATTTTTTGGCATGGATGACCCTTGTTCCCCATCATTGGTGGTGTTTAGTATATCAAAACACATTTTACCCCACTAAATTGTGTATCAATTGGCATGACTTAGGCAAAAATGGTCATGGACTTTATCTACCTTGGTTTAAACACCAACCTAGGCTTTTTCCTCCACTATTGAGTGGGTCAAACTGTGTTTTGATGAACTAGACACCACCCATGATGACCAACATGAGTCATCCATGCAACAAAAGGAAAAAAATCACTCAAAGAGACACAACAAATCACCCTGGGGAGTCAAGTTCTCCCAACTGAGGAGTCGAATTCAGCTTTTTGTACAAACTAGCAATCAACCCTTGGTAATCAATTACAGGAACCCTGTAATCGATTACCAGGGCATGACTTGGACAAAAATGGTCATGGACTTCACCTACCTTGGTTCAAACACCTATATGGGCTTTTTCTTTCACAATTGAGTGGGTCAAACTGTGTTTTGATGCACTAGACAACACCAATAATGACCAATATGAGTCATCCATGTAACAAAATGAAAAAAAATCACCCAAAGGGACACAAAAAATCACCCTAGGGTGTCAAATTCTCCTAGTTGGGGAGTCACGTTCAACATTTTGTACAAACCAACAATCAGCCCCTAGTGACCCTATAATCGATTACCAAGGCATGACTCAGACAAAATAGTCATGGACTTCACCTACCTTGGTTCAAACACCTATATGGACCTATTTTCTCCATATTGCAATGGACTAAGATGTTTTCATGCACTAAACACCAAAAATGATGAATAAACTTAGTCATTCATCTCAAAAAATTAATGGATGATCAATTACTCGAATAATTAATTGCACAAATTATCATAATCATCAATTGAAATCACTTTGGACACTAACTTTATACTCAAAATATTTCAGCCATCAATGATGACAACCAAGAGTTGAAATGACATTTATCAGTAATGTATTAGTCAATAAGAATGATGAATGGTAATATCTACATATATATTAACATTGCCATTAATTGTTGTAATCCATTTACATATACAAAATCTACAATGATCTTTTATTGTATACTCATTAAAAGAAATTGAATACACAAATCATTGTTGTTTCAGACCATATCCGGCGTAGGGAGTTCTTAGTGCACGACTCTTGTAACGTACGCGTCGTCCTTCCTTCATGCGCTTGTACATACTGCTTTGGTAAATAGAAATGCCTCCATCGCCTTCGAAGTGAGTGTTCAACATGCATTCAATCTATTTGCATGCGTCTTAAACTGAATCAAAAGAGAAAAACAAGTCAAAATTGACTCACTCTATGTGGAAAACTGATCGAATGAAGGAGAAGAGCTCACTAGAGTAATCGTCAAAGAGATGACTCAAAAGTTAGAAATTTTAGAAAGAAGGGACATGAAACTTAGATAATGAGTTTTAGAAAGATAATAGTGTTTTAGATAATGAGACGTGTTTATAAAATTCTATTTATATTATTAAATTATTTTATATTTAAATAATCAGTCTCATTATTTTAAAATACCTATTGTACAGTATGACATTTAGGGTCGAGCGGTTATCCAATTGAACCGACCGGTGTTATTGGGCCAAATGCTATTCAATAAAAAAACTATTCAAGTAAAACAAAGATGGGTCAAGAGGCCCAAGTGAGGATAAAACAAATAAAATAATTCGAAGATACTCGGAATAACGAATATAGAGCCGAAGATATTGGAAGCCGAAGATATCGGACCAAACGCACAAGTAAGGTCGTTTTTATTTGTTTAGCTGCTTTATACTAAGTTTGTTTATATTTCAAAAGAAAAAGTATAAATAAGGAAGAAAGGCCACAAGCCATGTACGTTCTCTACACATTCAAATAACTCTCTCATCGTACATTCAATCATACTCCTCACTCTCGGAGAATCATCCCATTAAGAACTGAGGTTCTTTCATCACACGCCTAACTTGAGCGTCGGAGTGCCATTGCAGGTATCTCCCCCCTTCGATCACGGCTTGAAAATCACTGGACGTCAAGGCTAAAAGAGAACGAGCGGTTGGAGAATAAGGAAGAGCGAGCGATAAAAACCAATCCAAGCGTCAGCAAGCGAAGAAACTATAACATCAAGGTTAGTCTCTCGGTCCCTAAAATTTACACCGAAAACACCTATTAATTCTAATATTGCTAGATTTTTAGATATTTTTTTTTGTTAGTTATCATAAATTAATAAACACTTATAAATACTTATTGATATCACATTAAATATTTTCTCAATTTTTCTATACTCATTATTATTAGTATTATTATTATTATTATTATTTTAAACTAGTAAAATAAGTAATTAAAAAACTTATTTTCCTTTTATCTTGTCATAATGACTCTCCATATGTTAAAATAAGTAAAGTTTACTATTATTATTAGATTTCATTCATTAAATTAAATGTTTATTTTATTTGGATATTTGTTTATATTTTTATTACATTAAAATAGTAAAATATTAAGAAGAAAATAATTTTAAAAGAATAATAATTATTTTTAAACAAGTATGCTATGTTAATATTTTGTGATATAGAAATTGTATAATTAATTTTTTAATAGAATAATTATTGTTGTTTACTACATAATAGAACTATTTAATTAAAAAGTAACAATATAAAAATTAGTTTAATAGATACATTATCAAAGTGAAGAACGTACATAATAATTTGCCAGACAGACGGGAGGCAGAAGGGAGGAAGAGCTAACCCACAAGTGGTGGTGCGCCACTCACTGCCACCAATTCCATCTTCTATTTCCGCCCTGAACAATTTACAAGTAAGGTAACAGTTAACAAACAGTTTTACTCACTCTCCTCAAATGCATGGAGGAGGAACGACAACAACCGAAGGTTCCTCTTTCCATTGACTGGGACCAACAATTTCAACACGACTCGCCGCCGCGGGAGTTCGTCATCGTGTCCTCCTCCTCCATGGCCTCTGATCAGGACGACCTCAGCGCTATTCCTGATCACAAGCTGAAGGAGTCGATTCAGAGCATGAAGAGAACACTCGACGTTACTGGCAAGAATTTGCCCGACAAAGGCGCCAAGCTTCGCGCTACCATCGACCGCTCCCAGAAGGAACTTAGTCGCCGGGAATTGATGCGTCTTCACCAGGTTCTGCTTCCTCGGTTTTTGTCATGTGGTGTTTGATTGAGGCATTTATTTTCTAGGGTTTTTCCATTTATTTGTTTGTCTAATTTGTGTTATTTATTTATTTATTTATTGTTACGTTTAGTTTGATTACTTATGTTTTGTTTGTGTTTTGGTTTTCCTTTGTAGAACAGGAAGTTGATGGGGACCAGAAGCCGCAGCCCGCACAAACTACAAGCTCAAGTTCTGTTACCAAGGGTAGGTTTTTTCCCCCTTTTGTATTGCGATGATTCAACGCTGGAGTATGTAGGATTGTATTTTTTTACATGGCAATGGTAGTTAAATGGAACGCATAATATGGTTGAAACTTGAAAGTCAAGCTTGGTGTTGGTGGGGAATCTAATGATATTTTCTGACAACTCGAACAAAGTGACTATTGAGACTGATATATATGTGTATTTTAGTGCAATGATCTTGTGGTGTGCAATGGCAATGGCGTAGTATTTGGGTCCTTCTATTATTGATTCTATGGTAAAAAGATGGGAAAAATATCTTGTTTTATGTCCACCAAGTGTCATTTTTGTTCATTCTTGGAAAAAGAAGAAACTGTTGTCCTTATGAGATTACAAATATCAACATTGGAAACCTGATGTTTTGGCATTTATACCTGTAATGGTTTTTAATTGTGTGCTATAGTGGGATTGCGTGCAGATATGCTTTTGGGCAATTTTGGAATTCAAATGGAGTTTTGGTTTTGAGTAGTAGAGAAAGTACGGTATCCGGTGTCTGGAGCAGTTGCAACTCTGTCTAGCAGCAAAAGCTCTAATTCAGCTGGGTAATTGTGATGTCAAGGTAGGGCTTTCTAGGGAGTAATTTTGTGAATTTTCCATGGCCCCATATTTTAGTCAATTAGAGGTTTCAAATGAAACCATACTTTCCTGCACTTGTCCGCATTCTCTGTCATAAACACTTGTCCTTCGTAGGCAACTCTTTTTAGCCATCCTTGACTTCCATCGCATTCTAGCTCTATTTTGAATGTCTGTTCCCAATAGTTTCTATCCCTTGCTGACCTGTGCAACCACATTTAGGCATTCCTTGTTCGTATTCTCTAGTGTCTCTTACACTGCGCTTTAACTTGTATCTAAACTTGAGCCCAATGTAAGGAAAATAGTGAAAGGAGCTCATTAAAATCATGTAAGACAGCATGAAGCTGTCTAAGATAAGCAAACATAAGACCATCAAGATGTCGTGGAGCAAGAAGCATTAAGAGATCTTGGCACACAACATAGAAACGTTGTGTGGTGCCATTGGTATAAAGGACACAAACCTCAATCCAAATTGATGCACACGTCTCATGGGGACAAAAAATAGGTTTGAGTGAGGTGTGAATAGTGGATCCATCTTTATCCATTGTTCTTAATTTTCTGTTGGAAGGGATTCAACAGTGGTAGTGAGATGTGATTTGTCATCAAACCCACTTAACCATAACCCGGTTTTGGAAGCCCAAGTGGGATAGTTAGACTTGTCCATCTTCTCAATACTAACAATATGATTAGAAAAGATGGGAGAATATGTTCTAGAGGTTGATGTGATGTTGGAGACATTTTTTTTCTAGAAAGCTGAAAATAATAATAATAAACAGCCTGAGAACTTAGTGTCTATATAAGGACTTGTGAAGTTGATAGACCATAGGAGAGGACTTTCTGAGTAACAGAACTTAAAGGTTGCTTCATGTAGGCTTCTTCATTAAGATTGAAGTGCAAGAAATGATTTTTAATATTAACTTGGTAGAGATTAATGGCAAATGACAACCATGGAGAATAGTATGCTAAAAACAATTTTACCGACTAGAAAGAAAATATCAATCGTCTTGCCCATACATATGGGTGTAACCTTTTGCCACTGGATAACCTTGAAATGATCAATGTTTCCCTTACTACCAACTTTAGGGGTGTAAAATCAATCACACTCAAAAGCAAACATGCCATGGGAAAGAAGAACCAAATCCCATCTACCACTACTTTGGGGTGCCCACGTCTTGTTAATCATTGTTTACTTCCATTTTGGATGAGATATGCTTCACTTGGAGAGTTGGGGGTAGACATAGAAGACTAAGAAGAGGGGAGAGTATGATAATGCAAAGAAGAAAGACGATGATAGCTAAGACTAACATAGTGAGTAAGTGCGTTGCAAGTGGAACAAATATCTTTTTGTGGAGCAATGCGCCCATCAATGTCTGGTGGTAGGCTTAGATTTAGTAAAAAAGATGGAAATGGTGACGTGTATGGCATGACCTTTGTTATGTTTTCACAAATTGTTGTAGAGGATGGTGTAAACTAACATGTTGTTGTTGATGTTGATATGTTTGAAGGGGTCTCATAATTGGGGGCTTCATTGGGGGAACATCATGGTGAACCTCAAACTCATCATGAGAAACAAAAGAAAATGGGGGCAAGAGAGGGGTACTAACTCACATGTCAAAGAAGAGTGAGCAGACTCGTAATAAGGGTAGCAGATATTAATTGAAATGAAATACCTTTTGAAGGGTAGGAGAGAAATACTAATAACCTTTATATGATCATATATCTTAAGAAGGTATATTTGATAGATCACATTGAAGCTCTGTCAAGGCTTAGATTCAGATTATGAACAAAGCAAGTGGAGTCAAAGACATGAGGAGGAAGTGTATGGAGAGGAGAATAAGGAAATGGGACATAATGAGGAACTTGTCATTTAGGACAAAGGATGACATGTGATTGATGAGGTAGAAGACTGAAAGCACATTGTTTCCCAAAAAAATAGGGGTAGCATAAATGTGGACGGGAAGAGTCAAAGTGGTTTCGAGAGATGCCTATTTTTTTCACCTTAATCAGCCCCTTTTTGTTGAGGTGTGTGGGAACAAGATATTTGATGGAGAATGCCCTTCGGCACTGTAAATGGTTGAGGTAAAATTCATGTGCATTATTATTTTGAAGAAAACATTGGTATACCACATACAGGTAAAGCTAATGGGGGTAAACAATTCAAGTTATTATATTACATGGTGGTTGCGAGTGGTATAAACTTATTATATTAGCTATTCACAAATAGAGGATATCTAAATCAAAAGATTATATGCCTATAAGCCACTATTATTTCCATAAATATAGAATTAATGATTTTGAACAATTAAAATACCTGACTTTTATATTCTAAGAAATGATTGTTTTTGTAGGTGTGTCTAATGACTTGAGAGAAGAGACTTTGTCA
Organism: Vigna trinervia; assembly: GCA_027743565.1. Taxonomy (NCBI): domain Eukaryota; kingdom Viridiplantae; phylum Streptophyta; class Magnoliopsida; order Fabales; family Fabaceae; genus Vigna; species Vigna trinervia. Next base: position 1,535,073 of record JAJDEZ010017211.1, on the reverse strand, counting down.
TCTCAAGGTCAACCACTGGCCACTTTTACATCTTACTTTGTAAAAGTAATGGAAAATAGTGTAAGGTCCTTTGCATAATTTTGTAAATTACTCTATTTTTTTCCCTCTAACTCACCTGAGATTACATTACCTGACTTTAATTTGTTAAGCAGACTAGTTGTACAGCTGCCGATGCATTTAAACAAGAGATATCACATTTCAAACTTTGTGAGAACCAAAAAATACAAGAAAATGCAGCTTCTGATGCATTTGGAAAAGAGACATCACATTTCAATCACTCTGACAACTGGAAAATACGAGACCGTGGAACCCCTAGAAAAAGAAAGAGACATCGTTCATCATCAAGACAATTGCCGTTTAAGTGTCCTAGTAAACTTTCTAAACATGATACTTTTAGTGATGATCAAACTTGTAGAGCAACTTCCGCTTTTTCTCTGCGGAATATTGGGAGAAATCTGTCAAGATGCTACCCAAAAGTGTAAGTGAAAACATCTTGTGGTTTTTCATTCCAGTGCTTTTTGGAATGGTAACTTTATTCTGTGATTTTGGTGTTGATGTATTTAGTTACTTTATTTAGTTGTTTTACCATCGTTATTTTGCTTGAAATGTATTTTTTGTGGTTCATAAAACTGATGTGCATTTTAGACTGTATGCCTATTAGATATATGCCTTGGGGTGTATCCATTGGTTTATGAGGTTGTGTATGCTTTTAAATTTGGTGTGGTATCTATGGATATTTGAGGATGCACAATAAAGGTTAGTCCATTTCATCCATATGCACAAATGGTATTTTTCATTCTCTCCATGTGATTCCAATGAATTTTCAATGGTACTTTGATCAGGGATTTGAATTGTAATCCTTTATTTGTTTTAAATTATTAGGGCTGAGAGGAATTCTGCCATGCTGTTCCAAGTATTCCATAGTGTTCAAGTGTCACTTTGGATAGCTAGAGGATGGTTTATTAATATCTATCTGAGCTATTTTTATGTTACAGGAACGGATTAGTGTAACTTATGATCTTTCATACTTAAATTAGTGTATTTATGATTTTTACTACAAAATATGAATGTTAACTGTGCTGTGTATTGCAATTATGTTTCACTCATGTTGTGTACAAAGTTTGTGTTCAAAGGTCATCACATCATCATCATTTACTACATAAAATTATTCATATTATTTCCTCTTCCGCACCCTTTTCTATTTATGTTGAAGATGATGGTGATATGGCTTGTTAGTTTTGGCTCTAACTAGGTTTTCTGAATGAATTCATAATGTTGGATCCTTATTTACTCGTTACCCACATGCTAGGAAGGACGTTTCTCAGGCAATTCAATTAGATGGCTCAAGGTCCAAGAAGGTGTGTCTATTTTTTCTTATATATCCATTCAAATTATAGTTAGCTCAGTACACATGGCTGTTGTAGTTGTTGGTTACAAAAGTGCCAAATCCCAATTTAATCAGTAGTGTTTTGTTGATTTGACACGTCTTTAGCTTTACTAGTATTTACATTTTTTAAACAGGGTCAGCCCATTGTTCTTGATGTTGATGACGATGACGATGAGGCTCATATTGTGGAGAAAACTGAAAACCAATTTCCTGAATAGTAAGTGAATATGGTTTGCTTTGATTTGTTTCATCTTCTGTGAAATTCCCAGAAAATTCTTTGTATTATTTGATTTGTGTCCATTTCTTTTCAGCCTGAAAGAAGCTAAGATCTATTTTCCATCAAGGTACTTCTAAAGAATAATACAATAAAATGGTCATTCAACTATAATGTTTTCTTATTTGCTTTGCATGACCTGTCGAATTTTCTTGTGATGGCTCAGAGATGATCCAGAGTGCGTAGAAATTTGTTACAAAGACACAGATTGCCTTGCCCCTGAAGGCTATTTAACATCAACAATAATGAACTTCTACATTCAGTAAGTCTAGTTGTTAGTCTTCTCTAGTTTCTTATTTGCTGGTCCTTCTAAAAGAGTTTCATTTTGTGATGAAGAGATAGATGCATAATCATGTTATCTTTTTTCTTTTATTACCCTCAACTCTTTGTATTTAATTTGTAAGGAATATTGATGGAAAAAAATATAAATCAATGCATGCTTGATTGATAGAGCATTGAAGAAGAGGATTGACCATTTTTGGTTCTTAAATAAATTATAGGGGATTGTCTATGCTTATTTTTAATTTCTGCTGGAGTTATTTAGTCTCTTCATGTTTTAATTTTGACAAACGCTCACTGAGAACCTCTAATGAGATAAGAAACTTCACATTTCTCATTTATTGATTAAATTGGTCCTTTGATGATTATTGCCACAAGTTTTGTCCTTCAAAGACCAATATGACAAGATTTCAAGGCCCATTTGAATGGTGAAAACATCAAATTACACATTTCACAGATTTTAAGGCCCATTTGAATACTCTTAAATTTCAATAGTGTGTAAATACAACACACACATACATATACATATGCATATACATACATACATATACATGCATAAATATACATATATATACATACATACGTACATATATATGTATGTATGTATGTATGTACGTATGTATATTTGTTGTTGTTAGTAGGATGTTAAGTGCATTACTAGAAGTTGTTGGTAGAATATTAAACATATTACTAGAAGTTGTTAGAAGATTGTAGAGATCTCTTTGTAATTATTACTTTAGGGTTAGAGTTTTCTATATATATATAGAGGTTGATGTACTATTTCATATTAATCAATTGAATAAAAATCTTCATTCTTTCAAATTAATCCTTTCAAGTTGGAATTAGAGCTCCCGATCTTGGGAGCCCTACATCTGCTAATGTGATGTATGTCAAATTGCAAGGCACCATTGTGCCACATATCCTTCTAGTAATACAAAGAGTGTTCATCCTTTTTATTTGGTTCATTCTAACATTTGAGGGCCTACATCAAAATCTAGTATTTGGTGCTAAATAGTTTGTTACTTTTATTGATGATTGTACCCTTGTTATATGGATTTTTCTCATGAAAGAAAAATCTGAAGTGTTACCTTATTTGTTAGATTCTTCCGTATGCTAAAAACACAATCAAACTCTAGTGTATTTGGTGCTAAATAGTTTGTTACTTTTGTTGATGATTGTACCTGTGTTATATGGATTTTCCTCACGAAAGAAAAATCTGAAGTGTTACCTTATTTGTTGGATTCTTCCTTATTTGTTAGATTCTTCCGTATGCTAAAAACACAATTTGGAAAGAATGTTTGCATTTTGATAACGGAAGGGAATGTAAATCATGCCATGTCTAAATTCCTTTTCGAGAATGGTGTTGTTCATGCATTCATATGTGTGGACACACCACAACAAAGTGACATTCTGAAAGAAAAAATAGGCATCTTTTTGAAGTGACAAGGGCACTTCTTTTCCAAATCTGTGTCCCTAAATCTAATTGGGGAGAGGCTATCCTCACTGTTGCCTATCTTATTAAATGACTACCCTCTTGGGTTCTAGATGGCTTAAGTCCCATTGAGTCCGTGTCCTCCTTTCCTTCTATTCCATTTTTCTCTAGTTTTCATAGTCGAGTGTTTGGGTGTGTGTACTTGTCCATATCCATAGTCAATTCCGTGAAAAGTTAGATTCTGAAGTTGTTAAATGCATATTCATTGGTTATACATATAATAAAAAGGGATTTGAGTTGAAAGTTTTTTACTTCTGTGGATGTTATTTTTGATGAAACTAAATCCTTTCACACGTGTCCTTACCTTCAAGGGGAGATTTCTTTTGAAGCTAAGTCTTTTGAATCTCTTGCTTTTTTAAATTGTTATATTTTTAACTTTTTTTAAAAATCTGTCATCTTTAATTATGTTCTCCAATTCTGTTTTACAATTTTCTTTATAAAGTTTTTGCATATGTTATTTTGTCTGCCATACATTGGTTATATGCCCCCAACAACACCATCCTCCACATTTATATGGTGGAATTTTTGGCTGGTTGCCAACTCGCCATAGTCCATCATCCACCATCTATGGCACTTCACCCTTCCCATATATGCATGAAGAAATGAAATGGAGTGGATGAAAATAGGTTAGAAAAATAGAGCAGAGAGAGATAAATAGGAAATAGGGTGGAATTGAGTTATTTGATTCAAGAGAAATTGGAAAAAAAAAAACTATTGTAAGGTTGTTGTTTGACATCGGAGAGGAGAAAAATTAGATTTTATATAAAAATTCCATTTTACCCTTACACGAAGCCATTTAATTGATTATGCAATGATGACATTGCATATCAATGGGCAACAGAGTGTATTTAATATATTACGATTCTCATATAATTGATTGCATACATTTCCTGGATGACAATTGCATATCTAGGGACATCACCTTTCTTGATAAGCACCGTACTCTTCTTCCTTATCATTCAGAAATATAGCCAAGCCTAGGCAAAGCCAAAAGAGTCATTAGCTATTACTTAAAACTTTAGTGTTGATGTTTTGACCATCCAGCAAAGCAGAGGAACAATGGAGCAGCCAATTGAAAAAGTAAGGGTAGTTTAGGAAAGTGAAGACATGTTGCCAATTTCTGGGTTTTTTCTCCGCACTTTAACAAGAAAATAACACAGTGGGGCCCTCCAACTACCAAACAACACTGTTTATCCGCATCTCTATTTCTACTCCCCACTCAATTCTTAGCCTATTTGTATGCAACTAATTAAACGCAGTGACAGAGAGAGGAAACTATTCAGGAGCTTTTATTGTCAAGTTTGCTAATTTGTTCCATTGTTTAATGAACCTAAAGCCAAGCTAGATGTTGGTTGTTTAGTATGCCTTAAGGATTAAAGTATTCGTAAGCTTTAAATGCCAAGTTTATAAACTTGTGCATTCCTCGTCTGTTAAATTAAGCTTAAAGCAAATCTTGAGGCTGGTTGTTTAGTAATACCAATGAGTTTGACTAAACATTTATCTACAAATTGAAGCTTGAATATTTAGGAATAGATTAACTCATTTACACCCGTACTTGTTACTACTCTGTGTTATTACCTATTAAACTGACTATGTTTATTTGTTATGATTGCTTTTTTTTCTCTATTTAGGTTTAATTATGGTGAACACATGAGTTATATACTGATGCACAATAATAGTCCTTGGGACACATTTTCCCTGTTTAGTTTCTGAATTTTCTACTTATGGCATTTTCAATTGGATATAGATATTTGCAGCAGCAAGTATTGTTGACAACTGACTACCATTTTTTCAATACATATTTCTACAAGAAGCTTAAAGAAGCCGTTTCATACAAGGTGATTAATTATCTTTTAATTCATTGTTGTATCTGCATGAACATATTATTTTTCTTCAGGAAGTAGACTCTTAAGCATTATTATATAATGCATAATTGATTATTCCATTCAAAATATTGCAAAATGTTTGCTGCATGACTAGTTTAAGTATTGGTTAATCAGATCTTGGTATTTTTTCTTGAGTTATTAAATTTCGGTTTTTCTTGATAGTTTTGAATGTAATAAATTTGGGATTTAGGTAATGTCAGCAATGCATAAAATGTGAAGCTGACCCCATAACCTTCAACAACAAAACTAGTGACTTATACATTTTGTAGTTTTCTAGAAACTTACTTCATGTTGCTTTTTTGTGCCAGAGGCAAGATTTTTGGACTCATTGGTTCTATGTCAAGTTGTGGAATGCATGTAGCCTTGACTTGTAAACTTACAAGAGTTTGGCTCATACAGAAATAATATTAAAATCCTACTCATAGTATTTGAACATCATTATAGTGCCATAACTATAGTTAAAATCTAAATTTTACATGCAAAATCGTAATATCTTACAATTTTGCATAGTATTTCGATTTTCAAATCATCGAATCATGTGGATGGTCGTTTTTGTGTTGTCTGCTCCACCACCTGTTCACCTTTTTGGGTGTATGAATTCAGTTGAAATAAAACCTAAACCTGATTAAAAGTTAATGCAATTAAAAATTCACCTTGTTATGTGTGTTGTTAGCTGGCACCACTGCCCATTAAAAATTAATGCAGTTAAAATTCACATTCTTTTGCAGCCGTAGCACCGGTTCACTTTCTTGGTGATGGGGGTTTTAATTAAAACAAAATCCTAACCCAATTAAAAATTAAGGGTGTTTTGTGTTGCGTTGTTCACCTTCTTGACTTAATGGGTTTCAATTGAAATAAAAGCCAATTAAGGCACTTGTAAATTGCAAACATCTCTCTTTTTTATCACGGAACTTGCATTGGGTGCAAGTGCATTTCTCCACCGAAATAAAATTAAATGTATACTTAAGAAATTTAGATTTGGCACTGTTCACCTAGAATGTATCTCTTCCCCTTACAAAATTCAAACTAAAATCTACAATATGTGTCATGATTTACAATTTTGTAAACCCTTCCGAATCCTAACCACACTTGATTTTAACTACCTTGGTACTATAAAATAATGAATATTTGTCATTGTTACCGTCTAATTGATATCTTTTTCACATACACCATATGAGAGGTTTCAGTTGGATTCTGCAGGTTGTTTGAGGCAGATAATGCTCCTGCATAACTTGACAGGATGTTAGCTTGTTCAGGGTTGTCAAAGTCTCATTACAATTCACAGTCTTCTTCACTTGGGCTCAGACTGTCAAATTTTATTGAAGTCTGATTGAGTTTGACCATGTTTTCCCTAGTCGATACAAAGAAAAGATTTTGTGATAATTAACATATTTTACCCTTGGAATCGTGAGTTTATTCAATTGCCGAGTTTGACAACCAGGAATGTAGATTGAGCTGCGTGAAATTGATAAGCACCCAAGTACTTGGGTAACCTGTCCTTAAAAGCCAAGAGTAGAACCATGTCACCCAAGTACTCTACTGAGCATCTCAGACTAAGGTGGAACTTTGGCACCCCGTAGTAGTACCCAAGTCCATATCTTAACACTCACTGCCTTTGAGAGCCGATGTCTCAAAAAGAGACTCTAATTCTTCACTCAACCTTTGTATTCAACTTCTTTGTAGGTAGTCTTTTTGAAACACATGTAACCAACTCAAATGTTACTCGATAAACACCTAAGTGCTTGCGAGTCCTCACTTAAAAGCTTCATGTTAGCAGGGGAGTCCAAGCCAATTGAAGTACTCCATAGATATCCTATACTACTTGATGTTACACTTAGAATCCTCATATTACTTAAGTCCCTATCAAATGTTGTGTACATAAGAAAAGTAATATTGAAACATAAAAGTCGGCTAATAGATACTTATAAAAGTGGTGAATAGTCGAGTAAACGCTTTGGGCATCTGAGTGTGGAGAAATTGTGCTTCCTTGTTCTTAGTTTTCCAAATGTTAAGTTCTTTAAGAGTGAGTCATGTTATCTAAGTAAAACACACTTGTAGTAGTTATGGTCCTCGTGGCAATAAATGTGTTACTTCACCTTTTGCTTTAGTTCACTCAACATTTGGGGCTCTTGGAGTTTGTTCACATCGTGATATTTTTATTTCGTCATTTTAATTGATAATTTTTCTTGTTGTTATTGGGTTTTTCTAGTGAAGAATTATTATAATGTTTTGTCTATTTTTCAATTTTTTTTACTTAAATTCAAAATCTGTTTGGTTTCCTCAATCAAAGTTCTATGGACTGACAATTTAAGAATATTTGTCTTCTCAGTTTTAATGTTTTATATTTAGAGGATTCTTCGTACACCACAAGACAATATTGTTGAATATAAAAACCATCACTTGGTGGAAATAACTCATACGCTTCTTCACCAATATCGCACATCGTTTTTTGGGTGATGTTGTTCCTATTGCCTGTCATCTTATCAACCACATGCCTTCATTAGTTGTAAACAGTCAAATTCCTTATTCTATCTTGCACACTAAATAGGACCTTCATCCTTTTCTCCTATGTGTTTTTGGGAGTACACATTTTGACCATATCTCACTAGTTAAAAATCTTTATGGCTAGTCCCTATAATATATTTTTCTTGGTTACTTGCATTTTCATTACTACAATATATGTTTCTTGGTTACTCGCACCTCTGAAATTGTTATTGATTTTTCTCTCCACAACTTAAATTGTTTTGAGCTTTACCAACTTTACATTGTTTGAATTTATTCCTTTCTTTGCTTCCACCTATGGAGATGTTTCTCTAGAGGATCCACCCACTTTTCAACTTCCATTTGTTGCTTTGTTCCACCACCGCATATTGTTTCTACACCAGCTCCGCTACTCGCATAGCACCAATGGACATAGGCCCCATTGGATTGATTGTCTTTAATAAATTCTCCAACATCTTCTCATGCTTCAAATGCCATTACACTATCTTTGCCTGCACCTGAAATTTCCTTAGAACTTTGCAAATGTATATAGTCCACTTGTAATCCTAATCCTAAATAGCTTTTTACTCTAAATTATAATTGTCTCTCCCTCTTGTTACCCTTTTATTTCTTTGGAGTTTGTATCTATTCCTAAGTCCATGGGTGATACACCATGGGTAATCACAATTGCCAACAAGCAAAGCTAGTAGAAATAGTCATGTTGGAAACTAGCAACACATGAGACCTTGTCCCCTTGCCTCCTAACAAAGCCACTATGTGAAGATCACACCAAATAGTAGCACTATTGGTTTCTACAAAGCTTGCTAGGTGGTTAAGGTGCTATATTCAAATTTTTGAACTTGATTATCGAGACACTTTTCCCTTTGGTGGCCAAAATCACCATTACCTTTTTCTAGATATGATTGTCATTCTTCATTGACCTTTCATTAATTATACATAAAAAATGCCTTCTTTCATGGTGCGTTGCTCGAAGAGGTGTAAGTATCAGCCACCCAAGTATACATTTTGGAGTGATTCACATCTTGTCTGGGGGCTTTTCCATTCCCTCAATGAGTTCAAACAATCTCCATGGGCATGGCATGGTCATTTGAACAATGCTTTTCTTGAGTTTGATATGACTCGTTGTTAAGCTAATCACTTAGTAGACCAATGCCAATGATTTTGAGGAAATCCTGTCTCAAGTCTCATTTTTCATAGTCAAATTCAAACCAAGGACTTTAGGTACCTCCTTGACATTGAAGTTGCTTAATCATCCATTGGCTATCATTTCCTATCTAAAATATGCCTTAAACATCTTGATCAAAACCAGTATGCTTGGTTGTTGCCTAAGTTTCAATCCTATGTATCCTATTATGAAACTTCTTTCAGGTTAGGGGGAGCCATTGAAAGTCCCTCCAAGATATCATTGTCTAGTAGGGTATTTAATTACCTCACTGTCTCTAGGTCAAACATCACATTTGTAACTAGCATGGTTAGCCACTTCCTGAAGGATCTATGTGATAGTCATTGGAAAGTTGTAATGCAAAATCCTTCTACACACAAAAAACACCATGTCTCAAATTAATATATGAATATGAAGGTAATTCCAAATTGTTAGATATTAGTTGTGTGTTTATGTTAATTAGGGAAACATAGTCCCTATGCTTATTATGTTATTTTTACATATTCATTTGTATTTGGGCTTAGCCCACATTCTTATTATTATAAATACATTACCCTATGTGTATGCAAAGACACATAAGGGATATTTCTCCTAATCTTCTTCCTATTTCATACAAATCATTGGTTATTTTGGTGTGAATTGGACAAGATGATAGAAGTCCAACTTTGGATATTGTGTTCTTATTGGAGGTGTTGAATATAGTGAAAATTATGTATGGGATTAATCTCCCTTGTGTTGAATATACACATAGGGTCCTCTTTTTATAATAGAAGAAATATGGGCTACGCTCAAAATACAAATAAGAAATAATAACAAACTAATTAAAGATAAAAGATAAATATAAAATAAAGATAATATATGTAATACTCCCCCTCAAGCTGGTGCATACAAATCGTATGTACCAAGCTTGTTACTAATATAATCCATAAAGACTAAGTGAAAATATCTGCTTCTGCACTCGAGTGACATCAAATTGCTAATGATTTGCAAGACGACATAGAAGACGAAATACCAACCCAGAAGACTCCCCCTGAGCAACAAATCTGGGAGGTTGTTCCATGTAAATCTCTTCTTGCAAATCGCCCTTGAGGAATGCCACCAGTGGATAAAAAGGTAATTGTTGGAGAGCCACCACAACTCTAAATAAACTAACAAAAACCATCTTTTCCATGGAAAAAAAGCATATATGGACGGGTCAAACGCAATGGTGACAAAAGAGAGGTCAGAAGAGACAGCAGTGGAAGAAGCCATGGATGAATAAGAGAGAGAAATATTAAAAATTCATGATTCTCCAATCAAGGCACAAGAGCAACCTCGAGGCTCTGAATAACTGCTTGAGAGGAGACGAGACGTGCGACAACACACGATGAACCTGAAAGAGGAAAACGAGTAACCTTGACGCTCTGAATTGCTACATGACATGCCACAAAACACAACGAAAAAGGAAGCAAATCCATAACTTTAAAAGGCGCTAAGAGCATGTAGGAGCTTCGCTGAAGACGTCGTTGATGGCATGATGGTCGCCTGACCGAGACAATCAAAACCATGTGATCGTCGGTCGAAACTAGAACTCCAGTAGTGACAACGGTAGACAATGGCGCTGCCGACAACGACGGGTGTAGTGGCAGGGGCAACAATATTTTTTTTTTACTCAAAAAGAACCTGGCTCTGATACCATGTTGAATATAGTGAAAATTATGTATGGGATTAATCTCTGTTGTGTTGAGTATACACATAGAGTCCTCTATTTATAATAGAAGAAATATGGGTTAAGCCCAAAATACAAATAAGTAATAACAAACTAACTAAAAATAAAAGATAAATATAAAATAAAGATAATATATTTAACAGGAGGAAACTTGATCTCTTGGAGGAGCAACATGATACTAAATTCGTATACATGATGTCAAATCCACTCTTCCATTAGCAAACCAAACACATAAAGATTGTTTGTCACTTTATGAGAGAGAAAGTGCTCTCGAGAGAAATCATCAGTGACATTATTAGCTTCGGTGACCATCACAATCTTGTTCCCTAAATCCCTCTCTTATTGACAACATATGTAGCAAGGTTGGCTCTTATGATATATATGATCCATCATGAGGTGGAGTTTTAAAGATATGGTTTGATTACATTAAAATGAAAAATATCTTAGTAGTTCTTTAGGGGTGTAGGGTTGAGGTCAACGTCCAACGTCCAAAAAATAGTCCAAGGGATCCCAAAGATGCCTTCTGTCCCAAGTCTCTTGTAGCCGTTCGTCCAAGCCGTTTGGAAGGCATTTGCAGAAAGTACTTCGATGCCAAAGTCAGTTTAGCATTTGACAATTTAGATGTTAATGGTACTATAATTGCAATCACCTACCTCCTTACCTTAAACCTATGTTTATAGATTTTGAAGTGAGTTTTTGATTAGCAACAACCTAATTATGACCCAATTGGTGGTAATCACACTTTATCTTAAGTTGTTCAACATTAGAGTTAATTGTCCTGACTACTGACTGATTGGTCAGACTCCGCTATCATTTGTTCTTGATGGTAGTTTGTTCAGGCGTTTGACTACCAGTTGATTGTCCGGTCTGCGGCTGACCGGGACGGTCATACGGTACAATAGTTAATCTTCATTATAGTTATTAATTAATTAATTGATTTTGTTCCCTATAATTGTATCTTTTTATTATAAATAAGAATACTTGTGTGTACATGACAGTTGGAACAATCCTTTCTATAAATAGAAAATGGATGGAGCTGTGAGATTGAAATTGTTTTTTATAACACTTTATTCCTTAAAGGAAAAATGATCTCTGTGCCGGTGACTAATTTGAGGATTTTTATATTTATCCCTATTAGCGGGACTTTGGATGGTGATAATTAGGTCCCTGAACTTATAAATATTTTTTCATTGTGGTCATAGCATATTTGCATCTGGATTCCGTACTTCCATTAAGTACATGCATCTCATTGAAAATGTTCACGGACCAAGTCAGTAGTTTAAGGATCTAATTACAAACAGCTAAAGTACAAGACTTATTTTTATAAAAAAGTCCTCAAATAATTCAGAGGCCGGCAAACTTAACTAATTTAAATGTAAAATAATGAAGGTTTGAATAAACAAGAGACTAGAGTCTTTTGGGTCAGAAAATAATGAGAATTTGTTAGTTTGATTCTCTATTTCTTGCAAAGATGCTTTTGTTTGTAATTAACTTCTATCTTTGCATTCCTTAAATTCCTTTCAATTTGTACTTTTTTCTATACATGTTCTAATTTATTATTTATTGTTAAATATCTAGCAAAGTGATAGGGATGTGATCTTTGCAAAGTTCAGAAGATGGTGGAAGGGTGTAAATATTTTTCAGAAGGCATATGTTTTGATTCCGATACACGAGGAGTAAGTTTTCTTCATTATCATTGAACTTTTGTTTGTAAATGATGATCTTGTGAATGTATATAAGTTCTTTTTGTGCTTTTATAAGTTCGTAAAGGCCTTATTTTATATTTTTACTTTTACTAAAATTTGATAAAAAAACATTGGGTTCCATTAAATTAAATAACGAATTTATTTGATTATAAGTAGTGGGCATGTTAGGGTGGAAACCATAAGTGAAACATTCTATACTTAGTGTATTTATATTCTTACTGTTATGTAATTGCTAGCCAACTAAAGTGTCCATCCATTTATTTTGGTGTACTTGTGGCATTTTCCTTGTCCCCTAAACATTTGGGACTGGTGATGCAAATCTATGGACTGGGTTATGACTTATAATATCTGAAGATATTCATTTATAATTTAAAATGTTAATTGAAATAAAATGTGTAGATGATTTTGTAGTAGAGATTGGATACATGTTAAGATTGCTATATATACAAACTTTATGGCCAATGGAAAGTAACTCGAGTGCTACTTCCTATGCTTGTGACTTCTCTATTCTAAGTGCACAAATTACATAATACATGAATCTGAACCAATTCATGCTCGTATTTCCAACACTCTCCATACAAAGTTGGTCGTATAAACCAAATGCTCCAATCTTGAAACAAATATATTGAATTTCGAGAGACTATGTAATTGTTTGATAGTTGATCATTGGAACCAATAGATTCAGTATTCACTTCCTTCAATAGAACTCTCGAACAAAAATGACAGCCAATTTCAATATATTCTGTTCTTTCATGAACCACTGAATTGAAAGGCATGTGAAGGGCTGATGATCACAACATAATATCATCCGGTGTCACCAAACTTCAAGCTTGAAGTTGTTTTAGTGCAAATCAGTTCACAAATAATGTTGGCTACGATTGTTGGCTTCCTGATTTAATTCTAACTACCCTCCACGAAGGAGGTGCTTAGTGGATCCTATATATAATTGTTTTGTTGCTGTAATGTGAAGTAGGTGAAATGTAAAGCTATTTTCCAAATTTGTATTAGAGTGCTTGATCTTGGAGGCTCTGCTTCCTCATTTGTGCCCTAGACTGCATCACTCTGATCCTTTCAATAGTAGTATAGACACTGCATCTCCTTGTTTGCAGTGGAATACCCATAATTGGAATAGACCTTTATTTGACTTTGAGCACTCCTGATAGAGTTGCCACCACCAGACTGCCCAATTCCCAGGAACCTGTGAGCCAGAAAGACCTCCTGCATTGCAATTGCAGGGTCCTTCTCTGATGTTTGTAATTTACACACCATTATCTTGACCATAGTTTTCAGTGTTTGTGGGAAATCTCATTGTTATGCTATTATTGTGGTTAGTCAATTCTTCAATGTTCTTGGAGGTATAGACAAATGCGTCATTCAGAATCAATTGCAGACAGTAGGTCCTCCTCAGGATACTGAATGCTTTTGGAATGAAATTTTGGTGATATGGAGGAATAAGATGCAAACTAAAAATAGCATAGGGAGTTTTTTTCTTTAAAATGCACAGTGACTGGAAAGTAATGCCAAGATGGAACAGTATGTATAGGGAGTCAGAGAACAGTATGTCATTGTTGCTGATTTGATATAATGGT
>JAJDEZ010017211.1:1505816-1520774 GCA_027743565.1 Vigna trinervia | reverse complement strand
CATTGATATAAGCACAAGTTGAAAAGTGTAAATTAAATTGGAGTTTGCCGAAATAGGGAAAGGAACTGCAAAAGTCAATCTAAATTTGATAGGGGGCAAGGTAATAAAATATCAGAGTTAAGTACCAAAATTATTGTTCTTCAGGAGAATGGTAGCCAAAATATCTATTTCATTCAAATATTTTATTCTAATTTATTTTGGATTTTCTTTTTCTTGTTTGTTGGTTTACCATTTTGGATGCTCCAGCAATTTTTATGCTTTGTTGGTTTTTTTTGGTATAACTTTTCTAAGCATCTCTTCTTCTGCCTTAACATTATTTTCATATGATTAACTAACACTGGCTACTGTTATATCACTTGTCTATGCTTTATTCTATTATGCCCTTCCTGCCAAAATTTTGTAGTTGACGAGAGCATATTGTCATATCTTTATCTTACCTTCTCCCTTTACTCAGTTTTTGTTACTCATGATGTTTGATATATCCAGCCTTCACTGGAGCTTGATCATTATTTGTATCCCAGACAAAGAAGATGAATCGGGGCCAATCATACTTCATTTGGATTCTTTGGGTCTTCACTCTAGTAAATCAGTTTTTGATAATATTAAAAGGTGAGATTAAAGAATTGTATGTATTGTTGTATCTCATGTGTGACATTAACATTTCATCGATACAAATGATAATTGCTCAAACACACATCTTGCCACTTCTACTCTGCTATAACTTTTAAGGTGCTTGTGAAGTTGGCATGATATATATATATATATATATGTTTTTTTATTAAATTGTGATGATGTTTTCTTGTAGTCAGCAAATATGATTATCTGATCAAGTTTTTGTAAGCTACATAGATGATGTCTTATTTTAAAAAAATCACGTGTTTTTATTTACCATTTTCATGGAAGTATTGGAATAGATATCAGTATATTATTTGCTAATGGAAATGAATGTTTTTGCAACAACCCAAATTCTATTTCAATTTCACATCTACGTATTTGTAAACTTTTAGCTAGCAATCTTTTTATTTTTTTCTCAAGACAACTTTTGTGCATCTAAATCTCTTCAGACTTCAGAATCTTAACTGGAATTCTTTTGATGACTTTTTTAATTTATATTCTATATGCATTCCCAGCTGCAACGAAATGTGGTCACTTATGCTTTAGTTATGTGGCTTTGTAACGTTGTTGTAAGGACTGTTTCTGAGAAAGTGAATGACCTAGTCACTTAGTCGGCACCTTTAAAGTAAATGATAATTTTCTACCAAACCTAGTGACCTCAGTAAAATTGATGGCTTGAATGGTGCAAACCAATTCTGTATATGCTATAAGCATTTATTTAATTCAAACATCAAGACTTAATAGTGTGAAATTATGTATTGTAGCTATTTGATTGAAGAAAAGAACTATATGGATCGGGAAGATGTGTCTTCGAATGTTTCAATTGCAGACAGAATATGGAAGTGCCTTCCTCGTAGAATTGAATGTCAGATCATTGCGGTAAATTTGCAAGCTGTACATCTAGAATAATGTGCTAACTTAGTGATACTATTTATGATAGTTTGAAGTTGAAGACAAGCATATCTTTCACCATTTTTTCTTGGTGAAATGAATGTTTGACCTCTAATTTAGAATAGGTGTCGGAGTTCTTGAGAGTTTTTCTTAGTGATTACATTTAAAGGAAATTGAAAATACGTTTAGCCTTCACGTGAAAAGACATTGAAAATTGTTTCAAAACTTTAATTGGATGCTGCAAGTCCAGCTTATTGAAGTTAGATTCTTAAAATTGATGATGAAAAGGACAGCAGCAAAACTATTTTGCAGTTTCAACAATTATAGTCATTCTTTTTTTTTTTGCTGAAAATTTTCATCGTGTTGCATTTACACATTGCACCAGGTTCCCCAACAGAAGAATGAGTATGACTGTGGTCTTTTTGTATTGTACTTCATTGAGCGTTTCATGGAGGAGGCACCTGAGAGACTGAAAAAGAAAGATTTGGCAATGGTAATACCTACGCTTCTTTATAAAGATAAGTTTATTTCAAAAAATTGGTTTTGCTGTTGACTTGTACTTGTCAACTTACAGTTTGGAAAACGATGGTTCAAACCCGAAGAGGCTTCCAATTTGAGAGTGAAAATCCGTAAATTGCTTGTAGAAAAATTAGAGAATTCAATGAGGGATAATATTGGCCTAGAATCTTCTCCTTCATCATCTGGTGGCCCTGCAACTGAGTGTGTTGAGTGCCCCAAGGATTCTATGGCGTAACATGCAATCATGAATTGCAATTCTCATTTCCTTGAACCAACAATCTGTTGATATTTTCATATTGTTGGCGCCAATGGCTTTTTTTGTTTGTACAGACATCAGCCATTGAGCTGATAATTTTTGGATAGTTTCCTAAGACCTGGCTACTGCAGCAGTCGTTAATACAAGAAAGGATGACTGACCCTTTGGTATGAACAAATAACAATCAACCATTTCTTGTGGGTTAGGTTATCTTTCCAAATGTATAGCAGGAAACGGCACAAAGCTGTCGTATCCACCCCTTGTTTATACTTAATTAATTCATTTTATAATTTCGATGCAAGTTATCCAAGCTTTGCTTTCTAGTTTGTGAACTGCACGATAGTTTGGTATAATCTTAACCATTAATTTTAAAAGCATTACATCCAATGAGTATAAATCACTCCTCCGTGTGTGGCATGCTATACTTTCCCATGTTATTCTCATCTTGTTCTTACTTTTGAAGGCCAGTTTGTCCTTTTCTTGCACCGTGTTTTCTTTCTCCATCCAACTTTTTCAAATAATTTTATCCTATTTTAATCTATACAAGAATATTGAAATTGCAGTTCACATTACTTGTTTGAAACATGTTATAAATAGAAACAAATATATATATATATATATATATATATATATATATATATATATATTTCAAAATGTGTGTTTGACATTGTTCTGAATTATCCATTCTATAACATTCTCATTTATTTATGTGACTAGAGCTGTCAAAATGGGTAATCCGGTCCGACCTGACTCGGTCAATCACAGGTTGGTCACTTAGTGAGTCAATCTAATTCGGCTCATTTATTAGCGAGTCAAAAATTCGAATTTGGTTTGACTCAAAACGGGTTGGCTCACTAGTTCATTTAATTACAGTTTATTTTTAAATAAAAAAATTATAAATTTTTTATAATTTAAATCTAAACAAATTTATTTTCAAATTTTATTTCAATATAAGTTTAATTAATTTTGAAAATAGAGAATTTAAATAATTTTTTCAAGAAAAAAATAATAAATATCTTTTTATAAAATTAAAATTAAATTTAAATAAAATAAAATTAGGTAAGTAGATTCGTATATCAATCTGATAAATAAAAAACAATTTAAATGGTATATTTTTATGCTCCTAATATTAGTTTTGATTTGTTTTTATAATAGGTACTAACATCTTATAGATAGGAGTATTTTGAAGCTCGTTTTGTATTGTTTTATTACGTGTTTGGTCTACTTTTCTTAGGATTTATTATTCTTTTTTATTTTATTTTTTAACAATATTTTTTAAGTGATGATAAATGATAGATGAGCTTATGAACATAATTTCGATATTAAAGTGTATAATGATATTTAATATGCATTTTTTTTTATTAAAACAGCTTCTTAACTCATTTATAAGGTCGACTAGGATAGAAAATTTTATCTATTAGTTCAATACTTGTGAATATGTAAAAAATATATTTTATAAATTTTTAAAACTAAATCTAAATAAAAGTATAAAAAAAGTTATATAATTTAAATTAAATTTTAATTTTTTAGTAAAATATTAATTAAATTTTAATTTTAATTAAAATTAATCTCATAAAATAGAAATTAAATTTTAATTTTAATAAAATAAAATTTAATAAAATATAAATTAAATTTTAATTTTAAATTCTTTTATAAATAATAGATATTTATAAATATAAGTATTATGATACTTGAAAAAGTACTAACTATCTGTTTTTATAAATATAATTATTTGTTGTAGATATCTGTAGATAATTTTTTTTGGTTCTTACCTGTGATATAATATTTAAAGAGTAGTAATGTCTTCCATCTATTTTTCAGAATGTGTTAAGAATTTCAAGAAGGATATTTTTTATGTAGGGAGAAAGCCTTCACGTTCTTCTCTGTCCATTGCTAGACCAAGCCGAAATGATGTAATCAACAATCTTATAAATTTCATTTTAGCATTCACATTTTCCTTCTACAATCTTATAAATACAAAATTTTCAATTTCATTCTTAAAATGACTTTTGGATGGTGTAATTCAGAAAAAAAGTTTTTAGATTGCATAATTTAGAAGTTGTTTTCTACTATAAAATAAATTATGCAATTTAAAAACTTTTTTGACTTTTTAATTATGCAATTAAAAAAATTTATTACTTTTATATATAATAATTTGATCCTTTAATTGCTTCCATGCAATTCAAAATCATGGATACCTTTAATTTTTTCAATGTAGAGATTGACATCCTCCTCAATTGGTAATTTGATTCCATCAATTCATAACATAATCTTCAAACTTCAAAGATTCCATAAGAACCTTATCATCATCTTTATAATGATAAGAGTTGAAGATTTGGTTAGGGATTATAATTTTTCTCAACATCTTATCTCTTCTAGGCGTGTGGTTCCCAAACTCTTTTCATCTTTGGTTTTGCCTAGGTTTAAAACTATGCTCCTCTTCATCCTTATCCTTTTCAAGCTTGTGGTTTCCAAACTCATCTTGTCTTTGGTCCCTCCTTGGTCTAAAAACATGCTCATCTTCATCATTATGATGATAACGGTCCGAATTATCATGTTTCATTCTCCTTCTCTCCACTTCCTCCAATCTCACACTCAAATCTTCATTGAACTTTTAGAACCTTTCAAACTACATTTGAGTGTGTTGTTGCATCTGAGCCATTTGTAACTTGAGTTTTTCAAGCGCAACCATAATTGTCACAGTCTTAGGTGTTGGGGGATCACTATTTTAAGAAAAAAATCATGTCCTCCAAGAAAATGTTAGTAACAGTAATAATAATATATATTTTCGATCTCACCAATTTTCTAAGTGTTTCGTTCAAATTTCACTTTTATATCACACTTATAGGCTCTCTTTTTTTAAAGTACTCTATTTCCTTTTTCCACTTAAATTCTCTTTAGTGTTTGACAAAACAACTCTAGTATCTTAAGCAAAGAGTGACAAATCTATATGAAAAATGTTGTGAGATCTAAATTTTGGCTCAAGAGGTTAAAGAAAATACAAAACTCTAAACAAAACTTTAAGAAAATTTAAAATATATAAAATAATAAAAATAGAAAACTATAGGACTACCAAAAAGAGCTAAATGAGACAATGTGGAAACTCTAAAAATCAAGATTGAATATAATTCAATATATTAACAATCATAAGCAATAATACAACAATGATTATATTGAACTTTAAAATTGTTTTGTTTTTTCTTTAACTCTTGGATCCTTACTTTTTCTTTTTATTTTCTTTCAATATATATATATATGTTTACTATTGACTTGGTTCCACTATTTTTTTTTAATTTTGTTGTTCAACACACAAATAAAGAAAACTAAACAAATTGTCCTTTAAACATCAAACTCATGCAAGATCAATGTAAATAGTTAATTATAGTCTTAATTAACCAAAAAACACAAAAATAGATAATTTTTACAAATCAAATGTAGAAATGCACAATTTAAACGAAGAACGTGAAAAATTAAAAACTCAATAGAATTAGATAAAATATTTGTTTTTTTAATATGACAGAAAAATAAGATGAAGGAGGATATTTAAACCAAAACATTGCTCTATTACCAAATGATACAATTATGTCTAGGAAAGAGTATGATCGTTTTTGAATTTGAATCATCAATAGACACAACAAAAATAAATCAGAGAAGAATGCGAAATAAGACATGGTTGTGGACACTACAACCTAATAGATTGATAAGTCAAATGAAGATTCACCACAAAGATGTTAATCTTTGATAAGAATCAAAGTTCTAATCTAAGAACCAAGAGAATCCTCTCTTAAAGAATGTAAACGCATATAATATGACTCTAAAGTGTCTGCATATGTATTTGGTGCTCCTATATATAGGCATAAATGTTTAAGACACTTAAGAAACCCTAAAAAGAAAGCTCAAAGATATAGAACCCAAAAATAACTTGAGAACTTAAAAACAGAAACAAATTGTTTGTAATTAAAAAAAAATACCAACATTTTTAATTACCTAAACTATTATACAATTATGCTCCAAGCCGTGATCTTCATGGAACAACATGAGTCTCGAGAAAATTTATTCTTCTAGTTGTTTGATCCTTAACCTTATTCTTCTATAGAATTAAAGGATAGTCCTCTATCACTTAAGCTCCATGGTTAATAGTGAATGACTGTATGGATCCTCCCACACACTTGAATTAGCTTAACATTTCCTTGGTGCACATCATCCACGCATGAGGGTTGGAAATAGCCCAACCCCATTTTTAATCATGTTGGAACCTAATCCCACATCAACTGATTCATTGCTTGCTCAAATGTTTATATGCATCAATTCACACAAGCTTGTCAAATGCATTCCGTGGATGACTGCTCACGTCCCTCACATTTTGGTCAATCCAACTCTCTAATCTTCTTTTGGGTTGCTCCTAGATGAAAAGAAGTTGGTGTGCAATTGGGCCTTGCAGGAGCAAGCCCAAAAAGGAAACATGTTTGTCACACTAATCCTATTTGAGATATTGAGATGTCCTTGCCCAATAAAGAGGGTTTTGCCCAACCAAAGTTGACGTTGAAGGCAACAAGGGCTGCATCGAGAAATGTCCATCATTAGCATCCTGAAGCAGTTCCACCGCCACCTGATGTGCAACAGTACCCTCGGTCACATGACGACACGATATCAACGACTGTAACTTTCTAGCCATTCTCCTAAATCTAGCCTACATTATAATTATATCAAAAAAATAAATAAACATGAATAAGTAAATTTAATAACATAAGCAATGATAAATAACATACCAAGGTGCCAGATGGTGAAGGTGAAGAGGATCTATGATGGGGTCGTGCCTCCTGTGGAACATCGGGGCGTTGTGTTGGAGCATCAATAATATAGGGATGTGAAACCCTCCTAAACCACTGTATGTATCCATCAACATATTCAGAAGGGTATGATGCCTGTCTTACATTCCTAATAACGTGATGTGTGAAGTGCAACCACGCAAAATCAACAGTGACTACATCTACATCTACAACGACAGTGGGTGGTCGTGGAATCTCCTGGTAAAACCCAAACTACCTCATCACATGCTCAGGCAAATGACGGGAAAGGGTGTCACCAATCCGAATCCATCCATAATACATACAGACTCCGAATAATGGACGAATGCCCCGATGTCCCTCATATGGATGCCAAACAACTCCACTGTATGTCAGGCCATCCAACTGCGACCGAATCTCTGCAAGAGTCGAACTCTGCTGAGGACTCTGCCACCTAGTCGCACGTGGTGTGGTGTCATCATAAGAAGACACCAACCGCCTTTTTCCCATGCTAGGGAAATGCTCGTATATCCAACTCTAAAAATGCAATTATTCAATTAAATATTTTCTATCTTTGAACACGGAGAAAAGTACATCAAATAAATGTGCAAGGTTTATGGATGTACCTGAAAAAGAGTCAGATATCCAGCCATCTGCTTCGTGCAAACCAGACTCGCATCCCCAAGCTGCTCGTACAAATGGGCGAGTGCAGCAACGCCCCAGGCATATTTGCCACACACGTGTACGTCTCTAAATAATAGCAGGTAAGACACGCGTATAGAACTGACACTTTTATTTGCAAAATTCGTGCATCCTACTAGATGCAACAGATATGCTCTTGCAGCATAGTCCCAATCCTGCGACTGACACCTCTGAACATATATGTCTTTGAGCCAGCTGAGTCTGACTTTCGTACAACGTGCATCCTCCATCTCAGCACCAGCTACGCCACCATCAACGCCGAGCAGGTCTACGAGGGTTGTACGAGCCTCCTCAAACTCCAACTCCTCCAAATCACATAACTGTCCCAGCACCGGGAGGTGAAGTAAAGTGGAGACATCGTCAAGAGTGATCGTCATCTCCCCTATAGGGAGATGGAAACTACTCGTCTCAAAGTGTCACCTCTCTATGAAACCGAGCAACAAGCCCTTATCAACGTAATCGTAGCAGATCTATGTGAGAGGCATCAAAGAGGAATTCAACACAATGTGTTGAATTCCCTCGGCGCACGATCCTCATTTATTAACTTTTTTACCATGCGAGATCAACTTGAGCATATCCCCTCAATCCTACACAACAATATTTAATATAAATTATATTAAAAAAAATTAATAATCAAAATTTAAGTTCTACACTCACCCGACCCTGCGAAATAGCATACGCAATATGCTGAACATAGTGCATTAGCAAAGAAGCATCACGTGGACTTCCAGGAAATCCACCGACATCCTCTTCCTTCCTCCTCCTCATAATCATCATCAGAGGCCTCAAATGTCTCCTCCTGAACAGGACCCTCATAGGCCTGATATGCCTCCTCCTCAAATGCACGATCCTCAGCGATAGGGTCATCCTGAATAGGAGCTGCCCACCCTCTACGAGCCGAAGCTGTAGGTCGTCTCCTAGCTACACCCTCTGCAGAACTCTGTCCTTGAGAACTCTTTCCACGAGAACTCTGTCCTCGAGAACTCTCTCTACGAGAACTAAATGATGCCCCTCGTGTTCTTACCATTTCTGACAAAAATATTTTTATTTAAATTAATAATTATTTCATTAAATTTATCATATTTTTCAATAATTTAATAATAATTATTTCATTAACTAAAATAATTTTAATTTAGATATAATTAAATAACATATTATTAAAAAAACACTAAATTAAAATACTTTATAAATTAATTAAACATACAATAAACTAATAAAATAAAAAAATTCAAATAAAATAATTACGTAATAAAATTATTTGAAAATAAAAAAGTAAAATTAAATTACTTGATAAAATAAACTAAAAACTAAAATAAATAAAAGTCGAGGCATAAACGGATATCGATATCCGTCGACTGATATCCACATCCGTTTCAGGTCCAAACGGATGTGCGACATCCGTTTATGCCTGACGTCTTCTTCTTCCTACGCTCACACATACGCTTACACAGAAAAACAGCACAGAGGCAGAGCCCTCCGCAGAAACCAACAGCAACATACAAGCGAAAGAAGAAACAAACCAAACTAACCAAACAAGCTTCTCTATCAAGCGGAAGAAGAGACGAAAAACTAACCTCTCAAAGACCAACAGTCAAAAACGAAGCACTACCACCAAACACACTGCCGCACTGCCGCACCGCCGCACACACCAAAAGCTGCACCACCACGAAATGCACAAACTGGAGAGTTAGGAGTAAGAGGTTAAAATAAAATGAAAGGGATAGTGAAAAGGGGAAACAAATCTGGAGGAGGTGGGGGTGCCGTCGTGAGTGAGTGAAATAGAAAATGGGAAAGTAAAAATCTAGGGTTACTTAAGCGGGTTAAAAAAGTAAATAATAAAGTAAAAAAAAGATTATTTTAGTAATATAAAAAAAGTTAAAAAAAAATTGGGGAGGTAGAGGGTGGAAACGTGGAGATGGAGGGATGAATTCCCTTAAGTATTTAAAATCAAAGAAAGGTAAATGGGCCTAGCCACTCTCCATGTTGCAAGCCTCTAGGGTGACTTCCATCATACTCAAAGCTTCTGCCTTTACCTTCATATTTGTTCTATCTTCCTTCCACTTCTTCATCTTCACTGTTTACTTGCCTTGATGATGGATTGCTTCATGCTCTATCCCTAGGCTAAACTAGATATTCTCAAAGAAACTACCAAAGACACCTTTACTCCTTGGATTACGGTGTTTCGCCTTACCCAAGCTTTAACAAAATTTGGTCATGAAAAATAAGTAGTCATTGATCCTTATAAACTAGAGGAATTTGAGTGTAAAAGTCAAGAAAATAAAGAACCTTTTTGCTACATATATGAAGTAGTGATTTTTGAAATTAGAGTTACGTTTTCCTCTTAGCACTTTAGAGAAAGATATTTGACAATAATGAACGTTACCCGTATCTAGTTGCTCCCAAATAGTTAGGCCTTCGTTAGGGCTTTTCAAATTTTACGTATCCATTTTGGTATCAACCTTTTTGAAAATGTCTTCTTTTATTTTTTTTTTTAAGTTTAGAAATTTTTTTCCGGTCTCCTTGCATTCCGTTGTCTATGTGAACCTATCATTTTTTTCTTCAAACACTAGTAGTAAAAGAACCCACTACCATTAAGAAATAAGATATCATTGTTATTTGCCCCATATGTAAAATGGTTGAATACTTATTCGAGTTTTCCTCAATTTCTCGTTCAAGCAGTATAAAACCCAAAAATCGACCTGCCTTGACACCAAAATCACAGTTCTCAGGGTTTAACTTTAGATTGAAATGATTTACCATGGTGAAAAATTCTTCCAAGTCCTTGACATTACTTTTAGCATTCTATGACTTAACCACCGTATAATCAACATACACATCGACATTTCACCCAAGACTTTCTTTTAAAATATAGTCCATTAACCTCTAATATGTCGCCCCCACATTTTTTAGTCTAAAGGGCATAACCCAAAAACGAAAGTTTTTGGGGTTGCCTATGAAAGTTGTTTTTTCCTTATGCCCCGAATGCATCTTGATCTGATTATACCTTACATAGGAGTCCATAAAATTCAGCAGGGCACATTGGACACACCATCTACTAAGGAACCAATATTCAATAGAGGATATTAATATTTAGGTTACGCCTTATTTAGGTCAGTAAAATCAACACATATCCTCCATTTTCCATTACTTTTCTTAACCATCAAAACACTAGCTTACCATTCAGGGTATTATTATATCTTGTGAATGTGGTTGGCCTCCATAAATCTTGTCACATCCTAAAGTATGACACTCATTTTTCTTCGCTAAACCTCCTCTAACGTTGCACCACCAATTTCACCTTTAGGTTGATCTCTAGATGATAGAACCTAATATCAGGGTTTATTCCCTTCATGTCTTTATGCAACCATGTGAAAGCTCTTACGTTCTGCTTTAAACACCCCACCAAGGCAACGTGCAAAGTCTCCTATAATTTCCCGTCAATTTTAACAACCTACCCTTCATCGATCACCACCTCTATGATATCATTTTCCAAATGAGGGTGACGTTCTTAAAAAACCACTCTCAAGTCTAAATCTATTTCGAAATTATTGATTATTTATCATAATGTTTCCCTTTGTTAGTCATCCCTTTCGTCTCTTCATACTACGTTCATAACATTTGTGAGATATTTTACTTTAAAATGAGTCATTGACACCACTGCCCCTATTCTGTTGAGGGTTGGCCATCCTAATAGAAAATTATAAGATGAGGGAGCACATACTACCATAAACCTCATCATTAGGGTTTGAGCTTTATCTTCCTTTCCAAAATTTGTTCTGGTCTTCATGCATCCCCTGACCTGTACTTGTTCACCAGAAAACCCCACGAGCACCCCATCCAAAGGTTCCAATAAGTCCATCAAAATTCCCAAACCCACGAATGTGTCATAAAGTATAACATCCACGAATGTGTCATCAATGTCGTGGCCATTTAAATGATGAAAATGACACCATGAATCCTTGTTAGGCCCCATCTGTACTTTGTTTCTAATTGGAAAAGCCAAAAGCTTATATACATAGACATTCTTTATTGGGTAGCGATATGTTGAAAACGCTTTTTTGACAACGTTTTAACGTCACGTGTCAGTGTTGGATTGGCCCATTTAATTTTATTTTTATAATTTGAAAATTGATTTCAAAAAGGGGAGTTTTTGGTTTTCCGAAACTGTCCTTGGTCTTTTTCAGCAATCTTTGAACCTGAAGTACTGTGTTTCTCTCCATTTTAGGTTTTGATTTTTGGTTTGAAGCGCTTTCTCTCTCCATTGTAGTATTCGGT
Source organism: Vigna trinervia (assembly GCA_027743565.1). Classification (NCBI taxonomy): domain Eukaryota; kingdom Viridiplantae; phylum Streptophyta; class Magnoliopsida; order Fabales; family Fabaceae; genus Vigna; species Vigna trinervia. Next base: position 1,508,729 of record JAJDEZ010017211.1, on the reverse strand, counting down.
TCTCGCAGTTTTTGTACTTGGACTTGGAAGCGCTGTCTTTGTCTCCATTTTAGGTTTTGTTTATGGTTTGAAGCTATTTTTGGTTTGTCTCCATTCCATATTTTCGTTCTCGTTTGAAGGTGTTGTATTAACTGTGTTAATTTTTTGAAGGTGTCGAAGTGGTGAGAAATCTCTTTGGACTTTGAGGGATTTCCTTCGTGGTTGGGTTTGACTTTTGAGTTCGACCTTGGGTGGTCGCTGTGTGTGTATTTCGTGGAAGTTGTTACCCTTTTTATGCCGTGGCTTCGTCTTGTGACATTGACTCTTCGAACAAGGTATGAACATTACCGTTGTTGCGTATTTTTATTTAGATTATGGGTTATGGTATTTGTTGGTCGTCATTTTGGTTTTGGGGTTGTGAATTTTGGTTATTTGGTTGTGTGTGTTTGGATTTATGTTGGTTATTTGTATGAAAAAAAGTTTAATATAATATTTTTATTTTTGCAGTTATATGTTCGTCATTCTATGAAAACAAAGTTTGTTGCTGGCTTAAATGCAATTGAGTGAGGAGCAGAGGTGTATTATTTCTAAGACTCCATTTGCATGGTTTTTAGAACTACATGATAACCTTAGGATTGGGAGGAATATTTTGAGCGATTTACTGACTAAATGGGTTGATGAGAGAGGTTGGTTTTTATTTGGAGAAAAATTTGTTGAAATCAAGGAAGTGGATGTTACATTAAGCTTAGGATTGTCTTTGGTTGGTGACAAGATTAATTTGAATGAAAAGAACCTTTTAGAAAGTCGTTGTCGGAACTACTTTGATAAAGAAAAGGAAAAAGGAAAAGGAAATTATGAATTGGATAGGATATACGAATTTGTTTTGAAAAAACACAAAAAGTTGCCTGTTATAGATGTTTGTAGGCTTTACATTTTTGTTGGAATACATGAGGTATTGTTACCTAGTCGTAGTAGTACAATATTTCCAATATTGTTTGAAATTGTTGATAGAATAAATGATTTGGGAACTTTTTGTTGGGCTCGTATAGCGTACCACTATCTACTTAGTAGTTTTTGCAAACAAAACTTATCCTGGAATAGAGGTAAAGGTGCAACTAATGTCTATGTTGATGGTTGCGTATACGTCTTTCAGGTAATTTTTTGACATGTATTGTTTGTTGGCAGTGACTTTAAATGAGTATTTATGACTTTTATGATGTATTTCAAGTGTGGTTTTGTGATCATTTCATTCCTTCAAATGCTTGTGTAGATAAATACCCAAGAATTTTGCATTGGATGACTGTAAGTGTAGGTGACAAGTTTATCAAAGTTGCAATGGAGACGGGTGTGGTATGTACTTGATTGTTTTATTAAATTTGTTTGAGTGAATGGTTTTATTCGGATGTAATCGTGATTAATTTGTAGATGGTTGATGAGTACGGTGCATCAAGGAAAGAAATGGGTAAGTCACCTGTTAAAGCATCATTACATCGGAGTGGAAAAGATATGAAGAAAGGAATAAAGTCAAATAAAGAGGAAAAGGAAAGTGGCTTAGCTGTTGTAGACCAAGTTTTAGAGGAATAAGATGCTGTAATTGAAGAACTTGAAGAAGAGTTATATGCATTGAAGGCTGAGCTGCTTGAAGAGAAGAATAAAGATGAAGATGGTTACATTACACCTTGTAAAGAAAATGATTTCTACAATGATTTTGCATGTGAGGGAGGAATGTCCAGGCGTGAAAGTGTTAAGAAGGCAGGACAACGTCGAAAGCGTTACAAAAGCAAAGCTTGTAGAACTCCCTACACTGGATATAGTCCCAAATTTTTAGATAATTAATGTAATCGCTTACAGCCAAGGTGTTGTTGTAATCGCTTACAAGGATACTGTAATCGATTACACGTTGCAGAAAACATTTTGTACCAAAACCTCATGCGTGCTCCCCACAAAGTACATAGTGGATCCCCATCATGCCTTAGTGCAGTTCAGAATTTCCAGAGCCCAGGTGCTGTTGTAATCGCTTACAATGACACTGTAAGCGATTACAAGTGGCAGAAACGATTTTGTACCAAAACCTCATGCCTGCTCCCTACATATTACAATGTGGCTCCCTACCATTCCATACTGCAGTGTGTTTCAAATTTTTCTGTCTTAGTTAAGCCTGATTGGCATGGGTTGGAGGTCTATGTTAAGGGAAGTGCAAGTGGAGGTGTGGGTGGAGTGGGACGTGACCTTCCAGTAGCAATTTCCAGAGTCCAGGTGCTGTTGTAATCGCTTACAATGACACTGTAAGCGATTACAAGTGCCAGAAACGATTTTGTACCAAAACCTCATGCCTGCTCCCTACATATTACAATGTGGCTCACTACCATTCCATACTATAGTGTGTTTCAAATTTTTCTGTATTGGTTAAGCCTGATTGGCATGGGTTGGAGGTCTATGTTATGGGAAGTGCAAGTGGAGCTGTGGGTGGGGTAGGAGGTGACCATCCAGTTCAGAATTTCCAGAGTCCAGGTGCTGTTATAATCGCTTACAATGACACTGTAAGCGATTACAAGTGCCAGAAATGATTTTGTACCAAAACCTCATGCCTGCTCGCTACATATTACAATGTGGCTCCCTACCATTCCATACTACAGTGTGTTTCAAATTTTTCTGTCTTGGTTAAGCCTGATTGGCATGGGTTTGAGGTCTATGTTAAGGGAAGTGCAAGTGGAGGTGTGGGTGGGCTGGGAGGTGACCTTCCAGTAGCAATTTCCAAAGCTCAGGTGCTGTTGTAATCGCTTACAATGACACTGTAAGCGATTACAAGTGGCAGAAAAGATTTTGTACCAAAGCCTCATGCCTGTTCCCTACATATTACAATGTGGCTCCTTACCATTCCATATTGCAGTGTGTTTCAAATTTTTCTGTCTTGGTTAAGCCTGATTGGCATGG
>JAJDEZ010017211.1:1449021-1505806 GCA_027743565.1 Vigna trinervia | reverse complement strand
TGTGTTTCAAATTTTTCTGTCTTGGTTAAGCCTGATTGGCATGGGTTGGAGGTCTATGTTAAGGGAAGTGCAAGTGGAGGTGTGGGTAGGGTGGGAGGTGACCTTCCACTAGCAATTTCCAGAGTCCAGGTGCTGTTGTAATCCCTTACAATGACACTGTAAGCGATTACAAGTGGCAAAAACGAATTTGTACCAAAACCTCATGCCTGCTCCCTACATATTACAATGTGCATCCCTACCATTCTATACTGCAATGTGTTTCAAATTTTTCTGTCTTGGTTAAGCCTGATTGACATGGGTTGGAGGTCTATGTTAAGGGAAGTGCAAGTGGAGTTGTGGGTGGGGTGGGAGGTGACCTTCCGGTAGCAATTTCCAGAGCCCAGGTGCTGTTGTAATCGCTTACAATGACACTGTAAGCAATTACAAGTGGCAGAAACGATTTTGTACCAAAACCTCATGCCTGCTCCCTACATATTACAATGTGGCTCCCTACCATTCCATACTGCTGTGTGTTTCAAATTTTTCTGTCTTGGTTACGCTTGATTGTGTATTCGTTATGACAGTGTTTTGAAAACTATATGTTGCTTCTTCAATATAAACACACGTTAAAGTCGTAATGAAGTTTATTGAGTAATGTGAGAAGTGATAACATTAATAAAATCCACATTTATTAATATAAAGACTTAACAAAAGTTGTGGAAACAACATGTTCTGAATAGAAAAGTTACATAGCACCCAACAATGAAATTTAATCTAAGAAGCTCGATGTCTATCAAATTGGTTGCGGAAGTTAATAAGTTGTTCCTCCACACTTCCAACTCGACTTTCAATTGTTTCTAATCTATCGCCTAGGAACATGTGGAGATCTTGTATTTGTGTGATTACTTCACTCAACGTGGGAGAAGAGGATTGATGTGCAATTGGAGAGGGTTGTCTTTCTTCGTGTTCTTCATTACCAACCTGTGGTTCTTCATTACCAAGCTGTGGTTCTTCATTAACTTCTTCTGTGTTGTGAACATCATCTTTGTAAACCCATATTCCTTCATCATTTTTTTCGTAACCCATTGATGTTAAAACATCGAAAGCAATCCTCTGTTTACTCTTGACTTCGGTTAAAGGATCACTTTGTGTAGGCACACCAAAGTGTTCCAAGAATGTGGTAATTAGATGTGGATATGGGAGCTGGGCGTTGTCCCTTGTAGCCCTTTTCATTCTGTTTCGAATGACATGGCCCTAGTTAATCTGAACAGAATTGATGAGTGCCCACATCAACATAATGTCCTCCTCAGTGGCCTGTGCAACATTCGTTGAACGAGGCAGTAAGATCCGACAAAGTACATAATGAAGTATCCTACATTCAAACTTCATTTTTCCAGCCAATAATCTACCTCGGATTATTTCACCTGGTTTACAAATCAATTGCCTAGCAGTAAGAGAATTGTATTCATCCTTCCACTCTTCAACAACATTGCCTTCAAAATGAACACCAAGGCAGGGAATGGAAGTAAGTTTATGAAACAGAGAAGGTTTGATAGTGATTTTGACCTTCTTAACCTCAGTTCGAATGACTCCAGAATCTGATATACGCATATTACTGTAGAAAACTCGAACTAATTCGGGGTAGTAGTGACGTCTATAAGCGACAAAATCATTCAGCCCAGCCTTTGTCAAAATGTCGTAGAATTCGAATTCCCCTGGTTCGAAGAACACGTCGTCAAGATACTTCCCTTCAATGATTGGACGCTCAAAGAAATGTGCAGAGAACCTTTCATATTGCTCGTCGTTGGAGAACAATTTGTTACTTGTTATTGGTGGCGACAGTGGAGGGGATGGTGGTGGGCGACTTTGACGTCCCCCTGTGGAAGAGGAAGCCCTAAGTTTCTTGTTAGCACGATCTGCCATTAGTGGTGTTTAGGGTTTTCGAAGTGTCTTGGAGGTTATATGTGTTAGGGGTGATGAACGTTTTGAATGGGGAAGTGGGTTACAACGGTATTTAATAACAATGGGGTAATGGGTGAGGCAGGAAACCGTTTCAGTGGACGTGCTATTAAACCTGGGTGCAGGGAAGTTATGATAAAATGATGGAGGTTATCAAATGTGGGTGCAGATCCACAACATCTGTTGGCTGACATGTTCCTGTAATCGATTACAACTGTCATTGTAATCGATTACCAGAGCAGTTAATGTCATTTAATGTAATTCCAAAGATTAAGCTGTCAACATTGTGCACAACAGTTATGAGATCATTTAATAATAACATAAATCAACATTGTGAGTTATCAAAATTATTATGAACAGCAGATAACAATGACATAAACCCAAGTGGAGCCATTTCAGGTAGTTGTGAAAGTTCTTGCGTTTCGGTTGAATAACAAAGGACCTCTTCAGATTGTGAAACAGTACATGTTGTTGTTTCCTGAGATCACAAACCAACATATATCAGCACCATGACACAAAAATAATGCATGATTTTATTTTAACATGAATGAAAGTACTCACATGTTGTTGAAGCGTTGTTGTTGAAGCATGTTTCCTTGAAGTGGTTTTCCTTTTTCTACTTAGTGTTTCAACCCTTGACTTCAATCTTTTAGTTCTCGGTCGGCCTTTACGCTTCACCGCTACGGGACTGCGAACAAGTACATCACTACTTCCATATGTAGTCACGGGATTGTCGTACCTGAGTTGTCCTCCCTAACTTATTATGTTATTTCGTAATGATGAAGTGACTCCAAACGTTTTACCAAGACAATTCAATTCTTTTTCCAATTCATGAGATGCAGTTTCAGATTCACATGCAGTCTCAGCTATGTCATAGAATTGCTTACACAACGATTGGTATCTTTGCATCTTCGGTTCCTGATGCAAAGAACTGTAACCTGCTCTTATCAGTGTGTGCTTTCTTCGGATATTTTTGCTCCAACGGGGGAGAACATATTTGGACGGAACGTTATGTACATCTTCCTGACCGAGAACCAATAGGTAATGGCGATAAATAATACCTCTAAACTCAAAGAGTAGGCAAGAGCAGCTTGTATCATTTATAAGAGGAACAAATTCAACAAGGTAATATTTGGTGGCACATTTTCCATCCCACATGTACTCCTCTTTGATTGTGTACTTTTTAGAAATACTGTCCTTCACTTTGTCTTTGATGAAACAATTCATCCTGCACCGAAACTCAATCTGAACTTCCTCAAATTTTGCATGTGTCTACTCAACTTGAAATTGTCTTTCAATAGGTGATTGAGAACCACATGCAACTGTGGTATTGAGGGAAGAGAAGTCTGCTTCTATTTCTTTTTGTGCTTTGAATTTAAGAGCATTATCGTACTGAACCACAAATTGTTGAAGTGTCGTACTAGAATTGATGAATCCATCAAAGAAGGCATTCATTCCCTCACTTCTCTGAGTTGTGGACATACCCGCCCAAAAATGATTCTTCAAGTAGCATGGCACCCACATGTGTCTCTCATCGTACAAATTACCTAACCATTCATTATTTTCTAAGTTGTGTTTTGTTAGTAGTTATTTCCAACCAATTTCAAAGTCTACTGTAGAACAACAGTCAGAGACAACCACTTTGACATCACTCTTGATAACAAGATAATTTTTATACCCTTGCAATTTTTTAGGTATCTTTTTCATTATATGCCACAAACACCACCTATGTTTTGTTGTGGGGAAGACTTCTTCAATTGCATTAGCCATGGCCCTACATTGGTCTGTTACAATACTGTCTGGTGCCTTGTTGCCCATACATCTTAACCAACTTTGGAATAACCACACAAATGACCTTGTGTCCTCCGATGAGAGTAATCCACAACCAAGTAGGATGGATTGTCCATGATGGTTTACTCCCACAAATGGAGAAAATGGCATGTCATATTTGTTTGTTAAATAAGTGGTATCAAAAGACACCACATCACCGAATTCCTCACAAGCAGCTCGGCTTGTAGCGTCCGCCCAAAATACACTAGTAATTCTATTTTCTTCATCCATTTCTATGTCATAGAAGAAATCATTATTGAGGTCTCTCATTTTTGAAAAGTGACGTAGCAACGCTTGACCATCCCCCTCCTTACAAACTGACCTTCTATGTTGACCGAAGAAGTTCCTAGCATTTCTCTCCATAAATTTCATATTTTCATATCCACCAGCTTCATCAACCATGCTAAGAAAACTCTTGTTAATACGTACACCGACATCATCGTTAACTTCCAATGTGTGCTTCGCATGCATGTTCAATTTTCTATTGGCACGGATGAGATTCGAGGTTTGTGTACAAAGCTCATGACTGTGGTCTACAACAACAGTCCTCACAACCCATTTGTCATCTTTTCGAGCAATTGTTATTCCAGCAGGGCATTGATTAGTCTGACTAGGCAAAGTTTTCACTTCAGGACGAATGTTAGAAACATATTTACCTTCCCTTGAACATACCAATCTCAAGTAGTACACTTCGTTATTGTTGTCCTTTTTTGAAGTTCTTGTTCGAACACCGAAACCACATCTTTTCCCATAGTCAGAATAAAATTTATTTGCTTCTTCCATAGTGTCAAAACACATGTTCAAAGTAGGACCCAACTCCGATAAACTATGGTCTACGGTATTAAATTGCTCATTGCTTTCACCATCCATAGTCATATTCTCCGGACAACTGTCCATCCCTTTAATGTATTACCTGGCTATATGACTTAAAAATTAAATAAATATAAACAACCATCCAATACAAAAAAGATGCTAAATATATCAACCAACCTTGTTACAAATGATTCCACCAATAAAATTAAGAAAACGGAAGGAGTAAAAAATTTATGACTGGAACTAAAATCCAGGTAAAATTACAGTTCAAAGCCTTCAATGAATGAATTTAGTCGTGTTTTAATGTTGTTATTGTTTTTCTGACCAACGGCCAACAACCCCAAAATGCCTTTAAATGCTTCTTTAATGAAGTTGAAAGATATAGTCATGAAACTGGACGACCAGTGAGAACGACCACAACTACTTCAAAAGTTGAGAGTTTGAAAGTTGAATGCTTAAGGTAGAACCAATTAATGCAAATACGATGAAGCACAACAAATGAACACTATGGATTGTTGTCTTTAAGGATGGAAGAAGCATTTAATGCATGTCATAAATTAGGTAAGGAAAAGGTGCCAATAAGTGGAGTGTTGAAGTAAGTATGATGTTACCCACATTAAATGCAACTTACATTAAGGAAGGAAAAGTACCAAGCAGTATAATTTTGATGATATCTCCTTCATTAAATGCATGAAAAAGGTGAACAAGGAGAGTAAATATGTAATACGAAAATAGTACACAAAAAGGTAAATAAATTAACATTAACTTTTTCTTAAGCCATCAATAGTCATATCAATAATAAATAAATAAATAAATGTTATATTATTTTTTAAAAGAAACAGTTTCGAACATTTTAATAGTCAGTTTTTTAGGTCTTTATATATGACCAAACATTATGCTGTAGGAAGTCACTCTCAATTTCATTCCAGAACACTTGTTCAAAGTAATGTGTATTGCTTACACGCTGTCCAGTTTCTTACTTTATATGTTTTGTTCAAAACTTTTATTCTTCTTTCAGATACAAAGACCATGGATGCTTGGGAAGGTCTTCAATTTGACGAGGACGTCCTTCAGTCGTTCTTGAAGAAATGTGATAGTTCCTCATCATTGATTCCTGGTCCGACTGGGAATGTGCAGGCAGCAATGATGAATAGGATAAGTGATGATCCTCGTACCACCCAACAATTTGCAGAGGAAGTTGCTCAAGCAACCTATGAAAGAGATTTCAATTCCAATGCATGGAAATGGGCTGAGATGTACATCAAACACCATGGTCAGTAATTCTATAAACTTTGTCATTGTAAATTTATTTTGACGTCTTACTAAAATTAGGACTCAAATACAAATATTGTGAAAGATGGAGATATTAAAAACATCACCCACCTAGAAACAGCAAAATCAGTGTCAACCCTTCACCTTGTTGTTTGTATTGTTAAGGAGTGTCACCCGAATGGACTGGGTGATATGAAACTGACTCTGAAGGTAATAATTAACCATAAAATACTTTTGTTTCTTTAACTTAAGGTAATGTGATATTTACTGTGACCAGGACCCTACTGGGACTATGAAGGCGTCCTTACATAAAAAAGTTTTTAAAGATCCAAATTTTGGTCCACATATCGGTCTTGGATGCGTTTTGATACTTAACCTTGTAACCCATCTTATTCATACTTGTATTTATACTCCATAACAAATGGTATTGTTCGTCATATTATTTGCTTTTTTCGTGTAAGTTCGTACATTCAGTGCATTTCCACCAAACTATTACGTCAACATAGTGCTTCGAAATGTAATCAAAGTCTTTGCCGCTGACATATGTCCTCCCACAAAGGAACTCGTGATGGAGAACCCAAACCAGTCATTCGACCCCTTGTACTGGAAGAACCAAATATAGCTGAAATAATGCGAAAATTGAGAAATCCTCATCATCAACAACCATCTACATCGAAAGTACCAGACAACAACCATGAAGACAACTCTAACGCAATGTAATGATATTATGTAGACATATTATTGGATATTTGTTTTCTTTTGCAGGTGACATTGAATCTTTTAAGGATTATTGTACTAATGTTTACCATAATTCAAACTTTTGCACTAGATCACTGTAATATGTATTGGGATGACTGAAATCATTATATTGGGATGACTGTAATATGTATTGGCATGACTGTAATATGTATTCGGATGACTGTAATATGTATTAGTAGGACTTCATCAACGTTCATTATCATTGCTTTATTTTGTATTCATATGGTATTATGGTATCAATGTACACACCATGGACAAATCAATATGGAAAAAATATTCAAGTGTTGTACTAATTTTTGTTTCTTTATGTTGGTACATTATTATATTTTACCTATTTGAATGAAATAGAAACCAATCAACTTGGATGAAATTCTAAAATACATAAGTTAAATTCTAACCCCCAGCCAATGGTTAAATTCTGACCAAGTCAGTACCCAACACACACTGGGGAGCCCCATCTACCAGAGGCAGGGAGCAGCGTTGGACTTTTGGTATAGAGGCAGAGCTAAGCGATTACAGCCTGTCTGTAATCGCTTACACAGGCACATAAGTCATAAAGTCCCTCTTCCTCACACAAGCACTTGGATCAAACACTCTTACAAACCCCCAGTCAGTGGTAGGTCCTAAAAAACAACCATTAATCTCAAATTCCTAAGTTAAATTCTGACCAAGTCAGTACCCAACACACACTAGGGAGCCCCCTCTACCAGAGGAAGGGAGCAGCGTTGGACTTTTGGTACAGAGGCACGTGTAAGCGATTACAGCCTGTCTGTAATCGCTTACATAGGCACATAAGTCAAAAACTCCCTCTTCCTCACATAAGCACTTGGATCAAACACTCTTACAAACCCCCAACCAGTGGTTGGTCCTAAAAAACAACCATTAATCTCAAATTCTGACCAAGTCAGTACCCAACACACACTTGGGAGCCCCCTCTACTAGAGGCAGGGAGCAACGTTGGACTTTTGGTACAGAGGCAGAGGTAAGCGATTACAACCTGTCTGTAATCGCTTACACAAACACATAAGTCACAAAGTCCCTCTTCCTCACACATGCACTTGGATCAAACACTCTTACAAACCCCCAGCCAGTGATTGGTCCTCAAAAACAACCATTAATCTCAAATACCTAAGTTAAATTCTGACCAAGTCAGTACCCAACACACACTGGGAGCCCCCTCTACTAGAGGCAAGGAGCAGTGTTGGACTTTTGGTACAGAGGCACAGGTAAGCGATTACAGCCTGTCTGTAATCGCTTACACAGGCACATAAGTCACAAAGTCCCTCTTCCTCACACATGCACTTGGATCAAACACTCTTACAAACCCCCAGCCAGTGGTTGGTCCTCAAAAACAACCATTAATATCAAATTCCTAAGTTAAATTCTGACCAAGTCAGTACGCAACACACACTGGGGAGCCCCCTCTACCAGAGGCAAGGAGCAGTGTTGGACTTTTGGTACAAAAGCACGTGTAAGCGATTACAGTCTGTCTGTAATCGCTTACACAGGAACATAAGTCACAAAGTCCCTCTTCCTCACACAAGCACTTGGATGAAATACCCTTAGAAACACCTTACCAGTTGTTGGTCCTAAAAAACAATCATTCATCTCAACGTCTACCTTTAAATTCTAACAAAGTCAGTCCCAACCACGCACTGGGGAGCGCCTCTACCAGAACAAGGGAGTAGCGTTGGAGTTTTAGTACACAGGCACTGGTAAGCGATTACAGCCTGTCTGTAATCGCTTACACAGGCACTTGTAAGCTATTATAGCCTTACTGTAATCAATTACAGACAAAGAAAATCAACTTCAGTAATAAATCAAGAACAATAATTTAGCTGTATTGATTTCCTTTCATATATGTCTGTACAATTGTGTCAAAATATTAAATACAATCATTCATTACATTCAACAAAACTTTAGGTGTTCTCATTTGCTATAAATTTACAAAAATTTGTCAATATTTGCATTACTGTAAATCATTACATTGTGTATTCATTTGCTATAACATAACAATGTAAACCAACAATACATTTATAATTTCCTATAGTAATCGTAAATGGTGCAGAGTTGAAAATCTTCGAACGTTGTTGTCGTCTAGGATCCAATCACATATATACTTCTTTCTAAACTCAGCCAATTCTTCCTGAAATGAACATACCTATTACTTTAGAATAAATGTAAATATATAATGTCATATTTACTAATTCACAAATTAACCTACATTAGTATAATCAGGCATGCTTTTGCCATCATATTTGTCCTCTCCATCCCACATTTCAAAGACTTTCATCATGATTACACCACAATTGTATCTGTATACAATAACAAAATACATACATTATTTGTCTTAATGAAAACACAATAAATTTCAGAATAATCCTAATATACACTGACGTGTTAGGTTGGACTGGAATATTCGCTTGTTGAACATTGAAAGCAATCTTAGAATCTTCATACGTATTCGTCAGCAAACCCCAAAACCGTTGAATATTTTTAGCCTGTATTGTACACAAATAACAAAAACAAGTTCAAATAACAACAATTTAATCACTGACCACTCAACATAAACTCTAAAACATACAAAGCTTCTATCAATCCCACCACGTCCTTTGATTCCCTTCGCCAGTGACTCAATCACAAAAAACTGCATGGTGCAGACCTTCAGTGCATAACACCACCAGTGACCATTACTTACAACTGGGATGAACACCTACAAATTATATGGAATAATTCAAAATGAAAACAACCAATTAAATCAACCACTACTTACTAAAAAACTACACCTTTCTCACCCATTCAGCAGACATTAACTCTTCCACTCTTAATAGATCGTTTCGGAAATAAGGCTGGTAATCACTAACTTGACACACATGTCTGTTGGCAATTCTTTTCTTATTGTCGTGCAATAAATGGGTCTTAAATAAAACAACAAACTTAATCAATAAACAACCCTGTCCATATAACATTATACCATAAAAATAAAAAAAACAAACTATAATTACAGCTTTTACCGCAAACATTGGACTGAATATCATCCTCTTTATGAATCCAGTCGACCTTTTTTCAAAGTACATGAACATGGTTGCTGCAAAAATTATAAGCTACAAAACAATAAAAAACTATATCATCAACTTACTCAACTTTAACATTAACTTATTTAACTTTAACATTAACAACAACATTAACAAAGGTCAATTCTATAATTACCATGTTGTCTACACATTCTCGAGGTCCTAAAGAGCTACAATCCTTCGTGCTCAACACTTGATCCATTATTTCACACACATACTGAAAAATTGACAATATTATATCAGGTACCAAATATCATACTGCACTAATAAAAAAATATCATCTTATGTTACCTCTGTACAATGTCTTTTCGCGTCACAAAGTAGTACAACCGAAACAAATCAACCTTTTCTCTCGGATCACCAACAAAAGTATTCAAAGGCTCTACGACCATCGGTTCAACATGGGAATTTACTTCATCATCTACGACATCAGCAATGTCAATGAAAGCTGGTGGATGTTGTATGGATTCTTCATCACCAAGTTCTTCATATGTGGCTGCTTCGTCAACAGGTTCTTCATATGCACCTTCTTCATCTGCACCTTCTTCATCTGCAGCTTCTTCATGTGCACCTTCTTCAGGTGCAGCTTCTTCATGTGCACCTTCTTCAGGTGCAGCTTCTTCAGGTGCGTCAATTGCATTTCATCATGTGCAGCTTATTCATGTGCGTCACCTGCAACTTCTTCTTCTACGACACCTGCACCTTCTTCTTTTGCGTCACCTGCAGCTTCTTCATTCCCCTCACCATCAACATCTACACCAGGTTCATGAACGGAAGGATATTGTTCAACTTTTCGAGCCTTTCTTCGATCACGAAATTTCTTCCTTATAGCAGCAATTTCATCCGTTAGACTTCTTATTTTCTGGTTGTTTCTTCTAATTTTTTCCACTCTTGCAGCAAGTGTAGATTCACAACTCTCATCACCTTTTTCAGGTGCTTCTTCACTCCTTCCCACTGCATCCATATTGAATGCAGCACGGATGATGGGATTTTGCTCATCAGTGGATGAAAGGTACCAATCAAATTATACCTATCAAAATAAAAATTAATTACCTCAATCAAATAACAACTCTACAAATCACAAAAGTACCAAAATATTTTATGTTCAGAAAGTTACTTACCTCGCCTTTTTTAAACAAAGCATCTATTTCTGTGGGGCCATAATCTAACGAACGAAATCGCCAAAGCTGCGGAAATACCTTGCGAGAACTATTACCATGCAAACAAAGGCGTTCATACACCCAAAGCTACAATGAAAGCAAAAAAAAGTTATGAAGAAACTTCTTACAATCCATTCACTTAATGAATTGACTTAATACCACAAACATGAACAATGAATCATACCTGCAAAACAATAGCAGCCCCACTTATGCTTAAAGAATCATCAATCTATCCAGTCAATATTTTCTTATTACATATGTGGAGACTGTGTACAAGATATGTATGTATCGCAGTACTCCAATCATAATTACACAAAGTATCCAAATCATCTAACACTAGACAAGGCATGTTACAAACATGTCTTGCCTTTCTAGGAAAAAAACACCGCAAAACAAACTAATATGTACAAACGACAAACGACATCAACATCAAGATCTTCATTAAGAACAATGTTATCAAAAATGTTTATCATGTCTTTCAATTTAATTCTGGTTGAATTAAACAGTTCTCCAACTTTACCTACAATTGATTCATCAAAAAGAACCTCCAAACCCCCTACTCCTAACCCTAAAGTCATGACCACGTCCACCACATTAAAAGGAACCAATTCTTGCCTAACTCTAAATGATTGATCATGGGGAACCCATCGACGAACCATCTGTTTCAACAATTTCATGTTTAGCTCTATAGGATCTACAATTTCTAACAACCACTTAAAAGGAGTTTCCTCTATGCGCCTCTCATGCCTCGATTGTAGTAAAGTATTCATGTGCACAATATAGGATGAATTCATCCAAGCTCGACATTGCCACTGTAAAACAGTACAAATTAACAACATTCAATTTAGTTCTCCTAAACAACAAATAAATCAGAAATGACAAAACTGTACTTACTTTGCTTTTAGAGGATTCCATTTGGTCTTACAACTAAAGTAATGACGTCCGTGAAATATTAAACCACCTACAATGACAAATTCTAAAACAGTTAAATAAATATTAAACCACCTACAATCACAAATTTTCTATTTCCATATCATATTAGCTATGAACTAAGTTGCAACCTATCAACCTAATGACAGAGTTCCCATCTTATTCACTCAAAAAAATAGCCATTCACTCTTACAAGACATGAAAGTAATGTAACTCAGACTAATGACAAAGGAATCACAAGTAAAAAAAAGTCATATACCAACAATAAAATCTAACTCAGACTGCAAAAATAAAAATTGTTTAACATAACTGAAAAAAATGCCTCTTAGTTTAGCATTGCATGTAATACATGATTATCATTTAATTTTTTTGGCCTCCCATGACAGATTGTCCGTTATGATAAAACATAGCATCCAACAGATTTTATTCAAACTGATCAACCTAAGTATAACTAATAACAATCTCTGCAGTTTAGGTTGATATATTATATGGACATGTGGTCTTCTATATACAAAAAAGAGAGAGGTAGGGTGGGTGGGTGTTAAATTGTACCATCGTAGCCATAATTACATACACTTACTGTGAAATGCACACCTCCTATCTAACATGTCAAAAGAATGCGCATATAAGTTGCATACACAGAACCAAACTGCTTCTACTTCACTTTGAAGTTATTTCAGAACAAGGAATACAAATGACAAATCTCGACATAGAAAGGGTACTCAGAACTAGTTCCCAAAATACACAACAACAAACAGTTTTATTAAATTCAGGACAACAATTACAGAGTCTAATCCAAGCCAGCAGCAAAGAAAATCCGTGGACAGGACAAACAATCCATAAGAGTGGAAGAGTACCTTTCGAGAAAAGATGACAATGCTGGCCCCAACTCGACTTCCTCCCAACACTAGAACTATTTCTGAGACAAACGACTTCAATGGCAGACTTCCTGGGTGTAGAAACACGATTTCGTTGGCCTGCCAAGAGTACACAATAGTGGACCGAGAGTTAGAGAGTTCACAATCGTGGACAGAGATACAAAATACCTTTCGATTAACAAGGGCATACAAATACCTTTCGATTAACAGCGAACCCAACCCCCCAAGTAACAACGCCGACAGCCAAAAAACCACTCCTTTGGAGAAAAGATGACAATGCTGGCCCTTATCAACACTTCCTCCCAACACTTTAATGGCGGACGGCGGAAACGAAAGCGTTCAATGACGGAAACGAAAGCGTTCAATGTCAAGCTTCAATACTTCAATGGCGGACGAAGATGAAGAAACATGTCTTCAATGGCGTGACCAGAGTTCAGAATCGTGGAGCGAGAGGTTTCGTCGAGAGAGATAGTTTCGTGGACAGAAATAGTTTCCTAGGTGCGAACCCAATTGTATTCCACAAACCCCTTTCCACAATTGCCCTTCCCCTCCAGTGTTTTGTGTTAAAAAAATTGAATTAAACCAGTCAATGAGAGTACGCTAGCTATCATTGTCAAATTGTTGTCAAAATCCCGTTTTCGAAGAAACATTTTCCTTCTTTATTAACCCTTGTTCCAACATGTTTAACTCCCTAATTCCTCTTTCTTGCCTTTTTTTTCCACCACACGGTTTAATGCATGTTGTTTTTCCTATCGTCCTCGATGTGATCGCCTTAGAGTCGTGCTAATCATTCACCCCCCTTTTCCTATTGCTTCCTTTTGTTCATTTTCTCTTTTTCTCGTCATCACTTCCTCTGCCTCAATATGGGACGTGGCCCTCGCTATGACCTCTGCCATGTTCTCAAGTCTCCTTTCTACTAAGGACTCTCCAAAGTTCCCTTTTAACGAAAGCATCCATGAACATTCCTTCATTAGGCATTCCTTTCTAATAAACATTTGGATTCTCCATTCTCCTGTCAGAGGTCCTCCTATTGGCATTGAAACTCCTCTTTCCTAGCCTGCGCTTCTTCGTTTTGTCTCCTAAGCTCCATAATCATTTCCATTAGTTACTTGACTGAAGGTCCTCCTGATCCTTCTCCTTCCACCATCATTTTTTGTCTTATTCTAGTAATTCAAGTATAGGACAAATTTACTTGGACCCCAGCCAAAAGGTAGAAATTTGATTGCCTAGAACATCCAAAAGTCTCATCAGTCTCCCGACCCTTTCCATTCCTTCCTATTAACTAGCTAAGATACTCCTCATTAACTGATGCCATTAATTGTCTCTTTTTCATTACATTACTCTTCCTATGTTTTCAAACAATATTTACTTAATTAACATTAAACTCCTTAATTATATCGGTATTAGTTCTACCATTCTACCCGACCTTAACCCTATTTTTTTATGAATACAAAAATTCATTTTTGTTATCATCATTTTATTCTTATAATTGATTTTTAAAGACTAGTTATTGGTGTTATAGTTTTTTTTTTCTTTTGAAATGTGCATTTCTATAGATAGTTTCAAATACAAAAATATTTTTCAGAATGTATAATCCAAAATAAAAAAAAAAATTGAAATATGTATTTTGAAAAGCATTTTTAAATCCAAAAATATATTCTGAACTGCATAGAAATATATTTCAAGATCTGAAAAATCTTTCAAAATGTATTCTTTTGTAAATTGCATTCCAAATTGTACATTCCTGCAATGTAACTCACAAAACATATATGCTAGATTGTACATTTCAAGATATGTTTAGGTTTATTAAAGTTGTAAATCATTTATTTAGTTTTTCAATTTTAGAAATTGTATCACCCTTTTTTTTCTCTCATTTCTCAATTTTCTTTTCATCTTCTTTTCTCTTTTGTATTTTATAGTTTGTTCTTTTATCTAATTTGGATTTACATTTTACGATTGAACTTTGCGTCTCTAAAAATTAATTTTTGAATCAATTTAATCTTGATAATAATTAAAGGTTAATTATATTAAATGATATTTTAATTTGACTTGTATATTTGTTTTAGTGAATGTTTATTCAATCAAATTAATTAATTGAATCAGTTATTTGTTCAAATTTTAGATGAATTTTTAAAAAAATTATAATAAGAAGGTATATGAATTTTGAATTTGTTAATTAATATTTGATTTTCTAATCTTTTGTATTTTCTACTGTGTTTTATTTTTGTTCGCAATTTCAATTTCTAAATTTTGAAATTTAACCTGCAAAAAAATACTAAAAAAATAATATAATATATAAACTTTACAAAAAAATTAAATACTTTAACTTCATAACAACATTAAAAATTACTTATTAGCGTGAAAAAGATTCATATTAATAATATTAATATATTTGTAGTACTTATTTTTGTAATTATTTTTTAACAATGAAGAGGCAGTCCATGATAAGTATTTACTCCAAGTCTACGTTTCCATTACAAAAGTAAAATAAAATAATGATAATTACATAAAGAACAAGTAGTAAGAAATCACTGTATTGTGTTGTTAATGTGTACACTATCATACGAAAATCTCATTATATAATAAATAAATAAAATTATTTATGTATTTATTTAAATTTTAAAATATAATTAAAGGTAATTATAAAATCTCAGTGTATTTTGTAACATCCCAAATTATATATAGCTATATAATATAGAATGATTAACATTATAATATAATAGAACAGTTGAAGCTTGTAGATAGAGTATTAAGCTTACAGTCATCTTGAAAATGGCCATAAAACTTTACATACAAGGGAGTTTTTGAAATATAATCGAACAACTAAGGGATCCTAACAACTATGCAACCATGTCGTCATCCTCCAAAGCTTGCTCCAAAGGTATCTCATTTACCTCTGTTCACATCCAAGTGGATGATCATTGCAAAAGGAAGAACACAATACATACAAAACACAAACAAGCAACAAGGGTAAGCTAGGTTGAAAAACATACATGTTATCCTATAGCAATTGAAAAGTAAAAGCATATTCATACAAGTAAACAAAGACATCTTATCATTGTTATAACTCAAATTAGACTCGTCCGGACTTAGAATGAATATCGAACTATGGCGGGTTGTGCACTTGTGGTGACCTCTACTTCTTTGCAAAGTCATTGCCAATGGGTTTCACCCTACCACACACAAGGTAAGTCCGTTACCGCGCAATAGGCCTCCAAGAAGCGCCTACACTAGGACCTCCTACTACTCTCACCACATGCATCAATCTTCTCTAAGTGAGAATGAAAGATCATTAAAGTGTTAGGATAACCCCCAAGACTGAGCTCCTATATTCATTCTAAACACTACAATGATCTCACCAAGAGATCTTACTTTCATACTCAATCTCACCATTTTAATCACATTACATTCCTCTTAGAATTGTCAACATACCATCTTCTATTTGTATAATCATATGAAATATCATACCAAGTCATATATGCATCACACCTCATTAATCAAATCAAGCAAGGAAGAAAAAAAGAACAAAATCAGGGCGAGCCAAGTCGCTCAGCGCACAAGGTCACAGTGCACGACCAAATGACTTTCGCATAGCGCACCCCCATGCGTTGTGCGAGCCACCACACTGAGGCTACACTTCTCGGTTAAATCGCATAGCTAATTATATCGCCTTGCAAATTAACTCACAGAGGCTTCAAGCCTTTCACTCTCGCAAAGCGCATCTCCCATGCTATTCCAATTATCTAATTAATTTCCTAGACTCATACCAATAGAAAAACGATCAAATTTGCAAAGCGGCTCACCAAACAGAGAGAATCCTCTATAGTGATTCGCACGTGTCTGCATAATCTGTAGCACCCAAAATCTGCATAACTATGCAACTCTAACACTCCTTACCAATTCTAACCACTTTGGTGAATTTCTAACACTCCTAAATCGAAATATATGCTTAATTAAACTAAAGTGTTTTAAACCATTCCTACCATCAATCTCTAATGTCCAAGGTTCAAATTCAATTCTAAAACACCCCTATCCTCAACGTATAATTCAAGATTCACTACTTAGAAACTGTTTTTAACCATTTAAACACTTCTAACAAGTTAGAATTGACTTAACTAAGTTGTCCCAACGGCCTAACTCAGCCCTTAACCCCTAAATCTAAAAATCACTACCTCACTTCCTCTAAAATAGCCTAGAACATCAAAATTAAAGTAATACTCCATATAAGTTCCTGCATAGCTGATTCCACATCATTCTAATAACTCAACTCCATCATCCTACTACATTCATACCAGTTCAACTCATCAGTTTCACAATTTCATACTTTAATAATCACGAAGCACATAACTTTCATGCAAAATCACTAAATTTCAGCTCAAACAGTAAAATTGTATACCACACATTTTACACGTACATCATTCCACAATTTCAACAAAACCTAACTCATGCATACATAGAATAGAAAAGAAATCCCAACTTCCTTTACCTTAGGATTATACTGCCCAACTCACAGAATGATCAAACAACGCCTTGCACCGTAGGGAAACTCTAAAGGTACCTATAGACCACCAATTGGTGATAGAAGTCAGTCTTTAGAACATAAATGGAACTAGAATTTGGGAAAAGACACAACCAGCCACTTGCAACAGGATTTGTTGCATGATCACAACTCTAAAGTTGTACGGAAAAGGAGATTCAACTTACCGGTTGAAGAACAAAAGGATTGATCGGTGAAAATCAAAGCTCTCAAAGTCAGGAACACTTATGCGCCTCCTGATTGTTGAACAAACAACTTAATGATGAAGAAATTTAGAAAGAAGGCAGAGCTCAGAAAATGATTGTTTTCTAGAGAGATGAAGTTCTTACACTAATGAACCAAGATATGTTTAATAAATAAAAAGCTATTTATATTTTTAAAATGAAAACTCTCAAAGTTCTTACACTAATATTTATCATTTAATTATATATATATATATATATAAGTTAATTCAAATTACTATTAAATATATCTTCCATATTGAAAATAGTTAGAAATAATTACAATTGAGAATATTACCAAGAAACATTGAGAAGAAAGTAAATTTTTTCATTATGTAAAATAATTTTTTTTAAATAAGTATAAGATTTTTCTCTATAACGAGTCAAACTAGTAAACACGATCTTAGAGTTGTTTTCATGTTTTTAATGAATGATACACGAAAATATTGTTTTTCTTGTTTTTATCACAAAATATTCTATATAAAACACTTTTATTTTCTGAATTAGGATTAAAATAAATATTGTAATTATATAAAAATAATAATATAATAAAATCACAAGTATTATCTAGATATTTAAAATTTTAGAATTCCTATGCAGTTATTTATTATATTTGTTTTAGGTTGAAAAAATTATTTATTTGTAAGAATTGATTCAATGATTTTTTATTTATTTATTGTTTTATGTGATTTTTATATTTTTTTTATTAAATTAATATTAAAAATGTTAATATAATTATATTTGAAAATTCTAAAAAGAAAAACTCATGATCCTAACTCATAAGACTTTGAAAATATTTGACTCTGTAAATTCTTTTAATAATTTTTTTTATCCTGTGGTCTTTTTTGACCCAAACTCACATGAATTAGGATCAAAACTCATTATATGAATTTATTTGACAGGTCTATCCATGACTTACAAAACTAAATTGAAAACACTATGAATTATTAGCGTAACAAATTACAGTGTGAACTAATTAGAATCAAAATGACTATAACTTTTAAAGTTACAAAAGAGCAAATAATCTTATCTTGCATAATGCTATAAATCTTTAAAAGCATAATTTATAATCAAATAATAATTTAAAAATGTTTATAATGTTGTATTTAAAGCCTTTTAAATTGCATGTTAGTAGTAATTTAAGAAAAATACATACCATTAAATACTAACTATATTTTTTTTTTCTACATTGTTATATATATCTCTTATTTCTATCTCTTTATTATTATATCCTATTTTTAGTAAGGAATTAGGATCTTTCACATTTATAAAAATAATATCAATTAACTGCAAAATGGGAGTATGCAATATGGAGACAGACATCCCCGTTGTTTAGCTCTTTGAATTTGCATTCTCAGTATGAAGTCCCCATATACCACCACAAGGGTTCTAAAGAATTCTTTGTTAACAGTATCTGTAAGATCAATTCGCAACAGAACTTCCACAATGAATCAAGATGAACCTCCAATTGCCATTTGAAATTGCTGTGGTACACGAAGCAATGGAGCTTGAATGGTGCCAGGCTTACCCAATTGACCGCAGGCAGCCATTTGATCATCACCTCTACTGAGTCTTAAAAAGACTGTCAATCCTGCCCTAGCAATTGTATTACGGAATTCAATCATCCTTTCCTCTTTGGTTGGTCTGAAGAATGATCCACTGTGAGGATTGAATGAGATTAGATTAATCTTGCAAGGAATTCCCTTCACAAGCTCGATAAGCCTCTCTGCATCTCCATCACTGTAAAATATGTACATTATTAGCCAACAAAGTTAAATGTGAACCAAGACTTCAACCATAGCAGTTTATTTTCATGATTAGTTACGAAAATGAACAGCTACAAAGAAAAAAGGAACAAGGAGGGGGAGCGTATAAAACAATCACAGCAGAGGAATTTAAAGGGGAAGGAGCTTCAATAAAAATTAATGAATGCGGTGATTATATTAATAACACTATATATGCATGGTATGCTTGATGAGGGCAGTGAATGCATTGGATGAAAGGGCAAATGTTACCCTGAATCAGGATCAAAACGCAAAGGAAACTGCGAACGTCTGAAAAATACAATTTTAAGATTTCTCTACCAATATAGTAGTACAGAGCATCGTGCAATCTAACATTCATTACAACATTCTAACTCAAACTCCTATGATCGTCAACGCAATTCATACATAAAATATGTGCATATGACAAGACGCATTGCTAATATACAAAGTCCATTATGAAGTATGCATATGATCCATTTCATGACAGTCCACTGTCGTAAGTTTTACTTACAAAAACAAGCTAACCTGTCATTAATTCCTTCAAGCATCACATACTCAAACAGGACTTTGTAGTTCTTTTTGAGACGAAGCTCCTCTTTAAGTGTCTGAAGAAGCAAGTCCAGCTTATACTTTCGATTTATAGGCATGATCCAGTTTCTTACCTGACATTATATTCAAATATGACCATTCATTCCTCTATCGTATTGTTGTACTTGCATTTTCATATCTAATTTTAAGGGTGCAATAGCAGCAAAGTATTAAGAAATTCACCTCATCAGTAGTTGCATTCAAACTAACAGCTAATGCACAGTTAGATTCATGGAGGAAACGTTTGAGCTGTGGAACAAGCCCACTGGTTGAAACAGTGACCTTGCGAGGACTGAACTGAAGCCCTTGCTCATCCACCATTATATTTGCAGCTTTAATGACATTATCGATGTTATGAAGTGGTTCCCCCATGCCCTAAAATATGTATAGCAGTTATTAGCATCCTATCAATAATAAGACACAGGATCAGGAGTTCTATTTAGCATATTCTTCCCCTTCCTCTCTACAACCCACAACACAACATTTGTAAACATCAACAGAATTTATAGGGGTGTGCCAGAAGTAGATATCCATAATGACAATTTTTAAAGCAAAAAAAAAATCATTTTTCACAATGGTAAATAGTTACAGAAATAGACTAACGGGGAGCTTTGGTTTCCATTTGGCTAAACAAAGAGCATTACTGAGGGATAATTGTTAGCAATAATGACCGAAGGGTATTCTAGGAAGAAAAGGGAGATAACAGATCCAACAGACTCATGAGGTCAGTTATATAGGCAGTTAAATCGGTCAGTCATGCAGTTAGAGGTTCATTTGCAACAAATAGACATGCAGATGAGACAGTCAGTTTGTTTGGAAATTCATAGAGATAGAAAGGGCACAGACTCTTTAAATCTCAATAAGTCAATGCAGAACAGTAGCTTATTTCTGTTTCTCTCTGTAACTCTGCTATCTGCGTGTACAGTACCCCCAGTTGCAAACTGTTACTAGCGTATTCCATTTATCTCTTAGATTCAAAAGAACAGCATAGGCGGTGACTCCAAAATTGCAATGTTCACTGCAGACTAGTGCGCAGCCAGCCTGCATGGGTGCCAAGGGTGCAACGTGTGGTGCATGTTAATATCCAATTGCTAGGTGTGAGAATTTTGTCTTGTATTGGAAGTATAGAATTTCAGTGTGGAGAGTTCATAAGGTCTTGGGTTCTCCAACCAGTCTTGCCAGCTTTAGTTGTGTGGTACACCCAAGGCTCTTATCAATACTTCAGAAGCAGTTTCTGGAAACTCATTATAGTGTTGAGTGCTGAGACTAGAAATCTCAATATGCCAATACAGAAATTCTCTTTCTATCTCTACCTCTCTGCATACTGCGTGAATTCTCATATTTTCTAGGTACCAGTTTCATAAAGAATCCGAAGAAGGGTATCCAGACTTTTAACTAGAAGCTTAGAATAGTGCAGCTAATAGCATGTTTGGTTATCCAGACTTTTAAATCCATGTTTAACACCAGAAACAAATTCTTACCTCTTCATTTCACGTAGTGGACGTATGAACATCCATTTACAATAATAATACAAACAGGTCCACTAACATGCTCTAAATTGCTGACACATAAGAAACCATACACAGAAGTATTTTGGAAACTATTTGGAAAAGTGAAGGCATAACTCTACAACATTATTATGGAAACGCAAAGACAGTTAAAAAAGAAAGGAGCACATTGCTTGCACTATAACATTGATATATAAAAAATGTCCACTTGCACATTGAAATAGAAACAATGCTTTACTTTCAAGAATAAGAGATATAGCTACTATACTGACTTGTCAGCATGGCAATGAACAAAATGCACATTAAATGCGGTCAAAGATCTGACACACCTACCATAAAGACAACATTTGTGATGGAGCCAACTTCATCTGTGAGCAAGCGTCTGGCAGAAACAGCCTGCTCTGCTATTTCTGCAGCAGTAAGATGTCTCCTAAGACCCATTCTGCAAAAATAATAAAGCATAATAAAGTTGCATGAAAAGTAAAACATAGCCATCAAATTGCCATCTTCAGGGAAAAATAAGACTTACCTTCCAGTATAGCAAAACTGACAATTCATGGCACATCCAACTTGACTTGAAACACATACAGTAGTCCTACCTCGGTCACAAGGTATGACAACTGTTTCTATGACCAGCCCATCATCCAATGTGAATAAAATCTGCAATATCCTGTGAGTTTAAAGTCAACAAGAATACTCCACTGAAACCCAATCAAATATAAGCAAGGTATGCAAGTAATTATGAAACTATAAATATAATCATAAATAGCATCCAGGTTTCATATCATTTTGTAGCTAGATGGATTTAATGATGAAAAATATGAAAATAAAATAGAGAAAGATCAATTTAACCTTTCTTGTTCCATCAGATGCTGTGCGAATTTCTTTCAGAGCAAGTGCCTTGAACTCAGCATTTTCATTCAACATTTTCTTGAAATCTTTATTCAATCCTGAATAAGATATATACATATAAACTTACTAGAATTACTAGTCAATTCAAATTATTCAGCTCAAAATTCATAAGCAAAACCAGGAGGGTCTGAGGAACTATGCTTAGAAACATTATTGTAAGACGTACCAATTATGACTTTATAAAACAATAGTTTTAACCCCCTCCCAAATACATACAGCATTAAATGAAGAAGAAATAACCTTCCAACTCATCAACATGTTGGGCCCAAATGTTGTTTCCATACATCCGCTTCCATAACATCATGGCTTGCCCAGGCCTGTATCCATGTGAGTAAACCCATTTCTGTGCAATGATAAAACCATTAGCCCTAAAATTTGGAGTCACAAGCGGAAAGTTTTTGTTCATGAGCTATTCAGAATGAAACTGATGAACCAAAAAATAGGGAATCCGACAAACGAGCTAAAACAAGTTCAAATCCTGGTGACTTCCATAAGAAATAACTAAGTGGGGGTGTATCTAGTTAGAGCGTGAGAAGTAAGAGTTAATCTTGATCATATATGAATGATTAAACATTATTTTGGTTAAATATTGCATAGCAAATATTTTCTCTGCTTCCACTCTCATCTCTAACCTAATACACCCATAACAATAAATATCATATTTGTCACATTTTATTCAGATGTTAAAAAGCATAAACATTTTTCAACGTGTAGCATAGACATAATGTAGAATTTTAAAAAATACTTAGTAAAACGTATTCAATGTTACCTATCCTGCACAAACATAAGAAAAACCAAAAGTAAAATAACTTAAATCCTCTAAAATAAAGTACACTTTGAGAGATAAAAGCTAAATCATGAAGATTAATAAGAAAATTGACTGCTGGAATTTTATCAACATCATGATTTATTAACTATTATATACATACATGTATTGTATCATAATTTAAAGGTAAACAACCATTTTAGTGTGTAATTTAACATCACTTGGGTAGCTGAGAGTACAAAAAATTAAAGTGCTTTCAGGAAGTGTAATTTGTGAGTCACTTTAGTCTTGCCGCTGGAAAATCTTCCTTAAAGTTAATATGTATGTCTACATCACATACTTTTTTATTAATTTGATCCTTGAATTTAAGGACTTACTGTTATTTTAGTCTCTGAACTCAACAACTTACTTCCAGATATGTTAGTCTTCAGAAGTACCTCTGAATTTTTAATTAAGTCACTCAAATGACAGTTGGAACTAGAGACTAAACTGACAAATTAAAATGAATATAAAAGATTAAGTTTAGGAACCAAAAGAGAACAAAAGTGTGATGCAGACACAGAGGTAAATGACATACTAAATTACATTTTAAATTTCATTAGCATTAATGGTGACGGTAAATTACCTCTTCAATACTACAGTGAGTGTTTACGCTATAAACATGCACAGACTTTTTAAACAGATGAAAAAACATACTTCAAGATCAGGGTAAGTCATCCCTTTGAGAAGCGTCTTCGAACCTTGGCTTGAAATTCCAACGCCATCACCATCGCCTGCATCAAACACACATAATAATGAACTAAAGAGAAAAAAAATTACACAAAGCAAGAGAAGGATTTATGCATTCATTTAAAATTGGGGAAAGAGTAGTGACCGAAATCACGGAGGCTGTGGTGGTCGGCGCTTAGAGAAGAAACAGAAAGGAAGCGGCGTAGGCGAGGAGAGAGAAGAGAAAGAAACGGCGACGTTTTGGTGAGGGAGAAGGAGAAGTGATTGGGTTTAGAAGATAGGAGAAGAGAGGAATTTGCAACTGCTCCTATAGACATCACGCGCCTCACGCTCAAACTCCTCCAATCCAATCTTTCCCTCTTAATTGTTCCTTCTTTGAGTCCTATTTTACTGAAAATTATTCTGAAAACCTTTTTAAAATTAAAATCAAAAATATGTTTCTAAAAAATAATTGGTTCAGACCAAATTTATATTATTAGTTTAACTAGTTTCAATTTTTGGTGTTTTATCCTCCACCTCCATAAATTTCATTTTCAAAATTTACTTAAATATCCGTAATGTTTTTAATTTTTAATAAAACGAAAAAAATCTTTGACTTAGTTTTTTCCTTTTTAGAAATTATTTCTTGTATTTTTCTTTCGGATTTCAAGTTTGGGAGCCTCTTTGCTTTCTCGAGCTTTCTCCCCTCTTCTTCACTTTAAGCAAAAATGTATCCTCTGTGGAACATGGAAATGCGAGACATTGGACATTGAAATTATCCTTCGGATAGAATTGCAAGATGGAAAACAATGAATCTTGAAATTTGATTTTTCTTTTATCGAATTTCAACATTCGATAAAGAGAAATCGGATTTTGATATCTAATTTCTTATTCATCGGATTTTCATATCCGACTATAATATATGAGTTTAAGAGTGAATGTATGGACATGTTTGATGCCAGAATCTTAAAAAAACACTTCCCTTCCTCAAATGTCAACCACCACCTCCAGCTCCAGTTACCTCCAACACGAATAAGCTCAATAAAATTTCTCTTAATTTCTCTGAAGGACTAGTAAACAAAAGAAGAAATGAAATGGAAGTGCAGACAGAGAATGATATATGTTCGCCACATCAAAATTGATATCTTTTTTATAATATACATGGGAATTCATTAATGATGCTGAGTATTATGCTCGTGCAATTACATATAAATGTAGCTGATTCATTAGATTATAAGTAGCAAAAGTTGATTACATAGTTATTAAATTTAGGTTTAGGAATGCGTTAGATAGAAAGAGTGAAAGAGAAGTAATTAAATAGTTAAAATGGACATTCCTAAAACAATTTAAAATATTGGTTTATTGTTAATAAGTTAATTTTAAAACTAAACAAATGAACCACTTTTAGAGTGGCATCAAAGTATTATAACCTTCTCCATTTAACGAAACGGTCACTAGTGCAAAAATGTTGTTTAACGTTTGTTAATTTGGGCTTTAAACGTCACTTTCTCAACCGACGTTTATACGGGTGACGTCAATGGGACGTCGAAATTCCATATAACCGACGTCTATTTAGACGTCAGTTCACGTCCCGACGTTTATATGGATGTCGAAATATGCCAAAACCGACGTGTAATGGGCTATATAGATGTCGGCCTATGCACTAACCGACGTCTATCTTCACTATAGACGTCCGACATAGCATTAACCGACGTCTAATATAGCCGTTGTGTTTTAGTGCAGTTTTGATCCTGTCTTTCAATAGCCTTGTACCACACTCTCCATTCGCTAGCTTCCCCACAAAAAAAAGCTTGCGTCTTTTGCATATCTTATGACATTTCAACCCGAAACCGAACTTGGGTCGAAACTAGGCAATGACCCAAGTTCCATTTTGGGTCGAAACGCCATGAAACATACAAAAGACGCCGCTTTTCTTGTGAGGAAGCTAGCAATGGGAGAATGTTGTACTACGTTACCCAAAGAGAGGATCAAAACTGCACTAAAACACATTTTAATCAGTTAGTAGATGATATATGATGAAGAAACCAATTTAATCGGACTAAAACAAAGTTTAAATGGTTGAAATAAAAAAAGAAAAATGCACCTGCAATGCTTAACCGCGAGACAGAGAAAAGGAGAGGAGGAAGAAGATTGTGCGCGTAACTGCGACAGATAGAAACGGAGAGGAGGAAGAAGATTGTGCGCGTAACTGCGACAGAGAGAAACAGAGAGGAGGAAGAAGATTCTGCGCGTAACTGCAACAGAAAGAAACGGAGAGGAGGAAGAAGACGATGCGCGTAACTGCGACAGAGAGAAACGGAGAGGAGGAAGAAGACGATGCGCGTAACTGTGAGTTCGCGGTTACTTAAACATGAAATGATGCGTCAGTTACCTCACTAATCCGACGTCCAAGAGACTTTTGACCTGCCTTTTTCAGGCCATTTAGACGTCGGATGCAAGGGTAGTGACGTCTAAAGCGCTGAACGAAGTGACGTTTCAGTATTCGGTCAGTCGAGTAGACGACGGGGACCTAGGGGAGTCAACGTCTATAATCTTATAGACGTCGGTCCTGAACAAATGGACGTCTATTTTGTCTGCGGGTAAGTAAATCGCATTAATTGCAGCCATATAGACGTCGGTCCCCTGTATAAACCGACGTCCAATAGACTTTTCACCTGCCCTTTTTCAGGCCATTTAGACGTCGGATGCAAGGGTAGTGACTTGTCAAGCGCTGAACGAAGTGACGTTTCAGTATCCGGTCAGTCTAGTAGACGACGGGGACCTTGGGGCGCCGACGTCTATAAGCTTATAGACGTCGGTCCTGAACAAATGGACGTATATTTTGCCTGTCGGTGGTTGAATCGCATTAATTGCAGCCATATAGATGTCGGCCCCCTATATAAACTAACGTCCAATAGACTTTTCACATGCCTTTTTCAGGTCATTTGGACGTCGGTGTTGGAAGACGCGACGTCTATTTGCCTGCGTGGTAAGTGATTCTGCACTAGTGGGCTTATACGTGATTAATTAATAGGATAACCTTGAAAAATAAGACTAATTGATAGGATAACCTCTTATGATTATTTTCTTTAAAAAAATTATTTAACTTTTTGTTTTAATATTTAAAATATTTATTTTTTAATATGTTGTTAATATATTTTTTTATGATTAATACATTGAATTATTTATTGTTTTAAAATTAGTTAATTATATGATTAAATTTATTTTGTTTGGAATTGTTGTTGCATTGAGAGTCTTAACTTCTCGTTTAAGATTTAATACGAATATGATATAATGTGATGAAATCTGTTTTGAGAACTAAATGGAGATCCATGAGAGAGTATCAACTTAAGTTAAGGTTAGGAGATTTGAAGAAAAAGAAGGAGTTTTAAGCTTTTTCTTGCTTTCCCTTAAGCCTTAGAAGACATTGGATCTCTCATAAAGAGTCATGGTCAAAGAAGATGGAAGAAGAAGATGAAGCTTCAAGGATTTTACTTTGTGGAGAATCACTTACTAGCCTTCTTCTTTTATCTTTATAAATATGTAAAATAGTTTCTAAAGACCTTATATTTGGCTAAGACACTTTGTTTAGCTTTCTTTTAGAAGCTTAGTAGCTTTTAGAGTAAAATTAGCGCACCATAAACCTTGATGTAGGTGAATATGCGCCTAAAATGGCTCATAGGAAGCCTTTGGAACATGTCAACATCAAGGGAGGCTCCTAGACATTGAACTTGGACGATAGTTAGGGGGGCAGGCTCCTAGACATTGAACTTGGACGGTAGTTAGGGGGGAAGACTCCCATTCCTCCGCCATTGCCATAAGAAGCTTCTAGTTCTTTTCTAGTGAATTAAATGCTAGCCTACTCCTTTACCTATAAAAGGAGAGACAACCTTGTATAATTTTTTAGAACTATTTTGAATTCTAGAGTTTCTTTGCCAAATTTGCAAGACTCCTTTTCCTTAGTTCTCACTCTAGAAATGTCTTTCTCTAGACTTATTCTTACCTTCTCCTTCATGGATGACCTCACCTCCTAGAAGGACTTCTACTTAGACCATCCAACACCATCAACAACATCTCTTCATCTTGAAAAGCTTGCGTGAAATTCATCATCTCACATGGAGTCCATCCTTTGAAGAGCTTCATCACCACGCCTTGGAGAGCATCTCTTGTTGAAGAAGCATCCTCAAAGCAAACTCCGTCATTTGGTATCAGAGCTATGGTCACTATCTTGGAAGTCTTCAAGAGATAAGTGTCTAAAAGTTCTTACCCATTTGTGTTCTTGTGAATTCCTTGTTGTTTCATCTTTTCCAACATGTCTAATATGTTGTTTGAGTCATGAGTATGTGTTGTATTTATTGAAATATTGATTCAAATTAATTGTTCTTCTTGAATCATCCATGTTGTGTGCTTAGGATTTCTAATTTTTCTATATGTATGTGTGTAGAGTTTATGGGTTTGTGTCATGGGTTTGGGTCATCTTTTGAGTCATTTTCTTTGATTTTATGATCCTATTGTTTTTTCCTAGTCTTGTATATCCATATATGTCATCGCATCTTTGTTGAACTTGAAAAAAAAATTGAAAACATTGAAAATTTGAAGCCTACCCATTTTCTGAAATCTATTGCAAAGAACTGTCTGAACTCGATTTTCAAAAATTAACTACAACCAGACCAGATGTCCAAATGCTACGTTTTATATGTGAAATGAAAGATCTTTGAGTTTATTTTCTAGGAAAAAACGAATAATCTCATTTAGAGCTTTGTAGAAAAAGTTATGGATAAAATATTGAGAAAAGGTCAGAGTTGTCCAGTTCCAGCGTGAAATTTTGGATTTTGATGTTTTGTGTGTTTCTGGGTTTTCTTTGAGTTTTATGAATGTATTTATACTTGCAGCTCTTAAACAAGTTCTTAGTATTAGGTCTCCATTGAATCATTTTTTTTAGTTGTCAAAAGATCATTTGATTCCTTAGGATTTCCTACATACACCACTTGAATTAACCTTGTTTTTTAATATGAGTTGTGCAAAGATTATGATGCTTGTTGTGTTATGAAAAATTAAGTGATAAAAACAGAAGATCCCTTAATAAAAAAGAATAGAAAAGAAGAAAAGAAAAGGGACAAAAGAAGTGAAAAAAATTGCCAAAAGAAAAGGACACAACAATAACAACAAACTCAATTTTGGACTTGAATTTTAACTGTTGTTTGCATTTTTCCTGCAAGTGTTTTTGTTGGTTCAGAACAATCGGTACCGTTTTTGCATAGCAGAATAAAAGATTAAACGGTTTTGCGATTGTTAAAGAGTGGAAAGCGTGTTCAGTCAATTTAAAATGGTTCCTTGAATTTTCTTACAAAAATATTATCGAACAGTTGATGTGCAGAAAATATAACGAGTGTAGGGAGTAAAAAAATCACACAGATGATTTTTATACTGGTTTGAATCAACTAGTTCTACGTCTAGTTGTTAATCACTATAAAGAGTGATTAACTATTTCACTAAAATTGTTTCACAGTTACAATGAAATTAATATAAGTTAAGAACAACAAAAACCTTCCTTCGACAAATGAACCCAAAGAATCTTCCTTCGACGAACGAACCAGAAGAAAACAGCTCTGCCAACTTGAAGAGAACCGCTCCGACCTTTGACACACAAAGCGCGAGCTTCTCCTATTCACAAGACTTGACAAAAGCAAACACTATCACTTGAGAACTTCTTCAGACACACTGTATTTTCAAATGGCATAGATAAACCCTTTAAAGGGTTTGACATAAGTATATATAGCCTACTAGTCTGAAACTGAAAAGACACATTACAACTGCCAGTGATAATCGATTATTGTAAGTAATAATCGATTATTCAAGTCTGTTACAGGGTTTTCAAAAGTGTGATAATCGATTATCCTGAGGAATAATCGATTATCTGCGCGAATGGGGCAATTCTAATTCAGTCCAGGGTAATCGATTATTTCAAGCAATAATCGATTATCTACGCGAGCAATGGTTTTCCAAATGAGCTCGTGATAATCGATTATTACACCAAATAATCGATTATCTGCACAGACTTCCTAAAGATAGGAAAACTTCCAAGTGTTTACATGTTTAAAGTTATTTCTAATACATTTTTAGTCTACAGAAGTGCTTTTAAATAAATTATAACTAGAGTCTTCAAGTTCTTCTCTTTGTAGTATCATAAAAAATCATTATCTTCATGACACCAGTGCTCCTCATTGGTAACAATCTCCCCCCTTTTTATGATGATAAAAAATCTCTTATTTAAAAGCATCTTTGTGTATCTGCATAAAATACAATCTTACAAACATAGAAACAAGTTAGCAATAACTACACTAGAAGTTTGTTCTTCTCTCCCTTTTTTATCATAAGAAAAAAGATCAAACATACTCCCCCTCAAAATGTTCTCCCCCTCAATAAAACAATGTATGCACCGTAAATAAATTTTTTTTATTAGATTCAACAACATTTCCAAACCTTATATTTCTTTCCTCTCTCCTTTTAAAACTTTTACGATTAAGATAGGTATGATAAAACATAAATCAAGTCTTCAATGTCTCTTTCTAGGTGTGTGTTAATTTTAGTATAAAGATAGGTATGATTATACTAAAAGACTTTAATTGAATTTTAAAAATTAATACTTTAAATTTAAATAAAAATTAAGTTGAGTGATCAATTGAAGGTTAGGATAGATTATTGTGGACAAAAAATAAGATATGTCAGTTAGACTAGTTGACCCAAAATGAAAGTTGGGATGGGTTGATTCAGACTAAAGGTCGAGACAGACTAACATAAGTTGAAGGTCGAAATGGGTCGGCCTTCGCCAAAGGTCGGGATGGGTTGACCCGAGCCAAAGGTATGATAAAGGACTATCTCTTGAAGAATAATATAGGAAATAAAATAAGTTGCCGAGCTTGCCCAGATTGCCCTTGTCCCATGCTTGGGTGAGGTTTCCATCCTTGTTGGTTGTAATTACCTGGACGGAACTAATGACCCATAAAGTTGACTTCCTCCTTGGTATCTGACATAACACATTGACCATTGATATGATGTCCACCACATAGCTCACAAAGTTGTTGTTGAACTTGTGAAACATTCTGCAACTCCTTTGGCAATTGAGAAATCTTCTTCATGAGAATATCCAGTTGTTGAGACGGACAGGCCAGGTCCTGATAGAAATTTGGCAGAATTCGACCACAACCAAAATTTTGTTAAGGACCATGATATGTTAACAACTTTTTGACCATAGACTATGTGTCACTCTTTTATTGGTATGTATATTTGAAACGGATCAATCATGAATTATTATATAAGAGGTTATAAAAAAAGTCGAATTTAAAAAGTCGACGACGATAAAAATTTAAACGAACTCTTTGACCAAAAATACGGCCACATTCAAAGAAATTACTTTGAAAAATTTAATAGTTAATAATAAATAATTACTATAAATGATTAAGCTTTAAAAAAATACTATGATTAACCTTATTAGAAAAACAAATTTGACCCTCATGCATTATTTTTTTGTTTTTTAGTATTTTAACAAACATGTGATGAATATAAAGCAACGTTGTAATTAATGTCACCATAAATAATCATTAAAACACATTTGCATTTCTTAATTTATAACGCTTTGAATCGATTCTTTATTACATAGAATCAATTATATTAATGTAGCAAAATTGAAAGTGGAATTATATGTATATAGAGGGCACATCAAACTTTTTAACTTCGATCCCTCCAAATCTCACCTCCGCAGGTGACTGAAAAGTAAACAATTTCTGTGGGATGGGAAGTCAATTTGTTCTTATATGAATCAAACGAGAATTATTATTTTTTCTCTGATTGATATTTGAACGTCGAATTCGGCCGGGCTTCGACGTTCAAAAAAGATGGTGGCAGTTACTAAGCATTATTACACGATGTATGTCATCGGTTGATCTATAAATATAGCTTACATTTTACGTAATCCCTTGCCTCCCTATTGATCATATTAGGAATAATAATAATATTTCATTTGCATTTTCTTTTCCTTAGATTTCCAAGCATTTAATGCTGAAACAATTTGAAATTCATAAGTGTTAACATCTCTGGTTTTTCCCCATGCCTTCATGGATAATAGCTCGACCCTATAACAAATTAATACTACATCAATCTGTACGGGTCTTTGACGTGCCTTCAACCAGAAGCCAAATGTCGTGCCCGTTTGATATTATTTCTTTTTTTAATCATCCAATATAACGTCGAACTGCATGGGTCTTTGACATTGTCTTCTATCATTAGATTTCAGATCTATTTGATTTCCAACTGGTGGAAATAACTTCAATACAAATTATTTTTATACAGTTAACTTCGCATATTGAGTGATTCGAATATTGACATACTAATTGTCAGTCAGAAGAGAAAGAGTTTGAAGAAAGACAAAGGATACGTCGCATTCTACGGTTATTCGACGTTTTCTTCTTTCCTTTTTTTCCTTTATAAAATCTCCCATAACCTCCCGTTATCATTATATTTTAAGATAGGATTAACATTTTTTTTTATATTTTTATATTATTAGTTTATGTAAATTTATCTTGTAATATTTACATATTATTAAATATAAGAAAGATTTGTCGGTGTAATTTAAAGAGAATAAAACTTAATTTTTTTAAAATATTAATTTAATTTCATATGGAAAATAATAATAATAATAATTATGAGAATTTAGTTTTAGTTATACATCAGAATAATTAAAATCATATTAAATAATATTATATTATTAAAAGTTATTTGAAATGAATTTTCTTTTAACATTCGAACTAACTTTTTTTCATATAAAAAAGTTAACATAATGTACATCCTAAATAATTCTTTTTATTAGATTCAACAATATTTCGAACCTTATATTTCTTTACTCTCCTTTAAAAGTTTTATGATTAAGATAGATATGATAAAAAACATAAATCAAGTCTTCAATGTCACTTTCTAGGTGTATGTTAATTATATGATAAAGATAGGTATGACTATACTAAAAGAACTTAATTAATTTTTTAAAATAATACTTTAAATTTCAAAAACGATTAAGTTGAGTGATAAACTAAAGGTTAAGATAGATTATTGTGGAGAAAAATTAAGATAGATTAGTTAGTAGATAAGATTGAGACAAAGCTAAGATGCATCAAACCGAGCTAAAGATCGAGAAGAGACAACTTGTATCGAGAATAGTTAGGTTGTATCGAAGTACAAGACTTGTCCTGAATTAAAGGTCAAGACAAACCGATTTCGGCCAAAAATTAATACAGAATGGCTTGGGTCGAAGATTAAGGCAGGTTAAGTTTGACTAACGGTCGAGACCAGTTAACGCTAAATGAATGTTGGGATGGGTGATTCAGACTAAAGGTCGAGACAGACTGACATAAGTATAAGTTGAAGGTCAACCCAATGTCATTAGAATTTATTTTAGTCATTCTTAGGTGCCATAAACATTTATACCTATATGTAGGGGCACCAAATACATATGTAGCCAATTTGGAAGTCATAATATGCATTTGCATTTTTGAGAGAGGATTCTCTTGGTTATTGGTTTAGAACTCTGATTCTTATAAAGATTAACATCTTTGTAGCAATTCTTGCTTTACTTATCAATCTGCTAGATTGTGGCGTCTCCATCTTTGTCTTATCAACCTCTAGTCCAAGCAAATAGTCGAGACGACCAAGCCAGGTCACGATAGAAATTAGGCAGAATTCAACCACAACCAAAATTTTGTTAAGGACTATGATATGTTAACAACTACATAAGCGGTTATAAAAACTCAAATTTAAAAAGTCGACGACGACGATAAAAATTCAAACGAACACTTAGACCAAAAATTTGGTCACATTCAAATAAATTACATTGAAAAATTTTAGTTATAATAAGTTATTAATATAAATGATTATGATATCAAAAAATACTATGATTAACATTATTAGAAAAACAAATTTGAATTATCTCATGCATCATTTCTATGCTTTTTAATATTTTAACAAACATGTGATCAATATCCAACCACATTGTCACTAATGTCAATAGGTCATAATCATTAAAAGCTCATTTGCACTTCTTAATTTATAATGCTTTGAATAATTTCTTTATTATTTAGAATTTAATATATTAACTTAGCAAAATTGAAAGTGAAATTATATAAATATAGAGGGTCACATCAAACTTTTTAACTTCGATCCATCCAAATCTCACCTCGATAATTGAAATCTACACAATTTCTGGGGGGCGGGATGTTCAAACGAGAATTATTACTTTTTCTTTGATTGATGTTTAAACGTCCAATTCGGCAGGGCTTCGACGTTCAAAAAATATGGTTGTAGTAAGTTACCAAGCCTTATTACACGATGTACGTCATTAAATCATCTATAAATATAACTTGCATTTCACATAATCCCATGCCTCCTGTTTCCATATTGAACATATTAGGATTCGTGTTTTTTTATTTCACAATATGTTTAATGCTAAAACAATTTTGAGAACTAAAATAATTATATCAAAAAAAGTTGTTCAACTTCATCATTTAAGAAGGTATGATACATTAGATGATGCAAAGGCCTGAAGGGATGTCTTTTTTTTAGATTACCGACGTCCTATATCTTGGAGGATTTCAAAAATAAATCCCCTTTTACAAAACACAACATCTAAAATGAAGACCAAAGATGATGGAATACATTATAACGAAAAACAGGAAGTAAATAAAAAAAGAAAAAAAAGCAAAACAATGGAGAATGTTTTTGAAATTCATAAGTGTTAACATTTTCCTCTGGTATTCCACCATGCCTTCATGGATAACAAAGAAATGTCTTCGTTTAGTGAAGGTATGATGGGACAAAAAAGGCAAAAAGTTAACATGAATTTGGTTAGGGAAGGTATGTAGGTTATGTTTTCAAATGGTACAACTTAAATGAAATCAAAATCTGTTAACTTGTGGCTTCGGTTACTTCTTTTATATTTCATTTTTCTTTCAATCAAACGTCGAAGCCTCTGGGGAATAGACGTTACGGACATCGACGTGAAGGGCATTGAAGTAGTTGGGTTAGGACCATTAATCGTGTACTTTTACTAGAGCATCAATTATGACGAATTCACTAGGGCTGCGAGGTTTTAATCTTCATCCAGAAGCTAAAGGTTGCTCATTTTTTATTATTTTTTCATTTTTATTTTAAACTCTCACTTTAAAGTCCAAGACTCATATATCTTCAACATATTTTTTGTCAGAAGGAGTTATTATCAGTATTCAAAGAGATTTTTTACTTTTTCACTGAATGATGTTTTAGCGTCGAAGTCGGTTGGGATTCGACGATCATTCAAGTGAGCATAACTACACGATCTAATGTACGTCATTGGTTCATATATAAATATAGCTTGCATTTCACTTAATGCCTTGCTTCGTGTTTCTCTATTGAACATATTAGGATTCATGTTTTATATCTCCTTGGCATTTTCCTTCTCTTAGATTTCGTAACATATCTGTTCTTTAAATTGAAATTTGTTGACTTCAATTTGCTGACTTCAATTTGAAAGTGCCCCATTCAGGCCTCAGTTCATATGAAGGTGGCCTTTGAAATTGAAGTCAACAAAATGCTTTTTATAGTACATAAATGGTTAAGTTATGTTACTGAAAGGGAAATGCCAAGGAAAAAGAAATATGGTTCACAATATGTTTAATGCTGAAACAATTTTGAGAATTAAAATAATTATATAAAAAAGTTGATCAAATTCATCATTTAACAAGGTATGATTCGTTTTTTAAAATGTCTTGGAGGTGTTTTCTACCATTAGAATTCAGAGGTATCTGATTTCCTAGGGTGGAAACAACTTCAAAATATTTTAAATTTATACAGTTGACGTCGAATATTGAGTGCATTCGATGCAAAGGCCTTTTACAAAACATATCATCCAAAATGAAGACCAAAGATGATGGAATACAATATAACCAAAAGCAAGAAGTAAAAAAAAACAAGCAAAACAATGGAGAATGTTTTTGAAATTCATAACTGTTAACATTTTCCTCTGGTTTTCCGCCATGCCTTCATGGATAACAAAGAAATGACTTTGTTTGGAGGAGGAATTGAAGGAAAACCAAAGGAAAAAGTTAACATGAATTTGGTTGCGGAAGTTATGTAGGATAGGTTTTCAAAGGTCTACTTGAAATTCATAAGTGTTAACATTTTCCTCTGTTTTTCCCCTTTGCCTTCATGGTTAACAAAGAAATGTCTTCGTTTAGTGAAGGAAAAAAAGAAAAACAAATGAAAAAAGTTAACATGAATTTGATTACCGAAGTTATGTAGGGTAGGTTTTCAAAAGGTACAACTTCAAATGAAATCCAAATCTGTTAACCTATTGCTTTGGTTACTCCCTTTATATTTTATTTTTCTTTCAATCAAAGAATAATTGTCAAAATCCATTGACGATTTGATGTTGTATTTGTAATAGAACGTCAAAGCCTCCGGGGACACGACGTGACAGACATCGACGTGAAGGACATTGGAGTGGTTAGGACCATTAATTGTGTGCTTTTACTAGAGCACCAATATTACGTCATATTCGGCTGGGATTAACGTTTTAATCTTCATCAGAAGCCTAAGGTTGCTCCATTTTTTATTCTTTTTTCTTTTTTCTTTTAAACTCTCACTTTAACGTCCTAGTCTTATAGGTCTTCGACGTAGTTTTCGTCGAAGCAGTTATTATCAGTATCCAAAGAGATTTTATCAGTATCCAAAGAGATTTTTTACTTTTTCACTGAATGATGTTTGAATGTCGAATTCGGCTGGGATTCGATGTTCATTCAAGTTACTAAGCATAATTACACGATTTAATGTATGTCATAAGTTCATATATAAATATAGCTTGCATTTCACTTAATGCCTTGCTTCCTGTTTCCGTATTGAACATATTAGGATTCATGTTTTTTATCTCCTTATCATTGTCCTTCTCTTAGATTTCATAACATATATGTTCTTTAAATTACAATTGGCTCACTTGAATTTCAAAGTGCCGCATTCAGGCCTTAGTTCATATGAAGGTGACCTTTGAAATTGAAGTCAACAAAATGCTTTTTATAGTACAGAAATGGTTAAGTTATCTTACTCGAAGGGAAATGCCGAGGAAAAAGAAATATGGTTCATAATATGTTTAATGCTAAAACAATTTTGAGAACTAAAATAATTAGACGACATCGTTTCATCTATAAATACAAAGGTGCTTTTCTTGTAATGTCATCCGTCCTGTTTCCGTATTGAACATAATAGGATTCATTTTTTTTATCTCTTGAGCGCTTTTCTTTCCTTAGATTTCGAAACATCTTTGTTCTTTAAATTGCAATTTGCTGACTTGAATTTGAAAGTGCTGCATTCAGGCCTTAGTTCATATGAAGGTGGCCTTTGAAATTCAAGTCAACAAAATGCTTTTTATATAATACAATAATGGTTTAGTTATCTTACTGAAAGGGAAATGCTTAGGAAAAAGAAATATGGTTCACAATATGTTTAATGTTGAAACAATTTTGAGAACTAAAATATATTTATAAAAAGTTGTTTAATTTCATCATTTGGCAATGTATGATTCTTCTTTTAAATTGTTTTGGATTTGTTTTCTACCGTTAGATTTCAGAGCTATCTGATTTCTTATGGGGGAAATAACTTCAAGATAATTTAAATTTGAATCTATTTACACAGTTGACGTCGAATATTGAGATCATCGATGCAAAAGAAACCATTTTGAAAGACCAGCCATTCTTGAAAAAGAAACCCTTCACTTCTGAATAATTCCAGATCCAAGAACTTGTGAGGGACCACCTCGAAGAGTTTTCTATATCATCCAAATTTGTATCGTGCTTCATCATCACTTATTCAACCATTTGGACTAGCATTTCTTACAACCTATGCAACCGTCTTTCCACACCGTGAGGATGAAGAAGCCATTTGAGAACAGGATTTAGAGATTTACAGGAAGGATACAGTTTCAATATAAGTTCAATAATAGATTTAGTTTCAATATAAACAACCGTGCCATTCTTTTATTTTTTTTATTTTAAACAACCAATATTACGTCGGTTCTATAACCACCTGACGAGTTATTGTAAGCCAGAAAGATACCAAAGAGTTACTCTCTTTCCAATTCTTTTTTCTTTTTTCTTATAAACCACGAAGATTACGTCGAACTTTAAGAGATATGGCGTAATATTTGAAACGAAGAGATCCACGTCAAATATTGATACCACTCGACGTGGATCGAATGAATTTATTTAACGAAGAGATCCACCCTTATATATACTGAATTTGAAAATCTTATATACACTGAGTTGTTTCTAAACCCTTGTTATGTAAGTAAAAAGATACTAAACCCTAGTATTGAGGAAAATTATCTGGTATCCAAATTCAAATGGCTTCTTCATCACATTCTTCAAGAGATAGAGGAGAGGTTGTTGTGGCTGCAAGAAATGCTGATCTCTCCAGGTGGATCAGTGATGAGGAGAGTCGTCTAGAGTTTTTGAGGTGGACAATGTATAAACATATTGTTCCTCACAAATATCTGAACCTCGACTTATTTGAAAAAGAGGGATTTCACTTCCATGAATGGATTGAAACTCAAGGTCTCTCTACACTTGTCTAGATGAAGGGTGATTGGTACCCTGACTTAGTAAGGGTCTTCTACAACAGTATAAGAAACATAAATGGTCTCCTTCATGCTTGAGTAAAAGGAGTAAATGTTCACATTGACAATGATGTTTGGTTTCAAGTTGTAGGATTAAAAGTTGAAGGGTTATTCTTTCACTTACGGTTCTCAAAAAGAAAGAAATGGCTGAAGAAAAAGGACATATACAGTAACTGGTTAAGGTTTCCTAGGAGATACACAAGTGAAAGATTATATGTGCATGAGGGAATGAATAAAGAAGAAAAGAAAACAGCACACATTCTTGCTTGGGTGATTTTACCTGCTAGATTTCTACAAGACAGAATGATAACTCAAGATGTTTTTCTGCTGTATGCCATAAAGAATGATGTTCCTACCAATTGGGTGAAAGTAATAAAAGATCATATGATTGATGCAAGAACCAAATTTCCACGACACGCTAGTGCAAAAGCAGCGTATAACGTCACACGTTTAACGTCGAATCACTCAATAGTCAACGTTAAAAGTGACTGGTGGCATTTTTGTAAATAAATGCAATTATTAAACGTCGTTTAGAATTGTAATTCGACATAAAAGAATATAAAATGTCGAATGTCCTAGCGTTAGACATTAAAAGGTTAGTGAATTAAAAAAAAAATTGAGCGGGAGATTGAAAATTCATTCACTTTATCTTACGCGGAGGACCTCTTTCTCTGCTCAAACTTTTTTTGAACGAAGTTTGACGACCATCACATGTAATTTTGTTTCTTTTGATACAAATTCATGTTAATTAACTACTTTGGGTATGATTTTTGTTTGTTTTCACCGATTATTTTCGTGTTCTTGTCCTTCATAGGCGCATTCTGCTTTCTCTCTCACTGGAGGCAACACTTTATTCCGATGAACCCAAGTTAGTTTTCGTTTTTGTTTTCGTCTTCGTTTTGAAGAACTTATTTGTTGATAACTTCTTTGTTATTTTTTTTGTTGAACTTGTTTGTTGTTGTTGTTGTTTGGTTGAACTTGTTTGTTATTATTGTTTGATTGAACTTGTTGTTTGATTGAACTTCTTTGTTGTTTGTTATTGTTCTTTAATTGATCCTATATTACTTTTCATAGTTCATGCTTTATAAAATACCAAAAACTGAAAATTGTTTGTTTTTTCTACTTTTTAGGTCTCGTAGAGCTGTAGAAAAGGATCACAATTAATTAAAAAAATATAAAAAATTGATTAACGTCGTATATTGACAAAATTTGATGTTAAATTAACGTCGTATATTGACAAAATTTGACGTTAAATTAACGTCGAATTTAAAAACTTCAACGTAAATTTAACGTCTCCCGTTATAACGTCGTTCTCGAATACAACATGAAAGGCCAAATATATTCGACGTTATAGGCTGTTTTTGTACTAGTGACATCTACCATATGTTGTGTTTATCAGCAAAATCCTGACCCTTCAAGGTGTAGATGTTAGTGGTGAAAAGAAATGCTCTTGTAACTGCTCAAATGTGATAAATCAAAACACCTTGACTTCCCTTAGCCTTGTGAAGACCACAAAGGGATGGTGCTTCAAGGATGAAGA
The DNA here is from genome assembly GCA_027743565.1 of Vigna trinervia. Lineage (NCBI taxonomy): Eukaryota > Viridiplantae > Streptophyta > Magnoliopsida > Fabales > Fabaceae > Vigna > Vigna trinervia. The sequence continues at coordinate 1,465,920 of JAJDEZ010017211.1, read as the reverse complement.
GAATATGGTTCAAAGTTCTAGAAGCAATTTTGAAAGATTTGTTGTTGAAAAACTGAACAAACTCGAACAGAATATAGACGCTCTGCATCAGAAAAAGAATAAAAATGATTCTCCAACTGAAGATTCAAGTGAAGAGTCTAGTGAGGAGGATTCCATGGAATTTTTTTGAATCAGAATAGAGGCTTAGAATTTTAGTATGGAGTCTGTTTTGTGTTTTTGTTCTATGTCTGTTTTGGTTTATTATTTTTTTTGTGTTTGTTTTGCTATTGGCAATATATGCCACATCTTTTTGCTTCCATCTGATTGTAATCATTATGAATATGAATTAAATCAGATTTCCCTTTTAAATCAAAGAGTGTGAATGACTATTCTTTATTGTTGACTTAATCTGACTGCTAAGGGGATTTGATGAAGAAGCCATTTGGGAATAGAATTAGAGATTTAGGGGATGGTTACAGTTTCAATATAAGTTCAAAAATAGATTTAGTTTCAATATAACTTCAGAATAGCACGTCCAATATCATGACAACTTGACGTTCTATAGTTGTAATACTTGGACGTTTAAATCAAACGTCGAAGCCCCACAAAATTCGACGTTCATTTGGCCATAAATATTTAGACCAGGGTGCCATTCTTTTATTCTTTTTGTTTTCTTTTAATACACCAATAGTACGTCGTTTTCTAAAGCCACCCGACATATTATTGCAACCAGAAGTAAAAAGAGTTACTCTCTTTTTAATTATTTTTTCTTTTTTCTTTTAAACCACCAAGAGTACATTAAATTCTATGGGGATGGACATATTATTTGTCAGCTAGAAGCCAAAGAGTTTCTCCTTTTTTAATTCTTTTTATTTTTAATCCAACAATGAACGAAGAGATGAACGTCATCCTCTGGGGAGGTTTGACGTATTATTTTGTCAATAAGAAGCAAAAGAGTTTCTCCCTTTTTAATTATTTTTTCTTTTTTCTTTTAAACCATCAAGATTATGTTGAATTCTATGGGGATCGACGTATTATTTGTCATCCAGAAGCCAAAGAGTTTCTCCCTTTTTAATTCCTTTTATTTTTAATCCAACAGTAAATGAAGAGTTACTCCCTTTTTAATCCAACAATAAACGAAGAGTTGTAATACTTGAACGTTTCAATTTAAAAACCACCAATAGTACGTCGATTGCTTAAGCTATTGACGTATTATTGTCAGCCATTATCCCGAAAGCCAAAAGATGAACGTCAAACTATAGGGTAGTTCGGCGTATTATTGTCAGTCAAAAGTCAAAGGCTTACTCCAATAACTGCTGAACAGCATAGTAAAACGTCGATCCCTTTAGATGTGTGACGTTGATGAAAATGTTTTATTGGGCTTTCTATTTTTGGAAAATTTTATTTGGGCCTGAAACTGAAAAGGTTTTATGCACAACTTTATAAATAATAGGTTTGACAACCTATTGTGCACTTAGTGTTCTCTAAACTGAAGAGTTACAAACCCTAGAATAATGGTCAGAAATGGCTTCTTCTTCATCATGAAGAAGAAAGGGGAAGGTTGCTCGGATTGCAAGGAATGCTAATCCTACAGGGAGGATTAATGATGAAGACATTCGAGGGAAGCTTTTGAGTCTAAGCAAGATTAGAACTGTGGTTTCTCACATATATCTGAAACTGGTGAGGGTGTTCTACTCCAACATAAAGATGAGTGATGAAACATTTTGTTCCACAGTCAAGGGGGTTGATATAAAGGTTTGGATTGGGATTGTCGTTTTTCAACCGGTCAAGAAAGAAGGTTTTCTCTTTGAAAAATGGATTGGTCATCATCAAGTCTATCCCATCTCTGAATCTTTGAGTGCAAATAAAACAGATTTGACAAAAACTGAAGAAGATGAGTGGGCTAAATGATATGCGTTAAAAATAAATTATATGTCAGAATCGCTAAAAATATTCTTGGGGCTTAGGTAAATTGAAAGCTGACTGCAATAGAAGAATATGAATTTTTGTGTTTGATTTTAATTTTGTAATGAGTGTCGCATACAAGATTCTAGGGGCTTTGGTAAATTGAAAGTTGACACAGTCATTGACAAAAGACTCTAAGGATTGAAAAATCACGGATCAAATGGAAAGGAAGGTTATGTGAACAACTAGAAAGGGATCATCAATAATTCTACAACAGAAGAATATGAATTTTTGTTGTCTGATTTTAATGTTGTAATCAGTGGCTTCTTAAGCCATCTTTTGTATTGCTGGTTGTAATCATCTTTTGAATATTAATGAAATTCTCTTTTGATAAAAATTAGTGAACGGTGATTGAAATTAAATCTGATAAAATCACTTTTATGATTGCAAATGTCCATTTTAATGTTACATGATTACATTGCATGCAATATACTCAATCTGGGATAACAATTATTACACAATATACCATAGCTCCTTCTTTTTACTCTTTTTTTTAAAACACAAATAATATGTCGTTTGATAAAGCCACTCGGCGTAATAATAAGATATTAACATCATACAAAAGTAAGTTCGACGTGTTATTGGTAACCAGAGTATTAATATTACGTCAATTTACTAAGGACATGACGTTTTATTGTTCATCCAGAAGCCAAATCGCTCCTTTTTTTTCTTTTTATCTTTTTTTCTTTTTCCTTTTAAACCTTCAATAGCATGTCGGTTATTAAAATATTCGAAGTCCTATGTATATTCAATAAATATAATGCTTAATTCTATACAATTGCACAGTTTGATCATTTTTGAATGATTCATTTTTTAAATTTTCCTGAAGTTGTTTTCTCCAAAATCAGATCCATTGATTGTGTAGAAAACAACTTCAAGAAACTTAAAAATTGAATCATACAATCAAGAAACTTCAAGTTATAAAAGTAGTTCTGCCCCTCCAAGGGTTCTATAGATTTCAAAAAACACTTATCTTCTTACTATTTTTCTTTCCTATAGATTTTTGTTGTTCAAATTCTTCTTCCCATCAAATATGTTGATCATATTTAGATGATAAATTTTTTAAATTTTCTTGAAGATTTTTTTTTCCATCATATCAAATCATATGATTTGCTTTTGCAAAAAAAATCTTCAAGAAATTTGAAAAATATGATTTGTTACGAGAAATTTTAAAAATGTACGTCAAAATTGCTGTAATATACAACGCCAAATTTTTGTTACGATAATATTTAATAAATTACTATTTAGTGTTTATTTATTTTGTATTGGACGTCAGTTGTTTTCTTAACGGACGTTTTATAATGCCATTGTTTTACATCATTTTGTTAATGTTTTGACGTTATTTCCTTTAAGACGGCGATTGTAGAAACTAAACGACGTGGAGTGAATGAATTTATTTACAACAATGCCACTGGTTATTGTTAACGTTGGTTGTTTTGTTATTTGACGTTGAATGTCTGACGTTGTGCACTCTTATATACATTGAATTTGAAAATATTATGTACACGAAGTTGTTTTTGTATTGTAGGACACTAAACCCTAGCATTGTGTTAAACCGTCTACAATCCAAACTCAAAATGGCTTCTTCATCATCTTCCTCAAGAGGAAAAGGCAAAGCTACCAATGCCATAAGGAATGCTGATCCTTTAGGATGGATCAGTGATGAAGAAACTCATGAGGTGTTTCTAAAGTGGAAGAGGGTCAAAATTGTTGTTTCTCACAGATATTTGGATCTTGATCTGTTTAAAAGAGAAGGTTTTCACTTCCAAGAGTGGATTGAAGCTCAGGGTCTTACAACATTTGTGCAAATGAAAGGGGATTGCTACCCAGACTTAGTACAAGTCCTCTACACCAATCTAAGAGACATTAATGGGGTCATTCACTCTCGGGTGAAAGGTGTAAATATCTACATTGATGACAATGTCTGGTTGCAAGTAGCAGGACTGAAGGCTGAAGGATTACTCTCTCATGTTAGAAACTTTAAAACCAATATGTGGCTAAAGAAAGTCGAGGTGTACAGAAACTGATTGAGGTTTTCGGGAAGGTACACAATAGAAAGATTGTATGTTCATGATGCATTGAACAAGGAAGAGAAAATGACTGCGCACATTCTTGCATGGTGACAACAGAAGATGTTTTTCTGTTGTATGCAATTAAAAATGACATTCTTACCAACAGGGTTCAAGTAATAAAGGATCACATGATTGAAGGTGGATTCAATCAAGCAAGATCCTTGCCATATGGGGTGCTTATCAGTAAGATTTTGACTCTTCAAGGTGTTGATGTAACTGGGGAAAGGAAAGTCTCATGTGACATATCAAATGCGATTAATAAAATGACCCTGACATCCATTGGCCTTGTGAAGACTATGAACGGATGGTGCTTCAAGGATGAAGAAAATATGGTTGCAAGTTCAAGAAGCTCACCTGCATTAAATGAAGACCGCACCAGCTTCATTCCTGAAACAAATTTTGAAAGATTTGTAGTTGAACAAGGATATTATGCTTGAAAAAAAGTGGATGTGCTATATCAGAAGGAGATTAATAACAATCCAAAAATAGAGGATTCCGATGAAGAGTTTACTGAGGAAGATTCTAGGAAGACGTCTGAATCAGAATAGGCTCTTAGAGTCCTAGTATTAAGTTATGATGTTGTTAAGACTCCGGCAAGTGTACCGAATCGTATCAAGTAATAATAAGTGGTAAGACCAAGTATCGTTTTCGCTAGAGACTCATTAGCCTAGACTTTCATGTGATTTTTTGATTATTTAAGACTTGACAAAACAAAATTTAGGTTTTTAAATGCAAAACAGAAAATAAACATGCATGCAAAGGTTGATCAATTAACCTAGAAAAATACGCAGTTGAATGATATGGATGAATTGTGTTGTTGGGGTTTATGACTTATCCTAATCCACTCTCATATATTTATGAATTGTAGCTTTTCATTAATGTCAATGCCACTTTCTAATTTACCCTAATCCCAATGTCTTGCTGAAGAGAGCCTACTTCAAATTACTAGTTTATAATGTCTTGTTTCCCTAGCAATTGTTCATACATTACATTCGCACAGAAGCTTAGGCAATCGGTCGTCCTATCCCTATGTCTAGGTAATATTGCTCCCGAGAGAATTCCCCCATGTCTAGATCTACCCATATGTGTCCATATAGATAAAATGAAAGATCACGCTATTGAATAAATTAAACAAAGCATGCATAGAGAATAGAGGAAAAACTCTAACAATTAATGAAATAAAGCATATGAATAAAGCATCAATTTAATATATGAGTATTTCAAAGGATTACATCATTTCCCCAACAACAACGAAGGTTTAGTTCACCATAGACATGGTGAAACTAGATGAAATTAATGAAAAGAATGAAAGATAAAACCCTAGAACTTGTAGATTGGAGCTTCCGCATCAAAATCCACCTCCAAGGGTGAAGAAAGTGTTTCTACACCTCTTTCTTTCAAAGGATACCCTTTTTGGGTCGTGCAAATCAATAGATAGTCCATTAAAATCAGCATAAATTGGCCCAGGCACATGAAAATGGCGCTAAGCGCTGGGTTACCGCTTAGCGGTAGGTGCGACACTCAAGATGAACGCTCAACGTTGACGCCCAGGTGTTTGGCAGTGACTTCATTGAAGAAGCCACCGCTCAATGGCAAAGTAGCGCTCAACGGTGGGCGCGATACTTGAATTCTCCCTTCAGCGTTGGCGCTTGAGCGTTTGACAGAGATATCCACAGCGAAACTAGCGCTCAACGGTGAACTAGAGCTCAACGGTGGCTGCGATTCTTCCTTTGGACACTTTTTCATATTCTCTTGAGTCCAACTCCTTCCTACTTCATCTTCCTTCATTCAATTCATGTTAATTCCTGCCAAAACAAGGAAAATCAAGCATAAAACCAAGAAAACCACCTTTGACTCTCTTATTCTCTAACTTAAGCAAAATGCATGATTTCAAGCTAGTTTGTAAGTCATAAAGGGTGTGTTTAGTGTCAAATTCAAGTATAAAAATAATGGTTTTTGAACCGTTATCACAACCCATAACTTAGAACTTTGCTTGTCCTCAAGCAAACAAGATGTAACATAGTCTTCCACCAATCATCACAATGGTTCATCACATTCCAAAACCTTTCTTTCAAGACAAGTAATCACTCAAATCTGCTCATCAATAGAACTTAGTCAAGATGCACACATGCCTTGATTCTTAATGCTCATCATAGTGTTCACACAATCACATGATTTCCAACAGATGTTATTCTCATAAATGATCAATTAACTAAGCACAGATGTAATCATGAATTCATGGAATCATTCCTTTCCATATAAAATATTTCACTCAATCACTCAGGTGTTTCAAGAGGTCACTCCTTCCCTCTACTATCCGCATGTTACATAGAATATAATTTCCTTTCATTTACCACAATCACACATGTCATCACAAGGACTTTTCATGGCTTATAATGAGGTTGGGCTAACAAGAAAAATTGGTTTTTCTAGATCAAAAAATCCGTGAGTTAAGAGAGTCATTCAAACATTCATAATTCAAGTACAAACTCTTTTTTTACCAATCTCACTCATTCCCAACTTTCCCTTTTCTTTGCATTGAGCTTATCTTTTCATTATATCTTTTTCATCTTTTTCATGCTTTGCTCAATACTTTAGCTCAATGCTTAAATTTTCTTTTTCAATTTTCCCAACAACCCCAAACTTGTACCTTTATCAATACCCACACAATAATTCTTAACTTAACTCAGGGTAAAGATTTTCAAAAAGGGTTTACTCATATTGTTTAAAGCTTAGGTTCAAAAAGGGTAGAACATATGGTATTCTTTTTCTTTGGGACGAAAATTTTGCATTGGCTAAGAAAGGGCTAATAAAAAATGGCCTTAATCATATGACATATATATGCAATTCAATCAATCATAGAAACTTGGGCAAAATCATTCATGCTTTCAAGTAGATAGCAAGCATTCACCACAACAAAAACTCTGGAGCTCAAAACCTCACTCATAAGCTTCACTCAAGATTCCAAATATCCTATATAACACCCTGCTTAGCATCATAATCACAATCACAACATCATCATGCATCTGTTCACATATCTTGTGAACACAACCTGTATATCAGCATATAGTGCACATACTCAACTTTAGCAATAACAAGCATCATCAAGCAACACTCATCTTGAAAATATCAATCAGTCAAACCATCATATCAGATAAGGTGTCAAACCAAGTACATCAAAACCTATACTACTTAATAGAAGTAAATAAGTTCAAAGTACAAAACCAAAAAGATAAGAAAAAGTCTTGTTCTAATCATTATAGCATCCATCAGTAGTTGTTATATCGTCCCATGCTATCATTAGAATCCTCCTCATCTCCATCCTTATCATCCTCAAAGTCATCATCCTCCTCATCATCCTCGTTCATAGCTGGAGCTTTAGCTGCTCCAGCTCCTCTGCCCCGTGCCTGCTCCTCTGGCCATGCCATCACGTTACTGAACTCATCCATCGTCCACCGGTGTGCAGGAGGTGTATCATACATGCCTATAATCATCTCTACTGTGAGCACCTGCCCTCTGCGGATGGACTCTAGTTTGGCCTCCATTATGGACATATACATGTCCCTCATTTGGAATGGCGTTGCATCATGTACTAGGCCATGAACATGTGGTGCTCTCCTCCCTTGGCGTCTCATCAATGGCTGGGCTACCTCCTCTCCTTCACAGTACTGTCTGTAATAGGCCTCATCAATGGCCTTCCTGGGTCTCTCAAATGGTGAAGTAGAAGTGTCCACCCCAACTAACTGGCATAAGTGTGTAATCAAGGAGGGATGCCCTAGAGGTTGTTTATTGCTTATAGTGCTGGAACAACTCTTGATCTCATTCGCAATGATTTGGCCAATGTTCATACTCATTCCTCTAAGCACATAATCAATGAACATGGCCTTGTGAATAGTAATATCTGAGACATGGGAGCATGATTGGATGTTGGCATGAGAAAATGTCATCCAATACTTTGCTAATGGTTTCAGATAAGCTCTCTTGATGTGAATAGCTACACCATTATGGTTCCTGTGAAAGTGCCCTCCAGGAACACAAAGCACGCTCTCTATGTCCTCAAAATCAATGCCTTCCTCCACATTCAATGAATACTGGCACTGCACACCTATCCAGTCTGTGTTCAGAAATCTGTTAATTGTCTGAGGATCATACCTAATAATCTTCCCACGAACATAACTCATGTAGTCCTAAGTATGAGAGTCCCCTAGTGGCTTGGCATTAGAGTAAAAGTCTTTCACCACTGCTATATTGGCAGACGCAGGGTATGTTGCCAGTTTCGCCTAGTTCCTACTCTCCATCTCTTCTCCAAACTGTGGAGCCAGGTCCGGAATCCATCCTACATTTCTCTCCATCAAAAGGCGTCTTTCTTGGACAAAGGGGTGATGCTAGTCATGTCTTCTGGGGAGGAACTTGTTGGAATAGAATCTCTCCAGTTCCCTCCTCTTGTGTCCTGCAGTCTTGATCCTTTTCCCTGATGAGGAGGCCATCCCTGCATCAAATACAATTCACAAGACCAAATGGAACCTCATTAAGCGTTAGCAAAACACCAAATCTTGTCCAAACACATTGCCTATCAGCGCTGAGGGAAAAACAGGGCCCCTTAGCGTCACCTTAACACAGAAAAACCAAACAAATCCACAACTTGCAACAGTCGCGATCAACACCAGTCAGCGCTCAGCGCTATCAATTGTAGAATTTCAAAATCAGCCATAAATGTTTCTAATCTCCACCCACATGCAAATTCTTCGTTCCAGACCTCAATCATACAATTTAATCGGTTCAAATAGTGTCTATTTCAACTAGTCATGCACAAACATCAAAAGCCCTAAAATTTCATGCTTAGACTAACATTCTCATACAAATTCATGCTTTGAAAACCCTAGAATGTAAAATGTATGACTTACTTGGGTGGAGAGACTTTAAATGAGTGCTAAGAGCTCTGTGAATGTTGATGAATGAACCCCAACTACTGTGCTCTCACAAAAACCCCAAACTTTGATGATGAAGTGGTGCAAAAATGGTGGAGAAAGGGTTTTTGAGAAGATGGGTGAAGGGGAAAATGAAGAGAGTGCCTTAGAGAAAGCTTGTGAGTGTCAAAAGAGAGTGGGGGTCGAAATGAGAGGCTTGGGCGAGACCTAAGGGTTAATAAAATGTGCAATGGGCCAACTCATGCTAAGCCCAACTTAAAAACCCAATCTGCATTTTGCGACGCCACCGCTCAACGCCACGTACTGCTAAGCGGTGAGCGCGATTTTAATTCTCCCCTTCTTTGGCTTGCCCTAAGCGTCATTGATCTTGTATCACTCAAATTCAACTCTCAATTTTCAATTTTCATGCAATTTCCACTCACTCCACTCAAACATGTAACAATTAAACCCATAAAATGCAACTAGAACAGAATTAAAACATGCAAAAATAAATCAATCAACTGGATTGCCTCCCAGGTAGCGCTTGTTTAACGTCACGAGCCTGACCCAAACCTTTCTAGCACCCATCACTAAGTGCAAACCTTACCAACACCCATCAGTAGGTGTACCTTCCTGTATCCTTTAGTGAATACTTAATCTTTTAGCATCCCTTAGTAGATGCTACCCAATAAACAGTGTTCAACAATATTCAAAATTACAAAAATAACAAAAGGTACAATGTTTTTAGGTCACTAGGGTGCCTCCCAGCAAGCTCTTCTTTAACGTCATTAGCTTGACCCAATAAAGTTCATGTTCCATCTTTCATGTTGGTGTCTTTCTTGCCTTCATCACACCAACTCATCAGCTGCTTCCGGTCCACCTTCTTGACTCGCCAAGAATATGGAGCCTCAATCTCCATCACTCTATTCTCTTTAAAACCTTTCACAACCCATAACTTCTTCTTGAATCTCACAAGAGTACCAAGTTTGAATTGTGTGTCCTCCAAGTCATGATGAATCGCCCCTCCTATGTCAACTTTCTCTTCTTCCTTAACCTGCATTAAAACATAATTTTTACCTTTGTTGACCGGTTTTGCAGATTTATGTCTAGCCACTGGTGCATCCTTCCTTGTAGCTTTGTGACTAATCTTCTGCTCTTAAATATGCTTATCTTTGAAGACATCATAGATCACCTCCTCTTCTTGGTCTTTAATTATAATCAACCAGTCATCCACATTGATGATTACTTTAGCCGCCTTCATGAATGACCTTCAAAAAATAATTGGGATCTTGTCATCCTCCTTCATCTCCATGACCACAAAGCCAACCAGGAATTTAAGCTTCCCAATGTGAATCACAACGTCCTCCACCACACCATAGGGTTTCTTTGGTGATCCATCCGCCATGAGTAAGGACATCTTTGTTGGCTTCAATCTAAGACCACCAATCTTTTTGAGCATAGATATGGGCATCATATTAATGTTTGACCCTAAATCAAGTAGGGCTTTCCCTATCTTCACACTCTCAATGGTCCAAGGAACTGTAAAACCTCCTGGATCCTTTACTTTTGGAAGACATGATTTCTTCAACAAATCATTGCAACTTCCCTTTTCATCAGTAGCTTCCTCATCAAGATCTATCTTTTCTCCGAGGTATTGCTTTATACGCCTAGCATAAACATGAATTTGTTGAAGCGCTTCAGTCAACGGTATAGTAATCTCCAATTGATTGAAGATTTCTCTAAAACGATCACATCTTCTCTTTACTCTCTCACGCCCCTTTGGGTAAGGAAGAATTCTCTCATCTTTTTCACTTTTTTCCTCTTTTTCAATTTTTCTCTCTCCATTCTTCTCTTCTTCTTTTTCCAACTCCCCCTCACATATTCTTTTTCTTCTCTCTTCTCTAACTCAATACTCTCCTTTTTCTCTTCCATTCTCTCCTCAACAACACTCACTACAGTCTTACAATCCTTTTTAGGGTTAACCTTAGTATTGGCCCCAAACTGATTATCTGCGTTGTCCTCCAACCTTTTTGACAGTTGACTGATCTGCATCTCCAAATTTCTAAAGTTAGCATCATTGCTCTTCGTGGTAGATTCATGCCCCTTCAAAATTTTTTGAAACATATCTTCCAACGTGTTAGTCATGTCATTCAATGTAGGTACCTGTTGCCATAGTGGTCATGGCTACTGTTGTGGTCTATTGAATTGGCCTCTTGCTTGTCCAGATTGTCCAGTCTAACCTTGACCCATGCTTGGGTGAGGTTTCCACCCTTGGTTGTAATTACCTTGGCGGAATTGAAATTGATTGCCAATATAATTAACTTCTTCTTGGGCCTCCTCTGGATAAGCACATTGACCATTGATATGGTCACCACCACAACAGTCACAGAGTTATTGTTGCACCTGTGAAACATTCTTCAGCTCCTTAGGAAGTTGAGCAAGAGTCTTTGTTAAATTCTCCAATTGTTGAGTTATAAGCTTGTTCTTTGCAAGCAAGGCATCTTGAGTTGGCAATTGAAGAACTCCCTTTTGTTGAAGTAGAGCGCCTCTTTCACTATGAGTCTCATTATCATTAGCCGCCATATTTTCTATCAACTCATAAGCTTTCTTTGCAATCTTGCACTTGATATTACCTCTAGCTGAGGCATCTAGCATAAGCTTCGTTTGAGCGCCAAGACCTCCAAGGAAAGAAAAGACTATTGATGTATCATCAAAAGCGTGCATGGGCGTCTTTCTTAGTAGGCTTTTATATCTGTCCAACGCCTGGCCTACGGTTTCTTCCATGCTTTGCCTAAAAGAATAAATTTCCTGTTTACCTTTGTTGATTTTAGACTGTGGGAAGTACTTGTTCAGGAATTTGGACACCACAGCCTCCCATGTAGCAAAGCTATCCTCCGGGAAACAGTTTAACCATAGCTTAGCATTGCCTCCTAATGAGAAAGGAAACAAGCTAGGTTTAATAGCTTCATCCGGCACATCATTGATCTTCACAATGTTGCAAATCTCGTTGAAGGTGGTCAAATGCTCATATAGACTTTCATTTGACAGTCCATTGAATTAGTTGTTCTTCACCAATTGAATCAACGTCGTTTTCACCTCCATGTTCAGTGCATTGACCCTCGGCCTTGCAATGCTATTAAAGTGATAAGGGCCAACAACAGTAGTGGCATCCGCCAAAGTACGTCTCCTATTATTCTCTTCCTCAGCCATCTCCTATGTGCTCTGGTCAGATTCTTGTGGTTAGGGTTGTAAAAGTGTCTCCGAAGAAGGAAAAAGATCTCTAGTGTTCGGATCCTCCTTCTCCTTCGAGTTTCACTTAAGCCTTCAAGAAGAGGTTCTTGATTTTTCTTGCTCCTAGTACGAATTATATCTTGCATACACAAGAAACAAAACCCTAAAAAGCAATTTTTTCTATAACAAAACAAAAATAAAACAAAAATCAAGTCAAAGTTAATCAATAATCACACTACTAGAATAGTTAAACCACGAGTCCCAGACAACGACGCCAAAAACTTGTTCAGACTCCGGCAAGTGTACCGAATTGTATCAAGTAATAATAAGTAGTAAGACCAAGTATCATTTTCCCTAGAGACTAATTGGCCTAGACTTTCATGTGATTTGTTGATTATTTAAGACTTGACAAAACGAAATTTAGGTTTTTAAATGCAAAACAGAAAATAAACATGCATGCAAAGGTTGATCAATTAACCTAGAAAAATACGCAGTTGAATGATATGGATGAATTGTGTTGTTGGGGTTTCTGAATTATCCTAATCCACTCTCATATAATTACGAATTCTAGTTTTTCATTAATGTCAATGCCACTTTCTAATTTACCTTAATCCCAATGTCTTGGTGAAGAGAGCCTACTCCTAATTACTAGTTTACAATGTCTTGTCTCCCTAGCAATTGTTCATGCATTGCATTCGCACAGAAGCTTAAGGAAATTGATCCTCCTATCCCTATGTCTAGGTAATATTGCTCCCAAGAGAATTCCCCCATGTCTAGATCTACCCATATGTGCCCATATAGATAAAATCAAAGATCACGCTATTGAATGAATTAAACACAACATGCATATATAATAGAGGAAAAACTCTAACAATTAATGAAATAAATCATATGAATAAAGCATCAATTCAATATATGAGAGTTTCAAAGGATTACATCGTTTCCCCAACCACAATGGAGGTTTAGTTCACCATAGACATGGTGAAACTAGATGAAATTAATGAAAAGAATGAAAGATAAAACCCTAGAGCTAATAGATTGGAGCTTCCGCATCCAAAATCTGCCTCCGAGGGGTGAAGATTGTGTTTTTGCGCCTCTTTATGTCAAAAGATACCCTCTTTGGGTCGTGCAAATCAATATATAGTTCATTAGAATCAGCAGAAATTGGCCCAGGCCCACAAAAATGGCGCTCAACATTGGGTTAATGCTCAGCGGTAGGTGCGACACTCAAGATGAACGCTCAGTGTTGACGCCCAGGCGTTTGGCAGTGAATTCACTGAAGAAGCCATCGCTCAACGACAAAGTATCGCTCAACGGTGGGCGCGATACTTGAATTCTCCCCTAAGAGTTGGCGCTTGAGCGTTTGACAGAGATCTCCACAGCGAAACTGGCGCTCAGCGGTGAACTAGCGCTCAACGGTGGCTGGGATTCTTCCTTTGGGCACTTTTTCATCTACTCTTGAGTCCAGCTCCTTCCTACTTGAGCTTCCTTCATTCAATTGATGTTAATTTCTGCCTAAACAAGGAAATCCAAGCATAAAACCAAGAAAACCACCTTTGACTCTCTTATTCTCTAACTTAAGAAAAATGCATGATTTCAAGCTAGTTTCTAAGTCATAAAGGGTGTGTTTAGTGCCAAATTCAAGTATAAAAATAACGGTTTTTGAACCATTATCAGATGTCTTTGTTTTGTTTTGTTTTATTATGTGTTCTTTTTTTATGGCGTTTTAATCGTTGGTTTAAAAGAAAAAAAATATTTCTGGTAAAAAAACGTTGAATTGATAAAACAGTTCGACGTTCTTTGGTTGGTTTAAAAGAAAAAGGAAAAAAAGAATAAAAAAGGGACTAAGGCTTTGCCAACATGTCATTATTTTACGTCATGTTGTTTATGGTTGGACATTATTCCCTTTAAGTTGTTGACGTATTGGCAAATACAACGTCAATTAGTAAAAATGTTCGACGCTACGTTATTACGACCATCATAAAGTTGACGACGTTCTGTTTGGTTTATAAGAGAAAGAAATAAAGAATGAAAAAGGGATTCACTCTATGGCTTCTTGCTGGCATATAAAACGTCGAATATTTGTCATGGTTAACATCAAATATGGGTAGGAGTAATATTACTGGAAGCAAACCACTATTTCGTTATTTTTTTATTTTAAATTGAACGTCAGATGTTTCTTAAGTTGACGTTACACTAGTGCAGCAAAGGGAAACAACCGTGGTTGTTTTTTACTATACGTCGCGGTTTTAGAACCGCGGCATATACGAGCAAGGTAAAAAGTCTGGGACTTTAGGCTGCGGTTCCAATCGCAGTAATAACCTAGGGATATAACAACGGTTCTTTATTGAACCGCGGTCAAAACCCATTTTTTTTAAAAAAAAAAAAATTGTCTAACCTTTTGGCTGCGGTTCCAATCGCGGTAATAGACCTGTTGGAACCGCGATCTATTCCCCTTTTTTTGAAAAAAAAAATTCTTCTAACTTTCTACTGCGATTTTGGCCACAATCGCGGCCTATTCTCCTAAAACCTTTTTTAATAGCAGGTCTATTTTTGTGATATCCACTATCACAAAAACAGACCTGCATATCAAGCAATCACATAATGTACACAGATTCAACGTAGATTCAACACACTAATCAATATTTACATCCAATTTAGATCCATACGTAAATATTCTGACTTATATATTCTACAAAATTACAATACAAAAAAAATTATTCATCATTTAACAACAAATTAAGGTTAATTTAATTCAATCATACAATCATTCAATAAAAAACATTGAAATAATCACATATATTCAACATAAAAATAACATTGTGAAATAAAAAAAAATTAACTTTAAAATCATACCATCATAAAAAATTATACAATCATACAAAATCCAAGGATACAAAATTATATGATCATTCAATCACATATTCAATCATACAAAATTATACAATCTAATAAAAGTAAAATTTAAACATTAATATAAGAACCTGATAGTGTGAAAAGCCAACAAGGATGAACAACCCGCGATCAAAACGCTAGAAAATTCAACTCTAAAAAATTCAAACCTGCAAAAATATACAAACAAATATTAGTTTTATAAATAAAAACAAACATCAAAACACAATTTACCTCTAAGGGGAAGAATCGGAAAAACCCAATAAAAAGACGTTTCAAATGATTTTGATCGATTAAAACTCTTTTCCAACGTTGACAATGGCCATGACACCGAACAAAAATGGGTTTAAACGGTGAAAAATGATTGAAAATGGAAGTAGAGGATCGCGTGACGAAGGAGGCTCTGAAATTGTTTGCGCGTGAAGAAGAAGGAAGACGATGACAAAGTTCCTGTGTGTTTTATGTTTTTAACCTACGCAAGGGAATAGCCGCGGTTCACCACTTAATCGAGGCCTATTCTCCTAAAAAAAATTCAAAATACATCTAAAATAGCATTTTTGAAATTTTTTTCAAACTTTATGCCGCGGTTCACCGCCAAAACCGCGACCTATTCTCTTAAAAATTTAAAATTTATTAAGATCAAGGAATAGACCGCGGTTCCCCTAACAACCGCGACCTATTCCCTGACTCCAAAATTTCTGACATTCCCCCAAAGGCAGTTGTGAAATAAAATTGGAGTCAGGGAATAGGCCGCGGTTGTTAAGGGAACCGCGGTCTATACTCTGATCTTAATAAATTTTAAATTTTTAAGAGAATAGGCTGCGGTTCTGAGGGAAACTGCGACCTATTCCCCCTGCAAATGTCTGACTTCTCGCCAAGTCAGATCTCAAAAAAAATTTCAGGGGAATAGACCGCAGTTCTAAGGGGAACCGCGGTCTTTTCCCCTGAAATGTTTTTCCAGAACTGCTTTTGGGGAATGTCAGAATTTTGCAGGGGGAATAGACCGCGGTTCCCTTCAGAATCGCGGCCTATACTGTCGATATAATTTCAAAAATGCCACCGCGCAATATTATGCTTCGGTTTCTATTGAACCGCGGCATAATGTGCGCGGTAAAAGATCGATTTTTACTAGTGGTTATGTGATTCTGAGGTAATTGTTTTACATCTATCTGAGCCTTGTTTGATGTTAATACATTTCAGATTACGTCGATCTGGGCCTTGTTTGACGTTAATACATTTTAGACTACGTGAAGCGATTGAATTTATTTACGAAAATGCCACTGATCATTTTTAACGTTGAATATTGAGTGGTTTGATGTTTATTGCATAACGTTATACACTATTTTTGCACTAGTGTAAATGAACCCTTTTTGACTTAGAAACTTGCTTAATCTCTTGTTTTTTATTTAAGTTGTGAATAAAGAGAGTTAAGGTTAGAACTTATGATTTTATCACTAAAGTCCCTTGAATGTCAAATTATTAATTTTCAAGTTTTATGCTGTGTTCGTTTCAAAGGAAATCACTGTTACCGTGGATTGGCGAAGACGGATTATCAATTAATTTTATGTTCGTTTTAAAGGATTAGCGAGGAATGGAAAGCGAAGAATTGCGGGGTAAATCACTTTTTCAATCTTCGCTCATATGCGCTGATTTGAGAAGATTTATATGAAATATCCACGTTACCCTTTTGCAATTTTTTAACTGTGTTGATTTCTATTTATTTGAATATAAAGATTCAAGATGAAAGGGGTTGGAAACAAATAATGCTGACATGATAAAATAATACTAAATATAAACATCATCATCATAATAATAATAATAATAATAATAATAATAATAATAATAATAATAAT
>JAJDEZ010017211.1:1410892-1440328 GCA_027743565.1 Vigna trinervia | reverse complement strand
TACATCATCCATAGTTGAATAATTGTAATATTCAACTCTTGTGTTCCTGAAGCAAGCTCTCTAACATCTGAGGCATGAAGGTATAGTGGGACCTTAGAGACTCTCCCAAATACATTAGAATCATATTCAACCTCCAAAGGCTTATCTTTAAGGATGTCAGCAAGTAGCTGCAATGAACCAATAGGATCATCCTCAGATAGAGGAATCTTCTCTTCTGCCTACAATGAACCAAAATAAGATAAGTTTTGACATCAATAACATGCAAACTTTAAAATTGAGAAGTGTAAAGAAGAATTCCATAGGGGGTTCAGAAACTGAACCAACCAAATGTTTAGGCTAAGCGATAAAGGACTTGAATGCTTGTTCCACAGTGAAAATCTCATCTGTGGCCAGAGGAACTAAGGCATCAGGTAATATCATTTCGTCCACTGAGACCTTCACCTCATCCTCTGATAGCTTTTCACCATGAACAACAGTCCCTGCCTTAAACATTGTTCCACGAGCTACCAGGACCGTCTCGATATCGTCTAAAATGTATAGCAGACATGGACTAGCATCGTCCATGTCATCCCCTGGGATGGCTGGTGCGGAACAACTTCCTTTCCCACTTCTCCCTATCACAGTAAATGTTAGATTATACAAAAGATAGAAATAATTGCACATAAATGTTTATTAAGTTTACCTATGGGAGGCACAACATGTTCTTGTTCCTGTACAGGAGATGGCACCGAGCGCATGCCATAGGTCTCAAACTGCTGCTGGAACATGGAGCTGAACTCACTAAACAATTCAGCCTTGAGCTCTGACCTAACCTTCTTTGTGATCTCGTCCGTAAGGTCGGCTCAAACCTTTTTTGTGATCTCTTGTGTCATCCTTTCTCTTTCTGCTTCACTGTATGCATAAGGATGACGAGAATAGCTCCCAAAATATTCTTTAATTCCTACTCCAGAACCAGCAGCACGTACACGTCCAGGGTGCTCAGGTCGTCCAATCGCAGCCGCAAGAATATCCTGGCGACCCTCTGGAGTGAATTGACCTTGGGAGCTCTACTCAACCAAGGAGTCCTGTAACATTACAAAACACCATTATTCTTTAAAAAGTTCAATGTAGTATGTATAATTACAATTATTATTATTTTAGGAACAGTGATTACTTACAATTCTTTCAGAAATTTCCCGTGCAGTGTCGGAAGAGTAGGTGCCCGATGGTCTCATACGAGCCAACTTCCATTTTTCATGTCTAGAAGGTGGAGAAGGAGGCTGAGGGGGGCTACCACCCTGAGATGGTGGTCTAAAATCTGCCTTTTTCTTGAGGATTTTCTCCTCAAGCTTCCTATACCCACCACGAGATAATAGGTGGGGGTTTTTGTTATGAGCACTTGTTCCTTGTGCTTTGCTTCTAATTGCCTGTCACATACACATTAATTAATTAGTTCATATGATATATCAATTATGAGCACTTGTTAATAGGAATTGAATAATATCAATTATACTAACCTGCCATTCCTCTGACATCCGACTCTCTTTAAAAAGCCGCCAAGTCTCCTCATCAATGGACTTATAGGAACTACATGGGGAATTATGTTTAAGGTGTCCAAAGATATATCTTGATGTCAACTTACTTTTAAAGTTTCTGAAGTTTTCAGCAACAGTTGACAAACACTTATTTCTAAGTGTTGCGACATTTGGAATGTCAAATGTCAGTTGAAATAAACATAATAAAGTTTTATTAGTACAAAATTATCAATATAAACAAATTTTAATTCAAATGATATTAACTAACTTACCAATATATCGTTCCATATAATGTTCTGATCAACCTCGGACACATTATCAAAAGATGGAGTGAGAATACTAATCCTATCACGTGCCACTACTCCAAGGTATGATCAGAAGTCATCTGCATAGGGGCCAGTTGCCACACCGGTGACCACGTTCACATTCATTGGAGTTCTTTCACCACTATTCTTTCTGATCAAAAGTTGTTTCATCCTAGTGGGTCCTCTAGTGGATCTGGTAGGGGGAGCCTCATCCCCTGAAGTTTGTGGATGATCAGCCATATATCTGTCAAAATAAATAGCAACATGAAATATTAATTTAACAAAACATGTAATGGTAATCATTGGAAATATATAAAAGGAAAACTTATGTGATATTAACAAAATACCGCTAAAGAAATTGAAAATTCATACATAAAGATATGGATTCGTCATATGTATATTCCCTCATCATGATCTGATCGAATTGCATGTACATCGTCGTCAACTAGAGATTGGTCGTCCAAATTTGTTATAGTTTGAAATGAATGGTTGTCAGCAATATGAATATTAATCAGATTGTCTTCGTTAACTTCAATTTGTTTTTTGCCTTGAAGAGCAACATACCAATGGTCAGACGCAGGATCTTTGGCATAAAAAACCTGAGATGCTTGATGAACCATGATAAACGGTTCGTCTCGGTAACCCACCTTTCGAAAATCAACCAGTGTCATACCCGATTCATCTATTTTTACACCACTCTTATTGTCAAACCACTTACATTTGAACAATGGAACCAAAAACTTGGTGTAATCAACCTCCCATATCTCTTCTATTATACCATAATATCTCATTGATCCAACTACAGGAGATTGATCTTTTGATGTGGAAAATTGAAGTGACTCAACTTCTAAACCGACTCCACTATTTTGTACTGTGCTTTTGTCATCCAAAGTCTTCGTATAGAATGTGCAATTATTGACTTCATAACCTGTACAACACACGACATCAAACTTTAAACCATTTGTAAGCCACAATAAAGTTTGAGAAGCATGTGTCTCTTTGTCAATTTCAGATTTGAACCAAGACATAAATGTTTTGTTATGCTCCATCAACTGCCATTTCTCTGATTGTCTTGGATTTTTATTCTTAACAATGGCTGTGTGCTTCCAAAAAAGGGATCACCTCATCTGTGTTGTTCAATATATAAAGATGTGCTTGCAACAATTCTTCGCGATCTTTTGTCACCACATTCACACCTCGGATGCTTTTACTTGTAGAAAATTTATTCAACCATGATGTGCGAGGAACTCCTATCGGATTCGTTGATGTCATGTAATCTGAACAAAACTCGATACTTTCTTCAGCAATATACCTTTCAATCATCGAACCTTCAGGACGATATGAATTTTTAACGTACCCTTTCAAAATCTTCATATAACGCTCAATAGGATACATCCATCTTAAGTATACCGGTCCGCACAACTTGATTTCTCTAACTAAATGAACAAGTAAATGTACCATGCTGTCAAAAAATGATGGAGGGAAAAACATCTCTAGTTGACACAAGATGATAACAATCTCGCCTTGAAGTTCATCTAACAATCTCAGAAGCGAATGCATCAAATATTTCAACCCCATCAACCCACAATAACTTCAAGTCTTCAACTAGTGGGCTTAGATAAACATCTATGTCATTTCCAGGCTGCTTTGGACCAGATATCATCATAGACAACATCATGTACTTCCTCTTCATGCACAATGCAGGAGATAAGTTGTAAATTATCAATATAACTGGCCAACAACTGTGATTGGTACTCAGATTACCAAATGGGTTCATTCCATCAGTGGCTAAACCAAGCCTAAGATTTCTACACTCTTTACCAAATTCGGGGAATTGTTGATCAATATTTTTCCATTGCTTTGAATCAGCTGGATGACGAAGCAGCCCGTCAATTTTTCTCTCATCTGCATGCCATCTAAGGTTTTTAGCATCTTTGGGATTCGCAAACAAACGCTTAAGTCGGGGCACTATTGGAAGGTACCAAACTACTTTCAAAGCAGATACATTTTTTTGTATCTGACCATTATCTTCAGTATTGTTTTTTGACTTGTAGCGTGATAAGCCACATTTTGGACACTTTGTCAAAAATTCAAACTCTTTCCTATATAAAATGCAGTCATTAGGACAAGCATGTATCCTTTTATACTCCATACCCATTGGACAGAGAATTTTCTTCGCATCATAATTACGAGTGGGTAGTGTATTTCCATCTGGCAACATTTCATTCAACAACGTCAACAATTCTGTAAAACTCTTATCAGTCCATCCATTACTCGCCTTCAAATTCATGAGCCTTAACACAGCTGACAAACGTGTGAACTTAGTTGAACCGACATACAAAGGTGTTTCCGCATCAGTCGACATCGTCTCATACACATGAGCTTTGGCAAAATTTTCTGCGCCAACATCGCGGATCATGTCCTCCAATTTGTCTTCATCCGGTCGATCTTCTTCTATGGTGGAATCAGTAACATTTTCAGTTTGCGAGTCAGTCGGAAAGTACATTTCTTCGCCGTGCCATATCCATGTTGTATAACAGCTTAGGAAACCATCACAGATAAGATGTTCTCTAATTTGGGTTGCGTTCAACTTTCTCCCATTCAAACAGTTCACACAAGGACATCTAAACTTCACTTCTCCCCTCATTACGTTGTACAACTTGTATAAATTCCTCTCTACACCTCTCTCGTACTCAGCACTAATACGTGGTAAATTAATCCAATTTCGATCCATTCCTAAATTTTACAAAATTAAAATTATACAATATCTATATAAGATTATCAATTCAATCATACAATCAATTCAGTCATACAATCATACAATTAATAATCATTGAAATGATCAATTTAGACATTGTATCACAAATAATTACATATGATATCACAGTTTGTCTATAGAAATCATTCAAACATAATTTTAATTTTATAAGAAATCTACTAAAAAAATTTCATAACATATTAATAAATTAAATAAAATTGCGGATAAAAAAATTAAATACATTTTATCTACCTCTATACCAATCCTTTCCCATACAAGTTAACATACTTTGTCTCTTATTGGACCACCAAAACCACAACAAATTTGACAAAAACCATCAAAGCCACAACAACATATTCAAACCGTGTATTTCAATATAAAACAAAACTATTATCAGAGAAGAAAATAGAACGTACCCGGAGTAGCAGAGATGGCGCGACGGAGAGGATGGCTCGACGGCAGAGGCTTGCGCGACGGCAGAGGGCGCAACGGTAGAGGACGCGACGGCAGAGGACGCGATGGCGGCAGGGGCGCGATGGATGGCGGAATGGCGCGGCGGCAAAGATTGTTCGACGAGGATGGGGGCGGCAGCAACGTTTTCGCGTTCAGAGAGAAAAATCGTGGAGAAGAAGAAATTGTTCTGTGTTTTGTATTTTTTAAAGAGCATATGTTGCAGTTCATCAGATAACCGCGGCCTATACTCCTTAAAAAATAATAAAAATGACATTTTTGAAATTCTTTTTGAACTATATGTCGCGGTTTAGCGGGCAACCGCGGCATATACTTGTAAATATTTCAAATTTATTTCAAAATAAGGTAATATGTCGCGGTTACATTGAGAACCGCGGCCTATACCCTGCCGTTCTAAATACCAACTGCCTTCCCCAAAAGGCAGTTGGGGAATGTCAATAGGTTACAGGGGGTATATGCCGTGGTTCCCTAGGGCAACCGCGACATATACCCCCTGCCAATTTAATACAGGGGCTGACTGATGGAGAATGTCAGTACGTGGCAGGGGAATATGCCGCGGTTCTTAGGCGAACCGCGACATATACCCCCTGTCACAAGGAATAGGCCGCGGTTCTGCAGAGATCCGAGGCATATAAGTTACATTTATTTATAAAACTGCCACCGCACACCATTATGCAACGGTTCTGTATAAACCAAATTTTTTACTAGTGGAAGTAGGTAAGATTGAAGAAATTAAGTGAGTCCTACGTACCAGTATCACTTATTTTCATTTTCATGATCTACTTTTCTTAATTATACTATTAAGACACACATACTTATAGAATATATATGAAAATGTATTAAAAAGATATACTTTTATACGTATTTAAATAAATAAAAATGTTGTAATATTTCTTTAGTCAGTGTACCTTAAATTTGACGAAGCAAGGCATGAGTGCAAGGTCCCCAGTATGCTTTGGAGCAGAAAATTATTCCCATGCGTAGGGCATAAGGAGAACGTACTCTCAGCAGATAAGCACAATAAATATCCGTATCATAAAATTGAATTCATTACATAAATTGAAGGTCCCGATTTACCTTAGAAACATCCTTAAATACGAGTATCTGGAATTGAGGTCACAAAATGTTCTCCACTGATATTATGTATTTCCTCAGCATTTTCTGCTACGTACGCTCTCTTCAATTATGACATTTTCATTATGAAATTATGACGATGAATGCAACCAGACAAAAACCTTGGGTTAAGTTGGATCAATTAATTGAAATGAAATAAAGTTGGCATGCAGATGAATGTGTTTGTACTCCACTGATTTATGTATGTGTGTTTGTTGGTGTCTTGAAAACAAGAACCTTTTACGAATTTTCCTGATGAAAGAAAAGATGAAGGTTTATGCAACTTACCTCCTCCTCCTCCTCCAGTTTAGAGTAGAAAACCCCACGAGAGAAAGAAAACTTTGTTTTGTGATAAAGACAATGGCAAAGGATTTTGCATGATGCGTTGGACCACATAACATGGCTGCATACCATAGAGTGATGAATTTAGTTCCCTAACTAATGATCGATTAGTGGAAACAAAAGGGATACTCTTTGGAAGGATTGGTTGTTTTGTAACCTTTCTTGGCCTTTTCTTTTCGCTATGATGAAGAGATCAAATTTCTTGGCCACCATATGCAGTACGTCTTCATCTGCTGCACATGCATATGTTCTTCTTTCGGTTAAAATTAAACATTACCAGTTTCTATCAACTTTATTGTCATCCCATCTGCATTAACACTTTTATTAATATAAATATATTATCTTCTAAATTCTTTTTTTAAAGTTATTACCAACCAAGCAAATTTTAAAATAATAATAATAAAAAAAAAACAAGTTTATTTGGCTGTTATATACTTGAATTTTGTATGAAGATGGCTTCGCAGAGGGGAAGAATAGGAATAAAACTGATATAGACTTGAATTTTGTGTGAAGATGGCTTCGCTGAGGAGGGGAAGAATAGAAATAAAATTACTGGGGAATATATTTTAACCCATATAAAATTTTTATATTCATTTTAAATTATTTTATTTTATTTTTCACTTTCTTTAAAAAAATATTTATATAAAAATTATTCATTTATAACTATTTTATTTTTATAATATTTATCAAATAAATATAAATATGTATCACTCTATCGTTACTCCTAATCATTTATCTCTGTGTATTGATTAATGTTTGGAGTCGGATTCCAGATTTTTATATGAAAAGTAACTTCGATGTTGACCGTAGATATACTTTGAACTACAAATCAAATATGCGGTTATTTCTTTCACATTATATCACTCCTTTTATGTTTTCAGTGAAGGGAAGAAATTGAATTATGACATCAGAGAAAAATAAATTCAAATAATCATTTTATCCAATGAAAAGGAAATAGTCTCAATATTCAAGGGTCTCTGTTGATTTTTTTTTTTCATAACACACTAATTTTAATATAATAAATTTTTGTAATGTATTTTGAAGTATAAGAATCAGTGTATTTGAAAAACAGATCTATAAAAAAAAAATTGAACCAAAAATATAAAATTTTGAAATTCCTGAAAATTGCTGAACAAGCCAGTAATGAAACCAAATATCTCAGATTGACAAATAAGAAAGAGATAAATTAAAAAAAAAAGTGAGAAAAAAAGATAAAAAAATTATTTAATTAAAAGGAAATAAAGTAAAATTATTTTTTCTAAAATTATTTATCTTAAGAATTATTATTATTTGTTATTAACATTATTAATTAATTTATTAGTGTTACTATTATTATTGCTTTTAAGATCTTTTAATTTATAAAATACTTTTTTTATTAAATATTTATTTTATTAAGGTTAGTATAAGTATTAATTTTTGTATTGTGAGGGCGAACACAAAGGGGAGTTTAATGCTGTCTTTAATCCCATTACAGGGAAGGGAATGAGATTAAGAACAGAATTGTGAGTTATTTTCTTGCGAATTATTTATGAAATTTCTACTGGATCTTAAATTTACTTTTTAAAAAAAATAAAAAATAGACACATATAGTTCCTTTAGTATAAGTGATTGAACAGAATAAATAAAAAAACTGAAGAAAATAACAAATAAATGTATAAAGGTGGGTGTTGTTATATTTTTATCTAAATAAAGTATATACAATCTACCGGTAAACAAAAAAGAATTATTTGAAGATAATTTCGATATTTACTAAATAGATAAATGCTACACATTTTAAAAAAAATAATTAACGTAGGGGAACAAACTATAGAAATCATTAAAAAAAAATCCTATTTAAATATAACTATACAAGTGGTTTAACCAAACAAAATATCATCTAAAAGAGTTGCTAACTTATTAGAGCATGATGAAACGTTTCCGTTTTAAAAGTATAAGGAAAAAAATTATAATAAGATGACACATATTTAAATTTATAAAGATAAAATAACTATAAAAAAATAAAATTTTATATTTTTAATAGAAAAAAGAATAAAAAGTTAAAAATAAGGTTAATTAAAAGTAAAAAAATTATGTGTGTAAAAGTAAATTTTTTTAACAAACATAAATGAGAGAAAGAGAGCATCTTTGAAAGGAACTTGAAGGTTTATTTTTAAAGGTCTTAATCATTTATAGGGAGTCACATTGTATTCTATCCATAGACGATATTTATCTGCTAGGGAAATAACTTGAATAATTTCTACTATATCAGCATCACTGATACTATTTATATAAAATACGACCACAACATGCAGAACCACACTTACTTCATAAGTGTTGTATATATCACTAGTATAACAGTTTGCAAATTTTATTTTAATTAATACTTTTTAATTTTTAAAATTGATATATTTAATGATAAAATTAGAAGAAAAATAGAAAAACTATAAATTTAATTTTTCCACTGAAACTTAAAAGTTATAATTAAAATTGATTTTGTAAATTTTGAAGAAAATATGATAAAAAATGATAGGTTTAATTCTCCTATTAACAAAAATACTAACAACAATTAAAAAAAAATCTACCTAACATTTTATATTTTTAATTGTTTTTTTCTTTCGTTTGTATCCTAGAAGCATAGAGGAATAGTAGTTAGTAGTGTGTTGCACTTAAAAAAAGGTGTAAGAATAATGGATTATTTAAACTTGATTTTAATTTGTTTTTAGCACAACATAATCTTGAAAATGCTGGCACTAGAAAAGTATAGACCACAAAAGCTTCTTTTGTCTTGATTTAGTAGGTGTAGACATTTCAGGCCAAATCTCGTGGTACTGAGGTTCCACCCTTATAACCACTTTTCACCATCTATATGGCCAAAAGTATTTATTTATAACACCTTTTTATTGGAATATATTAACATAAATAAATAAAAAAATCAAAGTCAGATCATTAAAAAAATATATTTTTTATCTCAAAAATATATATTTCTGCCAATAATTAAATATAATATTAATGATGTGAGTATTACAAAATTCTTGTATTGAGTAAATGTTCCCAAAGAAAATCTTAAAGATGAAGTCACACAATATAACTTACAAAAGTTAAATTAAATTTTTGTGACTGCTACCATGAACATTAAAAAAAAAAAAATACAAAAACTGCTTTATTGGAGATATTGAAATTATTGTTAGTGCTTAGTTAGAATCGTTTCTCACATATTGGTTTAATAATTAAATATTCAATTAATATTTTTAGTGATTTATAATTAATTAACTTTTTAATTAGAGTTGTTTTTCAGATATATATTGGTTCATTAAAGTTTATATTTTTTTATCACCAAAAATAAATATATTAAGAGGGACCATAGGATTGTTCCAATATATACAAAAGAAAAATACAAAGAAAAAGGTAAAAAAAATAAAAAATAAAATTGTCACTATGTGCAATGTTTTCCTCCAACTAAACACTTCCTAACAATATATCTTTGTCCCCTTATAGCAATTGAATAATTGTTTACACTCCTCTATACTTTGTGAATCATAGTAGATTCAAAGCTCTAACATCGTACCCGTCTCCATTGCTCAAAAATCTTATTCAAAAATAACCTTTAGCTTTCCTACGCCAAAGAAGGAGAGTTTCGACCAAGAACTAGGTCTACCATTGTTTTCACAAATTTAGTTACTGCATAAATCATAGACAAAAAAAAAAGAGTCTATATGCTCCATATCAAGAAAAAAAAAACATGTATGCTTTGTTCACTTGAATAGATTTGAGGGAAAGTGATTGAGGGGTTGAAGATAAATTTTTGTTGTTGTTTATTTGAGTGAATTTGGAGATAAATGAGAGTGGATTTGGATGTAAAGTTTGTAAGAATTAATGTAGGATTTGATTGATATAACATATTAAAAAAATTTACTTCCAAATTCACACTCACTTATCTCCAAATTAACTCAAATAAATAACAAAAATATTTATCTTCAAATTGCCTCAGTTATTCTTCTCCAAATTTATTTAAGTGAACAAAGGGGTAATGTCTACAAAACTATTCCTACTATTTTAATAAACTAATTAGTTATAATGTCAACAAGTTAACCTAATTAATTAGAAAGAGCGACTACACACATTTTTTTTAACAATTTAACCTAATCAATGAGAAAGAGAAACTACACGCAATTTTTTTTTTATCTTTACTACATGCATTAATGGATATGTACTGTCTATGGTCATTGAAAATCTTTATTAGATGATTTAAAACTTTTTTTATAGGTGAAACTTAATGGTAAAATTAACATTCACATTTATAAGGATGATAAAGAAAACAAAAGAAAATTTCATCCTCCACACATAAAGTAGATGCATTATTATCTTGCAGGCACCAATTCAAGCATGATAAACATAATTGATGAGTGACCATTTCAAAAAGAAAAAGGAAAAAGGAAAAAGAAAAGAAAGAAAAAGAAAAAGTGGATAGAGACGAGGAGGATTATTTACTCCTTGCTTTGTTACTTAATATTTGATTTGTTAGTTAAAACATTGTTTATTTTAATTTGTAAAACTTATAATTTCATAATCTTTTCATAATTAGATAGTACTGTATAATGAAAACACTGACAGAAAAGTCCAGAATGTTTTCTGGTTTAATTACCCAAAAAATCATTGAAGTAGAATATTAGGAGTATTTAAACCATAAATTATATGATTTTTATTTGAATAAATAGCTAGATGTACAGGTTCGTTTAATAAGCAGTTAAATCAATGTGAGTAACTAGTTAACGAATTTTGATGGTAACTATGTTGTTAGATATATATGTTGATAAATTTCTCAATAAACATTCAAAGAAAAGAAAATAAATTAAGTTTCTTCAACACATTAAAACTAACGTATTAAAGGCTGAAAACAAACTTTTTAAAGGGGAGAGTTTTATATATTACATTACAAGCAAATTTTAATTTATACAAAACTTATTTTTCGTTTATAGAAAAACATTCGAAGAAGAATTAGTTTTCAATTTAGTTTGATAGCTGGGAGTTAAAATATGGTTTTTCGTTACGAAATCCTGTTTTGTTTGGTAATTTTTGTATTCAACACACTTGATCACATATTTCTTTAAAATACATTCTTATCAGGTAAATTTTATTCCAAGTTTCAAAATTATAAATAAAAATTAAATTAAAAAAATTCTCTTTACATTATTATTATTATTATTATTATTATTATTATCATCAATAAAAAATATTAATTAGATTTTTTTATTGGAAAATAATTTTAATTAAACTAAATATAACCTGTTAAATATTAATTAGATTTACAATCAAAATCAATGAACAAGAAAACCTGTTAAAGTTAAAAGCTTTGTCATTATTTGTCAGCCCTAGGTCTGAGGCAAAAATAGTAAAACTTAGTTATGTTTTATCCTGTTTGTCACAAATCAACTTTAAGAAAGTTTAAGAAAGTTTGATACCAATTCTAAGTTCTAACAGTATCTCACCGACACTATAGCAACTTTTAATACGTATAATTGATAACTCTGACAACGTTCACCGATACTAATCTTTGAACCTCTCTTTTTCTGATGTCTATTATGTACTTCTCTCTTTTCACTTTACAATAAATATGGTAATTATGTGTTTAAAGCATAATTAATTAATTAAATACATTATTACGAGAGTCGAGTCTGACTTAATTAAACAAAGACAATATGTATATGCATGACATCATAGCCACCCCAGGTTCCACTGATTTGTGGTAGTAAAAAGTATGTGCAAATGTTTGAGTTATGATTTGTTCTTAGACTCAACATGGTGATGATGATGTTGTTGAGAAGCATGTAGTGGAGCCTTCCATATGTTATTATCACATCTGTAGTGAGTTATGTATAAGTATATCCACAATTTACGTTCTTGTCCCATTCTATGTCCTTATGTAAGTTTAGAATTAATATGAGGTAGTTGCAACTTTAGTCAAAGCTAACACCAAAGTAAAAATTCTCAAAAAATTGACTATATGTAACAGCTTTCTGATGGTGGTGTTGCTGAATGGATTGGGTTAGAAACTGTGCTTGCCTTCTTTTTCTCTCTTTATCACACTCTCTTCTTTTTCTTTACTACTACGTACAAATAATTCATTCTTTAGTTGCATTCAACTCTTTTTCTTCAACACCAAGGTTCTCTGTTCAATTCAGAAACAAAACTGTGATTTATATGTATGCAATTTAAACATGAAAGGTGATTCCAAATGTCACCTTTATCCATAATAAATAGCTTTACCAGAAACTTTAATTTTTCAGACTTTTTCCAAGTTTTTAAATATAAACTTTGCTAAAAGTAGCATCTCGTGGCATTCGAGGATAACTATAATTAATGTAACCATTAACTAATCCTTTTTTATCCTACATTAACTAATGGTTAGTGAACAAGGGAAACTTCAACCCTCAGTTAACTAAGTTATACATTAGCATCGCCGTCGGTGACAATAGAATAAACTTCGAGGACCGAGGGTAGAAATCTCCGACAAGAAAACTAGAAATGCCAACAAGAGCAATTGAAACCTTGATGGATTGGTTCTTCACATTTTACTTTTGCCTATCTGATGATGATTATGATTATAATATATATCCAACTTTTTTTACCTTAGATTAAAAGTTATTTACAATTCATATTTTAAAGAGTAATACTAAAATGAAATACATTTAGATTCATTTAATATATAATAAAAATAAAATATTATAAAAGAATGAAATTTTATAATCTTTAAAAAAAATTAAAAAATAGAAAATAATAATATTAAATAAATATTAAAAGTTTATATATATTAAAGTATTATTTCTCTATTTGAAATCCTAAGGACATTGTAAGATTAATGTGGCTTACAATCTTATCATTAGTGGAAGGAAAAACGCTGTTTAACGTCAGCTCATAGACGTCTGTTAGAGCTCTACCGACGTCATATGATGACCAATGGCATTATCGTAAATAAGATGGTAACTTAGACGTCGGTTTCAAGGTAATACGACGTTTATTAAGCAGTACACGTCAGCTCTGCCATAAGCCGACGTCCAATGTAATGAGGTAGGCGAGAAGACAGATTTCTCCTGTGCATTTGACGTCGGTTGTGATGGGGGACCGACGTCTACTTGGGTGCAATTAATGCTGGTCACCTGATTCTCAGGCTGTTAGACGTCAGGTTGTCAAAAACCGACGTCTATGGCCTGTCCGGAAGGCGGGAAGACAAAACTTTTCTGCAAAATAGACGTCGCATTTCTGGGTGCGCGACGTCTATGTGCCTGTAATTAATTATGTGCATCAAACTCCGAGGCACTTCCACGTCCGACAGCAGAAAATCGACGTCTATATTATTATAGACGTCGGCGCCCCTTCACAACTGTCGTCTATGTCCCTGAAAGGAAGTGAAACGTCAATCGGTTCAGCGCCCTAGACGTCGATGCCCCTTCACAACCGACGTCTAATGGGCATTCAAAAGTCGGTTTAAATGTTAGCTTGGTGTCGAATTAGTTAGACAACCGACGTCTAGATTACTATAGACGTCGATTTCGCAAGCAACCGATGCTCAATTTCATTTTAAATAAACCGCAGACTCTTTACGGCATTCAGTTTCTGATATCGTCTTCCTCTCTTCTCTTTTTTCTCTTGTTTCTCTCTTGCGACATTGCATTATTGTTTCTGATATCTTTATCGTCTTCCTCCTCTTCTTTTTCTCTCTTCCAGCATTGCATCCCAGGTGGTTTTTTTTTATGCTTACCGTTTAAACTTTGTTTAGTCTTTCATCGATTATCTTCTGGTTCAACTGATTAAAATTTGCTTTCTTTGTGTTGTGTTTTAGTGCAGTTTTGTTCCTTTCTTGGGGTAACGTAGTAACACATTCTCCATTTGCTAGCTGCTTCCCAGAAAAAACGACGTTTTGTGAATTTCTTTTGGTCGTTTCAACCCAAAAACGACCCTGGATCGTTGCCTAGTTATCGTTTCACTGTGATTTTTCCTTCTTGCGGATGAAAATGGAACTAAGCAACAACCCAAGTTCGGTTTTGGGTTGAAATGCCATAAGAAATTCAAAAGACGCAAGCTTTTTTTCGGGGGAAACTGGCAAAAGGAGATTGTGCTACTAGGCTATCCAAAGACGAGAACAAAACTGCACTAAAACATAACCACTGTATTAGACGTCGGTTAATGTATACACCGACGTCTATAGTACCTTTTAGACGTCTGTTAATGTCATTTTTGAAGTCTTTAGTGCCTCTTTGACGTCGGTTATTGCTCAGACCGACGTCTATATAATGTCTTTAGACGTCCGGTTCTGACGTTTAGTGACGTCGGACATGGCACTGACTGACGTCATTATAGACGTCGGTTATATTCATGTCTGACGTCGCCATTTTTGTGGGATGTACTGATGATAAGGACTAAAATAAGACTATCCTGACTTTACTAGTAATTAGAATCATATAGACGAAGATAACTAGTTGTGAGAGTTGATGAATGTTCATATATCTAGAATAAAGCTCGTGAAATATAAAAATTACCCTCCCATGATCTATGGATGGGGAGAAGCTCGAACATGTTATAGCTATAGCTCGTGAGAGGCAGCAGTGATTAAACAATGATAGGTGCAGGGACTTAGGGTGCTAGTTAATACATTAGTCTTCTGGAGGTTGTGCCAAATGAATGTTTATATATACATGTCCCATGACAGCTATATATATTATCTGTGTTATATAATTAATGTTCATTTAGATATGATGTGTCATTTGTTAAGAGGTGTATGCATGTTCTATAATCGTCGTTTAACACTAGTACAAAAATCGCGTACAAACGTCGAATATTTTGGGCTTTTAATGGCGAATTCGCGAACGACGTTATATCAGAGACGTTAAATTGACGTCAATTTTTAAAAAGTTTGACGTTAAATTAAAGTCGAATTTTGTCAATATACAACGTAACTTAACGTCGAATTTTGTCAATATTCGACGTTAATCAATTTTTTTTTTTAATTAATTGTTGTTGAAAATGTATGGCTTAGTTTCTCACACCAAGAACCGGAGTAGCGTCCCCGGGGAATTGGTGAAATGTAAAATCATAGTCTTTTAAAATTCTTTTTCACAAAAGGATGATCTTTCAAAAGTTTCTTGAATCGCAAGGAATAAGATTTTTCAAATGCAGCGGAACACAGTTGACTGTGTAAAAATTAAAGTCGACTTTGAAAATAAAAGTGTAGGGATAGAGAAATCAAACGCATATTTTTGTACTGGTTCGACCAAACTTCCTACATCCAGTGTTCTTCCAAACCCAAGAAGCAAATGCACTATAATGATCAAGGTTTTTACAACAAGGCTTTTATAGCGACCTCCACGTCAAAGTATAAAACACCTCTCTAACCCTGTAATCAAAATATAAGCATATACAAACAAAGAACAGCAGCAAGATGTCCCTTCTCCTGTAGTCCTCAATACTTTGAACAATCCTCAAAGTCCAGAATGTCGCACATCCTCTTCCTGTAGTCACAATAGGGCAACCACAATCTTAACAAGATTGAGAAAAAAAAACTGATTACGTATCAGACACCTCAAGTGCAGGTTGATCAGGCAGTTAAAGCGCACAAAATCTTGCTCGTCATTGTTCACCAAAGAATGAACACCACGGTCTTCTTGATGAATTCTTGGAGCTTTCACACGTTCTACAAGAGATCAATAATCTGAAACAAATCAGTCAAATTGTTAGAATCGCAAAAGTCTCTGTAGAATTCAAATTCGCGTCTATATAGTTTTCCATAAAACTGACGCTCTTAAGTCGACTTTGTTACTAATAGAGTCGAATATACTCAGACAGTTATGTTAATTTATCGGCAAGTGTACCGAATCGCACAAGTAATATAAAATGGTAAGACCAAGTATTGTGTCCCAAGAGACTCTCGACACTAGACAGTCATGTGATAACTCGATTAATTAAGACTTAGAGAAAACAAGATCATTGGTTTCAGATGCAAAGACGGAAAATTAAATATGAATGCAGTTTGATCAATAGCAGAGTAGCATAGTGATGAACGAATGTTGTTTAATATGAGATGAGTATGTTGTTAGGGTTAGATTTCACCAAGTTCCCTCTCATGTATATAAGAATTCTTCTTTATGCATTAATGTTAACGTCACTCACTAAATCACATAAACCCGATCCCTCATCGAAATAAGCCTGTCCTTAATCACTAGTTCATGCAATTCCTAGCATTCCTAGTAATAAAATGTGAAGTTCAAGAGTTTCAAGACAACCAAGACTCATACCCTCATCCCTGAGAAATATTACTATTGGGAGTAATTGAACAAGAACCTGAATTGTAAGGAACCTCCCGTCACTCATGCAATTCATGCATCATGCTATGGATGAGTTAAACAAAGCAAGCGTTGTAACAGATGAATTCCTCAAACAATTAATGAAAAAGCATATATTATTAAGAATAAATTCAAATACATGAGAGTTCACAAGGTTACATCATCTTCCAACAATAAATAGAAATTAGTTCACCATAAACATGGTGAAAGTAGATGAATAATGGAGAAGAATGAGATAGGAAAACCCTAAAACTTGGAGATGGAAGCTCCCGCATCCATCTGCCTCCAGAGGGTGAAAGAGTGTGTTGTTGCGCTCCTCCTACCAAAGATACAAAACCTAGGGCGTCTGGGTCCTTTAAATAGAGTTGGATCAAAATAGAAACTAGGTCCGACCCATGTCGCTGGCGCTCAAGCGCCCCACTTAGGGCGCTTGCGTGGTGAACAATGGTTCTTGGCGCTTCGGCGCCCAAAAAGGGGCGCCCAAGCTTCGTGCTTGTGACGCTCAAGCGCTCAAAAGGGACGCCTAGGCGATTTGCAGTACTCTTCTGATGCTTAAGCCTCCAAAAAGAGCGCCAAAGCTTCGTGCATTCCTATGTTCTGGTGCTTTTCCAAGCTCTTCTGAGCTTCATCTCCTTGGAACTTCAGCTCTGCTTTCCATATTATCTCATTTCCTGCCAAAACAAGGGAAATTAGTCATAAAACCATCAAATTCAACCTCAACTCTCTTTTTCACACAACTTAACAAAAAAACATGATTCCAAGCAAGTTTTTAAGTAGAAAAGGGTGTGTTGGAAAAAGAATGGCTTAGTTTCAACACCAAGAGGGGGGTGAATTGGTGAAAATAAAAAATCAAAGTCTTTTTAAAATATTTCTTGCAAAGTATAAAACTTTCAAAAGTTTCTTGAATCTCAAGGAAAAAGATAAATTAGTACAGTGGAAAAATAGTTGACTATGCAGAAAGTAAAGTCGACTTAAAATAAAGAGTTCAAGATAGAGAAAATTAAACACAGTTTTTATACTGGTTCGGCCAAACTGCCTACATCCAGTGTCCTTCCTATACCCGGAAGCAAATGCACTATAATGGTCAAGGTTTTTACAACAAGGTTTTTATAGAGACCTCCACGTCAAAATATAAAACACCTATCTAACCCTCTAACCAAAATATAGGCATACAACACCCAAAGAACAACAACAAGATATCCCTTCTCCTACAGTCTTTGTCAACTTTGAACAATCCTCAAAGTTTTCCTAGAAAGCAGCACGTCCTCTTCTTGTAATCACAACAGGGCAGCCACAATCTTCACAAGATCGAGAGAAGTAGATGATCATGTTTCCTATACAGCTTAATGTGCAGTATGATCAAGCATTTCTTTCAACACAACCTTGCTCTTCAAGCAACTATCCAAGAGAGATCTCCACGGTCTTCTTGATGAGTTCTTGGATCTTTTCACAGAGAATCAAATCTGAAACAATAGAATGAAAATTTTAGAACAACCAAAGTCTCTGTGAAAATTTTAGACGCTCCTGTAATCGACTTCACTACTAATACAGTCGATTTTAGTTAGACAGTCAAAACAATTAAGTCAATTAGTAGAAGTCAGACCAACCAAATTGATTACACAATTAATTCAGTTGACTTGTAATTAATGCTTGGTCAAAAAATCAAAATATAGCCGTTATAGTTCACAAGCATCAACAAAAATTCAAAACATAACTAACTAAGTCGAGTTGCATGTGCATACAGTCGACTTTGACATTTCAATGCAGTTTTGAAAATCTTTCATTGCAAAAATACACACAGCATTGTTTTTGAAAACAGTGAATGGAAATATAAGTTCAACCAAGTGCATGTGGTTTGCTTTCCTAAAAACATATGTTATGCAATCACAAAAGATATCTCATGTAGAAAACAATGAGTATGCACACATATATAGAATCAACACAAACATGTTCTACAATAATTCATACACAAGAGAGTTTTGAACATGTAATACATATCAGTAACATGTATTATTAATATGTGTTGTCATCATCAAAAACCAGAAACACTATGAGATTAAGGTTTAGCTAAACCAGTGCATCCCTTATCAACAATCTCCCCCTTTTTTTATGATGCACAACCATGATTAATAAACAACCATGTTTGTACACAACAACTTATAAAATCATTCATATAATCAAACTATATCAGAGCTCAGATAAACAACGTGTACCAGAGAAAGTGATAAGTGATTCACTATTCAATGATTTTATCAATGCATCAGAGCAAACAAATGAAGTCTTTCTCAGATTCAAAACAAATATATCAGAGTCACAAAGACAACATATATACTCTATATCAAGCAGTATTAAGCAATCAATATCAAAGAAAATAAGCAATCAATATCAAAGAAAATAAGCAATCAAATCAGATATTTCTCCCCCTTTATGCATTATCAAAAAGGGTATGCTCTATGATAAAGATATGCTGATAAATGATTTTCCAGAGATGCATCAGAATAGAAACATATTAATCAATCAATGATGCTCCCCCTATCATAGATAATCACATGATAAAGAAATAATCTACCCCTAAAGTGTAGGCATGTAAAATATCTACCCTATCAAGTAATGCTCCCCCTGTCATTATGCATGTTTTATAATCAAAACCGAAATGCACAATGCAGATATCACAGATTTCATAGCATGTAAAAACATATGACAGAATTGTATCAAAAAATTGCAAGGATAACAGTTAAGCATAGATACAATCAATCAACAATCTCACAATATATTCTCGTAGATATATCAATCAATTATAAAGCAGAGATATATTGAAAGAAGAAACAGTATATGAAGAGTAATTAGAATAACTAAATTCCAGCAAGTGGAATTTATAACCCAGTTAAACCAATAGTCGATTGTTCTCCATAGACAGTCGATTATCATTGCTCTCCATGTAAGTTGAAACTTCAATGGTTCATCCAGAAGCAATGTTTCATGTAAAACCTTTCAAGATCTTTTGTAGATCAAGCACTTTAGAATAATTTAAATGCAAAAAAGTAGTACAAATATGAATTGAATATGCAGAAGAATTAATGTAGCAGTAAACATGTGCATAATCAACTTTATCAATCACACAGTCGACTTTAATTCTATTTAAACAAATCCAATTATGAAATCAAAGTAGATAGAATTAAAACAGAAACAACTGATTTCATTAATACTTTCATAAGATATTACAATCTGATTAGACCAAAAGACAGGTAAAATGGAAATCTAAGCCATTTTCAAAAGATAACTAAGGACAAAGACAAAACATCAAACAAGACCTATGACATAATGCTGTAACTGTAAAGTCCCTATTCGGTTTCAGAAGACTCTACAATCTTTTTGTCAGCACTGTTCTTTCCACTGTTAGAATCATCCATGGAGGTATTTCCAAAAGCATTTATTCTCAATGCATAGTTCATTTTTCTATGCAGTTTTGTGAATGATTTTTGCAGCATTATCATCTTGTCATCAAGTCTTTTGAATCTTTCATCCACAAATTTTTCAAATATGGTTTGGGGGAGAAAATTGTATCTGGAAGAATCAATGTTTACATGATTAATTTCTTCAGTACTAGGAATGTCGTCAATTTTGACCCAGTCTTCTTTTACTTTTCTGAATCCCACAGAATCCAAAAATAATTTTTCCATCACATTCTTCTTGTTGCAACTAATAGTCTTCTCATTTGTGAGATCCACCTTTTGCATTCTTAGCACTTTACTGATGAATACCCCGTATGGTAGACAAAGCTCCTTTCGTTTCGCAAACTTTAACATGTGATCACCAATCATAGACGCCCAGTTTGTTGGAGTAGCAGTCTGTAAAGCATACAACAAATATATGTCCTCACCATTTAGTAGTGATTGATCTTCATCCTTGGAAGTAATATCCAAGTGATCACATACGCACATAAACTTTCTTCCTTTCTTAAGTTTTCAATCCCCAAGGATTCATATCTTCCAACTAGGTCAAGATTCTTCAAGAAGCTATTGTATAACTGAGTTTTGTAGAAACCAGGAATGCCTTAATGTGCCATTAGTCTTTCTTGTTGAAGTCCTACGACATATTTCCAAATGAAATAGTCTATGCTGATATCAACACCTTTCACCCTTAATTTAAAATTGTTTCCTTCTTTTCTCATATTTGAATAGAAAACTTTCACTAGGTTTGGATAACAATCTCCTTGGAGTTCCACAAACTTTGTCAAACCAGCTCTCTCAAATCATTCTTGAAATATGAAGCCTGCATTGTGGAAGAATAGAGTACTTATGCACTTATGCCTTATCACTTCCTTGAAACCATATTTGCATCTAAAATCTGTTCTTTGATCATCGTCGCTGAGCCACCGAAATGGATTTGCTTCTCTTCTTGCAGAAGTAGATCGCTTTCCTGGTCGTGATGAAGAGGCGGCCATTTTCAAGATTTGTGAATAGTGTAGAGACTTCTTGAACAAAATAAGGGTTTTGTTTACAGCATGCATGACATAGACTTGAGACTAGCAATCCTATTTAAGGGCACGAACTGGATTAAGCAAAACAAGGCCCATTTTGAAATTTTAAATTTGGAAAGCCCAAAGCAGAGACACAAAGTCGATTTCATTAAGTCCTAAGTTGACTACTGTATGACAAAGAGTTTTCAAAAACAGAGACATACATTCGATTTTTCTCATAATCCAGTCGTTTAAAAGTCGTAAAAATGATTTTCACATTAATACATACAAGCAAACTATCAATCAATCATACACACAATCAAACATCATCAATCAAACAATTTTTATGCATGATGCAGTAAGATGATATTTATTACAGTTGTAGACACTCAAGAAACTTGATGTAATCATGTTAATTCATTCTTGAGCTCTCACTTCATGTTACAACGTCTGCTGTTATCCTGCAAAACAATTTAAATTTTTCGATGCATGTACCCATTTAAATTTGGGTCCTTGATTATTAGTTGCATCTAGATGTTCCTCAGGAATCCATCTGTATAAGCCCTTAGGAACACCAACCTTTCTGTAAAAACAATTTCTAACTGTATGACCAATGCTATTTCCTTGTCTATATATTGCTCTAACTAAAGACTTTAAAGCAACATTCAAATTATCTCTACCCTGTGTTAATTTTGCTAGCGTTCTAGTCAAGTAATCTATTTACTCCACATGAGTAGGATATTTTTCACATTTCTTTTCAACTGTAATAGTCTCAGTTAAAACAGTTTTAGCAGATAATATGAGAGCATCTAATTCCTTTTGTAATTTCTCATTATCATTGACAAGATTATTAATTCTATACTCATATTGCAGTCGCATTGCTTCAGCATGTATCTCCTTAAACGCGTCCAGCAACAGGTCGTATTTCACCTCAATTGGTTTTTTCTCAAACTCTGTATCACTCTCATAATCTGTTAGTGACGTTCTAGACACCTCTCTAACCCTTTAACCAAAATATAGGGATACAACACCCAAAGAACAACAACAAGATATCTCCTCTCCTGTAGTCTTTGTCAACTTTGAACAATCCTCAAAATTTTCCCAGAATGCAGCACGTCCTCTTCCTGTAATCACAACAGGGCAGCCACAATATTCACAAGATTGAGAGAAGTAGATGATAACATTTCCAGTACACCTCAATGTGCAGTATGATCAAGCCTTTCTGTTGATATTGTTGATAAGGGAAGCACTGATTTAGATAAACCTTAATCGCACAGTATTTTGATTTTTGATGATGACAACACATTATTAATAACATATGTATTGATTTGTGTTACATGTTCAAATCTTTACTGTGTATGTAATATTGAAGAACATGTTTGTGTTGATTTTCGTATATGTATGCATATTCATTGATTTTCTACATGATACATCATTTGTGATTGCATAACATATGTTTCAGAAAAGGAAACCACATGCACTTTGTTGAACTTATATTATGTGACAAAACTGCAAGTTTTAAGTCGACTTCATTATGAAGTAAGTCGATTAAAACTCGTGACTTTGCACAGATTTTCTAAAACAGTGTTGTGAGTCATTTTGCAATGAAAAGATTTTTAAAACTGATTTGAAGTGTTATAGTCAACTACATGCGTAGGGAATTCAACTTAGTTAGTTATGTTTTGAATTTCTATTAATTCTTATGAACTATAACGACTATATTTTGATTTTGTGTTCAAGCATTAAATGCAAGTCAACTGAATTAAATGCGTAATCAATTTAGTTGGTTTGGCTGCTGCTAATGGTTTTAACTGTTATAACTGTCTGATGACAATCGACTATATTAGTGGCAAAGTCGACTACATGAGCGTCTGTTTTATAGAAAACTATAAATAGACATGATTCTGTAATTCACAGAGACTTTGGTTATTCCAACAATTTCATTTGGTGTTTCAAATAGTGATCTTTGTGAAACGCTCCAAGAACTCATCAAGAAGACGATGGAGATCTTTCTTTGAAGAGTTTCTTTAGGACGAAGTAATCTGCACTTACTATTTGATCAAAATCTGCACTGCTGGTGTTCATCATATTGATCAAGACTTTTATCAATCTATTGAAGATTGGACTGCCCTGTTGGGATTACAGGAAGAGAACTTGTGGAAGTTCTGGACACTTTGAGGATTGTTCAAAGTAGGTTGAAGATTGAAGAAGAGGGGATATCTTGCTGCAGATCTTTGTGTTGCTGCCTATACTTTTAGTTAGAGGGTTAGAGAGATTGTCTATACTTTTAACATGGAGATATCAATAGAAATCTTGTGTAAAAACCTTGACTAATATAGTGCATTGGCTTCCTAGTTGTGGAAGGACACTGGATGGAGGCATTGGGCCGAACCAGTATAAAACGGTGTTTGATTTTCTTTATCCCTGAACTCTTTACTTTAAGTCGACTTTACTTTCTACACATTCAACTTTACTTTTCCGCTGCACTGATTTATCTTTTTCCTTGAGATTCAAGAAAACTTTGAAATGTTTATACTTTGCGAAAAGATTTAAAAAAGACTGTGATTTTTGAACCTCACCAATTCACCCCCTCTTGGTGTTGAAATTAAGTCATTCTTTTTCCAACAATTGGCAGCAGAGCTGATTTTCATAAGATATTTGAAAAACTAGTCGACTTCTGTTTTCTTTGAATCAACTATAGACCTGGAAATGACTTCTAGTTTTCAAACCTTTGGTGAAGGAGCATCTACAAACAGTTCACCACTGTTTGCGGGTGAAAATGATCCTTTTTGGAAAATTCGAATGCAAATTTTTCTTGAATTTGTGGATATAGGTATTTGGGATGCAACAATAAATGGTCCTTTTGAGCCAACTCACATTGTTGATGGGAAAACTG
Source organism: Vigna trinervia (assembly GCA_027743565.1). Classification (NCBI taxonomy): domain Eukaryota; kingdom Viridiplantae; phylum Streptophyta; class Magnoliopsida; order Fabales; family Fabaceae; genus Vigna; species Vigna trinervia. Next base: position 1,416,157 of record JAJDEZ010017211.1, on the reverse strand, counting down.
TTTTGAAAATTTTTTTTGAGTGGTCTCAAGATGAAAATAGAAAAGCACAGTATGATGTCAAAGCTAGAAATACCATTGCCTCTGCATTAACAGATGATGAATTTTTTAGGATATCTCAATTCAAATCTTCCAAGGAAATGTGGGATGTCTTGGAAGTTACTCATTAAGGCACTGATGAAGTCAAGAGAGCCAGAAAGAATTCTTTGATTCAAGAGTATGGACTTTTCAGAATTAAGACTGGTGAAACAATTTATGAAGTTCAAAAAAGGTTCACTCACATTGTCAACCAACTAATGGCTCTTGGAAAAGTTTTTGACAAAGAAGAGATCAATATCAAAATTCTTAAAAGCCTGAACAGAAGCTGACAACCCAAAGTCACAGCAATCACTAAGTCCAAGGATCTAACAAGCATGAACATGGCTACCTTATTCGAGAAGCGAAGAGAACACGAGCTAGAACTTGGAAGAATGAAAGATGAGGAAGAGATTGAAGAGAAGAAGTCCATAGCATTGAAAGTCACAAGCAAGAAAGCCTCAAAGATTGCACAATCAAAGGATGATTCAGATGCTGAAATGGACAACAACGAACTGTTGTCAATGGTGGTAAGAAAATTTAATCGACTTATGAAAAATAATAGTCAACTTACTAACTATGCAGGTAACAACAAAGCCAAGAAAGCTTTCAGGTCAAATACAATTCAATGTTATGAATGCGGCAAAGAAGGACACATCAAGCCAGATTGTCCAGATCTAAAGCTGAAGCAGAAAGCCAACAAAAGGTTTCCTCAGGATAAGAACTGAAAGCAAAAAGGAGCTTACATTGCCTGGGAAAACAGTGATTCAGATTCGCCAAGTAATGAAGATCTTGATCGAGAAGAGGAATCAAACATTTGCTTCATGGCTGGAACATCATTGGCAGACTATGAAAGTGACATAGAGTTTGAGCAAGAACCAATTTAGGTGAAATATGACCTGCTGCTGGATGCTTTTCAAGAGATTCATGCTGAAGCAATGCGACTGCTAGATGCTGCTTTATTATTTTCCAAGAATTTTAAAATTGAGACTATTACAATTGAAGAGAAATGTGAAAAATGTCCTACTCATGTGGAACAAATAGATTACTTGACTAGCACGCTAGCCAAATTCACACAGGGTAGAGATAATTTGAATGATGTTTTAAAGTCTTCAGGAAGAGCAATTTATAGGCAAGGAATTAGGTATAAAGCTCAATCAAATAGAACCAATACAAAGAAATTTACTGATTTAAGTAAACTTGTTAAGCATGCTTGCTTTTATTGCAATAGTATTGGTCATACAGTTAGAAACTGTTATTACAGAAAAGTTGGAGTTCCTAAAGGTTTATATGTATGGATTCCTAACGAACATCTAGTTGTAATTAAAAATCAAGGACCCAAATTCAAATGGGTACTTGCATTGAAAAATATGAATTATTTTGCAGGTTAGCAACAGATGCAGTGTTGTGCAGTGAAAGCTTAAGGATGAACTAACATGATTATATCAACCTTCTTGAGTGTCTAAATCTGGTAACAAGTATCATATTATTGCATCATGCATAAAAATTGTTTGATTGATAATGCTTGATTGTATGAATGATTGTCTGATTGATTGTTTGAATGCTTATTGTGAAAATCATCTTTTGCAACTTTTAGTCAACTTGATTATGAGCACAATCGAATGTTTATCTCTGTATGTTTGTTTCTATTTTTGAAAACTCTGTCATACTGGAGTCAACTTGGGTTTTATCAAAATCGACTTTGTGTCTTTGTTTTTGGCTTTCCATATTTGAAAATTTAAATTGGGCCTCTTTAAATTTGGTTTGTTCGCGCCTTTATATATGGGAGCACAATATGTCTCTGATTCATGCACGCTGTATGCAAAACCCTTATTCTGTTGAAGAAGTCTCTACACTATTCTCAAATATTAAAAATGGCCGCCTCTTCATCACGACTAGGAAAGCGATCTACTTCTGCAAGAAGGGAGGCAGACCCCTATGGATGGTTCAGTGATGATGATCAAAGAACTGACTTTATATAAAAATGGGGATTCAAAGAAGTAATCCGACATAAATGTATAAGCATTCTCGTCTTCCGCAATGAAGGCTTTTCTTTTCAAGAATGGTTGGACAAGGCTGGTTTGACAAAGTTTGTTGAACTTCAAGGGGACTGTTATCCAAACCTAGTAAAGGTTTTCTATTCTAATTTGAGAAAAGAAGGAAACAATCTTATGTCTAGAATAAAAGGCGTAAATATCAGCATAGACTATTTCATCTTGAAATATGTTGCAGGTGTTCAGCAAGAAGGACTAATTGCTCATCAAGGGATTCCTGGTTTTTATAAAAATGATTTATACAACAACTTCCTGAAGAATCCTGATTTGATTGAAAGATATGAATCCTTTGATATTAGGAACCTAAGAATGGATGAATGTCTATGTGCATATGTGATCACCTTGATATTGCTTCCAAGGATTGATGATCATTCTATGCTAAATGGGGAGGACATATACCTGTTATATGCTTTGTAGACTGCTACTCCAACAAACTGGGCATTTGTGATCCGTGATCACATGTTAAAGTTAGCAAAAAGTAAAGAGCTTTGTCTACCATACAGAGTTTTCATCAGCAAAGTGTTAAGAATGCAGAAGGTGGATCTCACAAATGAGAAGACTATTAGTTGCAACAAGAAGAATGTGATGGAAAAATTATTTTTGGACTCTATAGGATTCAAAAAATTGAAAGAAGACTGGATCAAAATTGACGACATTCTTAGTATTGAAGAAATGAATCTTGTAAACATTGATTCATTCAGATACAAATTTCTTCCCCAAACCATATTAGAAGAATTTGTGGATGAAAGATTTAAAAGACTTGATGAAAAGATGATAATGCTACAAAAGTCATTCATTGAACTGCATAGAAAAATGGATTATGCACTAAGGATAAATGCCTTCAGAAATACCTCTGTGGATGACTCTGAAAATGGAAAGAACAATGCCGATAAAAAGATTGTAGAGTCTTCCGAAACATAATAGAGTCTTGTGTCTATAGCAGTGTATCTTGAGTCATGTGTCTTCTATTGCTCATTTGTGTTTTGTCTTTGTTCTTAGCTATCTTTTGAAAATGGCTTAGATTGCCATTTTGTCTGTCTTTTTTTGTAGCTAATCAGTTTGTAATTTCTTTTGTAAGTCAATGAAATCAGTCGTTTATGGTTTAATTCTATCTGCTTTAAATTTCTTGATTGAATCTTTTCGAATTAATTATAAATCGACTGAGTAATTGTTGAAGTTGATTAATGACATGTTTACTATTACATTGATTCTTTTGCATACTTAGTTCTTAACTGTAATTTCTTGCATTACTGTGATTCTAAATTGCTTGATCTTCAAAAGATCCTGAAAGGTTTTGCAGGAAACATTGCTTCTGGATTTACTACTGGAGTTATTACTCAATGAAGAGCAATGAAATCGACTAGAAATATGGATCAATCGACTACCATTTACAGGGGTTATAAATTCCATTTGTTGGAATTTGGTTATTCTGTTGTTTGATCATATTTTATATTGTTTACTTTCAATATATCTCTGTTTCTAATTGATTGATATATCTGTGAGAATATATTGTGAGATTGTTGATGATTGTATCAATGCTTGATTGAATTGTTTGCAATTCTGATTTTGATACAATTCTTATACATAGTTGTTAAGAATCCGGCAAGTGTACCGAATCGTAATCAAGTAATATAAATGGTAAGACCAAATATCGTTTCCCTAGTGACTCATAGGCCTAGACTTTCGTGTGATTTATTGATTATAATAAGACTTGTAGAACGAAAATTAGGGTTTTTATAATGCAAAAGACGAAATTGAAATATGCATGCAAAAGTGATCAATTGACAGTTGAACGATATAGATGAATGGTGTTGTTGGGTTTTTCCGATTCCTCCTATTCCACTCTCATATATCTTATGAATTCTACTCTTTCATTAATGTTAATGCCACTTTCTAATTTACCCTAATCCCAATGTCTTGGTGAAGAGAGCCTACTCCTAATCACTAGTTTACTATGTCTAGTCTCCCTAGCAATTGATCATGCATTACATTAATTCGCACAGAAGCTTAAGGCAATTGGTCCTTTTATCCCTATGTCTAGGCAATATTGCTCCCAAGAGAATTTCCCCATGTCTAGATTTACCCATATGTGTCCATATAGATATAATCAAATATTATGCTATTGAATAATATCTTAAACAAAGCATGCAAAGATAATAGAGGAAAAACTCTAACAATTAATGAAATCAAGAATATGAATGAAGCAACAATTCAATATATGAGAGTTTCAAAGCATTACATCGTTTTCCCCAACAACAATAAAGTTTAGTTCACCATAAACATGGTGGCTAGATTAAATAAATGAAAAAAATGAAAAGATAAAACCTTAGACTTGTAGGTTGGAACTTCCGCATCCAAAATCCGTCTCCAAGGGGTGAAAAAAAATGTTTTTGCGTCTCTTCTGCCAAAAGATGACCTCTAAGGCTCGTGCAAATCTATTTATAATTTCTGAAAAACAGCAGAAACTGACCCAAGCCCAAAAGACTGACGCACAGCGGCACCGCTTAGCGGTGAGCGCGATACCCATGTTTCCCCTCAGCGTTGACGCTTAAGCGTTTGGCAGTACTTATCTAAAGAGACTTTGCACAGATTTTCTAAAATAGTGCTGTGAGTCATTTTGAAATGAAAAGATTTTCAAAACTGATTTGAAGTGTTATAGTCGACTGCATGCGCAAGGAATTCGAATAAGTTAATTATGTTTTGAAATTCTGTTAATGCTTATGAACTATAATGACTATATTTGATTCTGTGTTCAAGCATTACATGCAAGTCAACTGAATTAAATGTGTAATCAATTTAGTTGGTTTGACTGCTGCTAATTGTTTTAACTGTTATAAGTTTCTGGTGACAATCGACTATATTAGTGGCAAAGTCGACTACAGGAGTGTATGTTTTATAGAAAACTATAAATAGACGTGATTCTCTAATTGACAGAGACTTTGGTTATTCTAACAATTTCATTTGTTGTTTTAGATTGTGATATCTGTGAATCGCTCTATGAACTCATCAAGAAGACGGTGGAGATCTTTCTTTGAAGAGTTTCTTTAGGATGAAGTAATTTGCGGTTACTGTTTGATCAAAATCTGCACTGGTGGTGTTCATCATATTGATCAAGACTTTTATCAATCTATTGAAGATT
>JAJDEZ010017211.1:1385700-1410882 GCA_027743565.1 Vigna trinervia | reverse complement strand
GAAGAGAACTTGTGGAAGTTCTGGACACTTTGAGGATTGTTCAAAGTGGGTTGAGGATTGCAGAAGAGGGGATATCTTGTTGTAGATCTTTGTGTTGCTGCCTATACTTTTAGTTAGACGGTTAGAGATATTGTCTATACTTTTGACGTGGAGGTCTCTGTAGAAATCTTGTGTAAAAACCTTGACTAATATAGAGCATTGGGTTCCTGGTTGTGGAAGGACACTGGATGTAGGCATTGGGCCGAACCACTATAAAACCGTGTTTGATTTTCTCTATCCCTGAACTCTTTACTTTAAGTCGACTTTACTTTTTGCACAGTCAACTTTACTTTTCTGCTGCACTGATTTATCTTTTTCCTTGAGATTCAAGAAAACTTTGAAAGGTTTATACTTTGCGAAAAAGATTTAAAAAGGACTCTGATTTTTGAACCTCACTGATTCACCCCCCTCTTGGTGTTTAAACTAAGCCATTCTTTTTCCAACACTTTCTTTCAGCACAGCCGTGCTCTTTAAGCAACTATCCAAGAGAGATGTCCACGGTCTTCTTGATGAGTTCTTGGAGCTTCTCACAGAGAATCAAATATGAAACAATAGAATGAAAATGTCAGAACAACCAAAGTCTCTGTGAAATACAGAATCACGTCTATTTATAGTTTTCTGTTAAACAGACGCACTTGTAATCAACTTCACTACTAATACAGTCGACTTCAGTCAGACAGTTAAAACAGTTAAGTCAATTAGTAACAGTCAGACCAACCAAATTGATTACACAATTAATTCACACTACAAGAAAAAAAGTCATTATCTACAGCCCAAATCCGTATATAAGGCCAAAAATCCGTATATAATAGTTGGTTATATACGGATTATATACGGGCAAAAATCCGTATATAATACCCTCGTAGGTAAGTTTATATACGGAAATATCCGTATATAAGTTATATACGGATATTTCCGTATATAACCTATATACGGATATTTCTGTATATAACCTATATACGGATATTTCCGTATATAAGATCCATATACACCAGCTAAATTTTTTCCTGCATAGACAGTTCCCCCAGCTAGTTCGTGCAAGCACACCTAAATATTCAATATTCACAATTCATATATGCAAACCCTGGATATTCAACATTCACAATCAGACCTGGATATTCAACATTCACAATCAGACCTGGATATTCAACATTCACAATCAGACCTGGATACTCAACATTCACAATCAGACTTGGACATACAAATAAGTTTTTAACATTCATAATATTGTTTACATCAATATAAGTGCAACATTAAACATCAGTTAAAACATCAGTTTAAGTTCATAAAGTGGTTCTAGTATCTAAATAAGTTCAATGGAAATAAGTTCTATAAAAATGCCTAATAATGCATATATCTATTTCCATCTGGTGGTGGCTGATCTGGTGATTGTTGGTCCTATAGTTGTTGTTCTGGTAGTTGTTGGTCCGGTGGTTGTTGTTCTGCTTGGACATCATTGGGTGCTTGAGTTTGAGCTGGAGTATTTTGGACGTTTAAAAAGTCTTGTGCAGCTGCAGCTGCCGAAGGCGGAAGGAATGGCAGGAGTACGCCAAGAAAGCCTTGAAACTTTTCAAGCTGCTGACCATATTGTTGTACTTGCGATCTGAGGTTAACAATTTCCTCTGAATTTTGTTGCTGAGCGGAAGAAGATGCCTGTGTTTGTTGGACGTAACTATCGACACAGTCATCTTGGGAACTGACATTTCCAATCCCGTATACACGTCCCTTGTATTTTCCACCAGCAGCCTCTAACCAACATCGGTTTCTCAATCTTTCCTCATCGGCAGGGTCCAGAGGACTACTTGCTGAGGCACCAACAGATGCATTCTCAGATCTTATTTGAGAAAATTTTGCTATAAATTGTTCCTGTTAATACAATAAATATTATCAGTAAACATAAGGTTTAAAAACCTAAATTACTTGAATTATGTGATAGAGTTAGTAGAAACTTACATGCGTCCGCCTAGACCTTTCGTCCAAAAATTCCCCTGTTGATTGACAAATATGTGTTTGCTGAAATATTTCATCAACATGCACAGACTGACCAAGCTCCTGTGACTGCAAACAAAATGAGTTGTTAATAAATATTTGTAAAGCTTATGATTTCAAATTTAAGAAATAAAATGTACAAGTTACATACCGAACGAATAGCATGCTCATGCACACTAATAGATCCTCCAGTGTGCAAACAACCACCCTTTTCAGATGTCCGATTCTTCTTAGCTGTTTCACACTTTTGTCTATAAAGTGGCATGTTCCACTTTTCCAAAAGAGCATTCCAAGTATCATCCCCCATCCAATCAGGTCTTTTTCCTAAAGTTCTAGCTTTTTCATACATCTCTGAGAGTCTATGAGATGCCTTGGTGTGAAAATTTCTTTTTACCTTTTCCTCATCTTCAGGCTTCCATGAAACCTTTCTCTGTTATATATTAGAAAGAATAGTGAGAATAACTAGTTTGGTGTATAATGGTTATAGTGAGAATGAAGAAGAATGGGAGTAAAGGAGAGAATGAAGGTATAATAAATATTTTCCATTGTGTACTACAAAGACAGAAACACAGACATTATAAATCAACTACCTTAAAACGGTCGAAGAAAACATCTCTAGTTGGCTCATCAAACTGTTGCTTGATGGTAGCTGTGATTGCCTTGGATGCAGTTCTTGTCGGATAAAACCTAAACCAATATTAAACTCAAACATTAGAATAATACAACAATGAATTGTCTATAAATATGAATTGAGTTAAATTTTTTTGTTACCCTCCTCGAATAGGTCTAATCATTGGACGACTGTTGGAACATTGTTCCACGTCATTAGCGGCTGAACCGGAATGTGCATCTGCATCTACTGTACCAGGTGATGGTGCAATATTTGTGGGAGTTGATGGGTTAGAACCAACATTGGGAGAGAGTGATGCCATTTGATTAGTAGGCAGTTGGTATGAAGTGGGTGTCAAAGCAGGCATTTGTAGTGGAAATGGAAGAGAGGTAGGTGTAGATGTAGGTGGAGTGGGAGTCAAGCCAGGAACTTGTAATAGAGATGGAATAGATGTACTAGTGGAGGAAGACGTAGGGGTAGTTGCCTGACTGCTTGAACCAATTTCATTATTGAAATGCTCTGTCAACTTGATTACATAAGATTTCTTCCCCTTCCCCTTATCAGATTTTCCTGGAGGTCGAAAAGGAGGGACAAAACCACCTGAGGCCATATTCCTGAAGGTTCAATGATGGAATTAAGAGTGTAAGCATGATTCAATCAACAAGAGAAATATGCAAAATTATTATAGGATAACAAATTATTATTGAATTGATTGATCAAGATCATAACATATCAATTTAAAGCAAGATTGAAGATACAAAATATACGAGAAGTATAATATGTTGTATAACAAGAAAAGAAAAGAGAGAGAAGAGAGACTCCAGATTTATGGTGGGTTGGATTGATTAAAGCAGTACAGTAAAAGCAAGACTTGGTATAAGTGATTTTAATCTATGTAAACTCGTTTTAATAGATTAAAACAAACAAATTGACAATTTTGGATTTTAAGTGATTATAATTGATTAAATAGTTATTTGAAGCGATTCAAATGTTCTTTCTTGTTGTTCGGGTTTGGTAGGTGATGTCAATGTAAGGTTGATCCAAAAATTGAAGTGATGAAAGTTATTCTCTCCTAAAAAGCAAAGAATGACTGTAGAGTTGTGTACTGGCATGGATATTTGAGAGGAAGCTTCACCATTTAACCATCACAATCTTCATTGACCTGATTTTGGGATTTGTTAATTAATTGGTTGGAATGAAAAGAAGGAGCAAAAGTTAATCTGCTATCCATTTGGTTATGTTTGTTGATGAGTTACGATCCTTGTTAGGAGAGACTAATATGACAGAAGAAACTCCTATAATGATATTCCCAAGATCAGCATGCAAGTACATGAGAATTGAAGTTGTGGTACTACCAAAACCAATTCCATGTAGCAGCTTTTAGGTATACAGTTTATAAGGAAAAAAAAGTAGGTAAAACAGGTGAACAGTCAATGATCTGTAATAATTTTTTTTGCCTACTGAACTTGCACACTACATACGCTATTGTTGTTAGATTGTGGAACAAAAGTCAGAATAATTGATGGGATTGAGAAATAATATTTGGTGATAATGATCTTCAAGCAAATAGAAATTGAATTGATGGAACATAGTAAGACAATTAACTACAATTGAATTAGGTGTGTTGCAAAATAGAAGCCTAAAAAGCCAACTACATTGGAATACTACATTTCTAAACTTAACAACATTATAAATGCAACTAAAATAAATCAAGAACACACCCTAACTCTATTCAGTGCTAGAACTTTGAAATTCTTCTTCGTTGTCATCTTCACCTTCTCCCTCTTCATTGTATTCTTCTTCATCAATTGTATCTTCATCCATTTCCCCTTGAAATGATGAAATATTGTTTGGGTCCACTTGTTCAAGACCAGCTTCTATATCTTGTAATCGGACAACTTCTTCAACTTCAATTACGTCATTAACATGTGCCCCCTCTTTGTTTTTCATTCAAAGACGTTTCAAACCTGTGTAGCCTTCTGCTCCCTCTGTTTTGTTCTTGCTCAAACTTCTTAGTCATAGACTAATACACTGTTCAACTACAAGTTGATACAGAGATGGTAATGCCCCTATATAGATAGCCTTCCATTGGAATGCACCATCTGCCTATGCAACAAACGGAGACGTGTACTTCACCAAATGGCAGTGAATGTTTCCATTCCCCTAATAATCCACCAGGTCCTCACATGTAAATCATATTCACCTATTGTAATAATCAACCATTTGGATAACGATTAAAACCATTGCCTAAGATTCAAGGAAGCAGCCAACTCTAGCAATGCAAAATAACCAAAAATTCATGTCCATGCATTACATTAACATATATCATAACATTCACGACTTTACATACTTAATACAGTCCACAATACTAAAAAATTTACATTATATATAGTTCATTGCATACCAAACCGAGCAAGAGAAGAAATTAAAAACACCTTTTTTTGGTTCCTTCAACCTTCGCACCATCAACTTCTATGTCTCAGCTTAAACCGCAACACAGCAGCCTCAATCGATGCCTCGTCAAAATCCAACTACGTCTTGCCAGACCAACCATAAATGGGCCAATTAAAAAAAACTTAACACAGATTAGGGTTCAATTTTAACGATTTCTAGGCATTACGTATTACCAGAAAAATGAAGGAAGAGATGAATCACTTACCAGATTTAGGGATCCACAGAACAATCATTTAGGGCTCGATAGAATAATCATTTAGGGCTCGACAGAACAATGATTTAGGGCACAATCGGTTCGACAAAAGAGGGATGAAGTAGACCGACAGTTGTAGAGAAGAGAGGTTCGACATAGTGCTTAACATGGCTCGCCACCGGAGAAGTCGACCGACAGTTGTAGAGAAGAGATCTTCGAGAGGAGACGTGACTGAAGCTTCGAGACGACAGCTGACTGAAGGTGAAAGTTTTTGATGAAGGATTGATACGCAGAGAGAGCGAAGAGAGGTGACAGTGTTTCTAGAGACGAGGGTTCGAGATCGAGAGCGCGAGAGAGAAAACAGACTTCCTAGGGTTCGAGAAAAAGGGTAAGAAGCTTCGAGTCAGCTCCAGCAGCCAATTAATAAAAAAAAATTTAAATAAATTATTTTCCACACCCGTACATAATATCCGCAGTTAAAAACCTGGTTCCAACTACATACGGATAATATAGCTTATATACGGATACATCCTTGGGTAATTTTCCCGCCACCACGCGCCAACTTTATATACGGATATTATATACGGAAAAATCCGTATATAAAATTCCGTATATAAAAATCGTATATAACTCCTTTTCTGTGATCCATACATAATTTCCGTATATAAAATTTGATTTATATACGGCCTTAAATCCGTATATAAATTTCTGTATGTAATTCCATTATTTCTTGTAGTGTCAGTTGACTTGTAATTAATGCTTGGTTAAAGAATCAAAATATAGTCGTTATGGTTCATAAGAATCAACAAAAATTCAAAACATAACTAACTAAGTCGAGTTGTCTGTGCATGCAGTCGACTTTGACATTTCAATGCAATTTTGATAATCTTTCATTGCAAAAATACACACAACACTGTTTTTGAAAATTTGTGCAAAGTCACGAGTTTTAATCGACTTGCTTCATAATGAAGTCGACTTAAAACTTGCAGTTTTGCCACACAATATAAGTTCAACCAAGTGCATGTGGTTTGCTTTTCTAAAAACATATGGTATTCAATCATAGAAGATATCTCATGTAGAAAACAGTGAATATGCACACATATATAGAATCAACATAAACATGTTCTACAATAATTCATAGACAAGAGAGTTTTGAACATGTAACACATATTAGTAACATGTGTTATTAATAATGTGTTATTAATAATAGTGTTTCCCTTATCAACAATCTCAACAGGGTGCATTTAATGGTAAAATTACATCACAAATAATAATATTTTCAACTGTTATCACAACCCCAAACTTAGAACTTTGCTTGTCCTCAAGCAAAATAGAATGTAAGCTTTTCAAAACAATCACTACAATGACTCAACATTTTTCAAAAACTTTTTCTTTCTGGACAAGAAATCACTTTTATCAACTCAGCATACAGTTGTCAGTCAAGATGTACAAATGCCTTATTCCAATCAAACTCAATGTGATGCTCAAATACTTTAACAGATGCTATCCTTAAGAATGATCAATCAACCAAGCAAAGATGTCATCAGAAATTCAAAGAACTACTCCTCACCAAGGAAAGTGTTTCACTCAAGCAGTCAAAAGTATATCACTCAAGCACTCAAAAGTGTATCACTCAACTCAAAGGTGTATAGTCAATTGTTGGTGTCTTATTTTTACTGTACTATCACAATGTCACACAAATTAACTTTGCCTTTCATTTAACCACAATTAGACATACTCACAAGCAAGTTCTCATCACAAGGGCTTTTCATGGCTTGTAACATGGTTGGGCTAGGAAGGAAATTGGTTTTTCTAGTCAACAAAATCCTTGAGTTAAGAGAGGCATTTATGATTTCATCATTCAAGCATAAACTCACTTTCTTTTTCCCAGCTTTCCCTTGCATTGAGCTTTTCTTTTCTTTTCTTTTCATTTTTCTTTTTCTTTTGCTTTTGCTTTTCAAGTACTTACTAGTTAGCTCAATGCTTTTTCTTTCCAATTTTCCCAGTAACCCAAAACTTGAATCTTTATCAATACCTCATCAAAGGTTCTCAACTTAACTCAAGGTAAAGATTTTCAAAAAAGGTTTTCAAAACATGCATAAGGCTCAAGGTTCAAAGGTTAGAACAAATTGTTCCCTTTTCAGTGGGAAAAAAATTCATGAAAAGGCTAAAAGAATCAGGGATAACAAAAGATGGCCTTGATCATATGAAACCTGCAAACAAGTAGTTCAATCACAGAAAATTTAGGCAAAATCATTCATGCTTCCAAAGTAATAGCTATTATTCACAAAAAACTCTGAAGCCTAAAACTCACACAGGTAAACTCTCAAGTCCCAGAATTCAGAAAAACACCATGCTTAGTATCTCAATCAAGTTTTACCTCAAGCACCTGTTTCATACACTGTGAGCCATCACCTATATATCATAAATCATGCATCATCTCAACATCAATCAATACACTAGAATATCAAAAATCAATACTCATCATAAAACACAACACAATGTAATTCATTCATGCAGAGTACAATAATCCTACACCACATCAAAATAGGAAAACAATGAAAACAGAAACAAAACAAATTTTAACAATCAAAGCAATAAAAACAGTAAAATAACAAAAATCCTGTTCTAGAACAAAGGTGGCATCTAACAATAGATGCCAAGTACAACTCATCACTCATCATCATCAAAGTACTCTTCCTCCTCAGCTTCCTCATCTTCAACGTCCTCATCCATGGCTGAAGCTTCAGCTGCTTCAACTCTATCACCCTCTTGTGCTAGGTCAGCGGGCCATGCCACTCAGGCTGCAAAGTCATCCTGAGAGATGAACTGTCGCTCAAGAAAGGCGGATGTTAGTGTCCTCAACAGCTCTTGCTCGCCCCTATATACAGCAGCTAGTCTAGCATCCAGTAGAGACAGGTACATGTCCCGCATTTGAAAAGGAGCGACCTCATGAACTGGCTCCTGGGCTGGTGGTGGTGCTCTCCTGTGTGCCCTAGGCGGGTGTGGTGGTGGCACTGGTTGGCCTGGCTCATCCACTGCACAATAATGTGTAAAGTAGGCTGCATCCAACTCCTTTCTGGGACACTCCAGTGGTAGTCTGGACACATCAACACCTGTAGTCTCACAAAGATGGGTGATTAACGAGGGTGTCCCAAGGGTGCCTTGTTGCTTGCAGCACGGGCACAACTTTGGATTTCATCAGCTATAACCTGCCCAATGTTGATGTTGAGACCTCTAAGAACACAGTAAAGGAAGATGACCCTCTAGACAGTGATGTCTGACACATGGGAGAATAGCTGGATGTTGGCATGAGTGAAAGCCATCTAGTACTTTGCTAGAGGCGTCAGATGGGGTCATATGATATGGATAGGTGCCTCAGTCCCGTTTCTCTGAAAGTTCCCTTTAGGCACATATAAAGTCTGCTCCACATGATCATAGTCCACTCCTTCCATCATGGACAGTGCATACTGGCATTGCTCCCCCTCCTAGTCTCTACCTAGAAAACTGTTAATGGTGTTAGTATTAAAAGCAACCTTCTTACCCCTTACGTAGCTAAAGTACGTCTCTTGTTCTCCCCCTAATGGTTTTGCATTTGTATAGAATTCCTTGACGATGGCAATGTTGGCGGGAGTGGGGTAGGTTACCAAGTGGCCCCAATCTCTACTATTCAACTCCCTTTCAAATTGAGGAGCCCAAAGAGGGCATGTTGGCCACCTTCCGTTCCATCAGCAATCACCTTCCCTCCACAGTTGGGAAGTATCTCTCATGAGCTGCAGTTCTGAACTTATTAGAGTAGAAATGCTCATTCTCCTTCCTCTTGGTTCCTCTGTCTTTACTACCAAGAATTTTGATCCTTTTTCTTGATGAGGAGGCCATTCCTGCACAGAGATATTCACAAAATAGACACAAATCATCAAGCATTAGTCCTTAAAAATAACAAACTCTTCTCATTCAGGCTAAGGGCAAAATAGAGAGCCCTCAACGCCACCTGCACAAAACCAAACAGCCAAGAAACAGAAAAACAAAAAACAAGAAAATATCTATTGCCACGTCGCGCTTGGGCGCCTCTCAACGGCGCTTGAGCGGCGAGCGGTGCTGTCAAGCGTGGTTTTTCTGCATTTTTCACATTCCAATTCAATATCTACTTAGTCCCAACCACAATTAGCACAATTTAATTGGTCAAAACAGTGGCAAATCATGCATAGACAGTACCAATCATAAAAAATCAAGCTTTTTCATCAACATTCATCAAGAATCAAGCTTTTGAGAGATTAAAACACTAGATGGCATGACTTACTTGGATGGAGACAAAAGATTAGTAAATAATGCTAAAAAATGGAAGAAATTTGAACTTGTAGTAGCCACACACTACAAAACCCCAAACTTGAATGGTTGAATGGTGCAAAATAGGTGAGAACTAGGGTTCTTGGTGGAAGAATGAGGGGGAAAGTGAGGAGAGAACTTAGGAGGAGTGTTTAGGGAGGCTAGAGTGGAAGAATTCGGAGAAAGGGGGCTTGGGCGAAACCCTAAGGTATAAAAAGAGAAGTGGGCCAAAATCCCGCTTGAGTCCACTTAAAAGACCCAATTCTATAGATCGCGCTGCTCGGGCGCCCCTCAAGGAGTGCTTGAGTGCGGGGAAACACTTTTCTCCCTTTGCTTTTTGGCTTGTTTGGGTATTCCTGGCCATGGGTTCTCAGATTCAACTTAGAATGTTCAAGTTTCTTTTCCCTAACTCATACAACAACACTCAAATCAAACAATTAATCTTTCTCCACCCCTCAAACATTTAGTTATTACAAACTATTCACATTGGAATAAAACACTCACACAATAACCTGAAATAGAATAACAAAATCCAAACCAAAGAAACAATAAACAAATTAAAATAAGAGTTTTCAAAACACTAGGTTGCCTCCTAGTAAGCGCTTCTTTAACGTCACTAGCTTGACCTAATAAGCTCATGTCACATCTTTGATCTTGGTGTCCTCTTTTCCTTCTCCATACCAACTATCTTCAGTAGCTTCCTGTTCACCTTTTTTACTCTCCTTGAAATTGGAGATTCAATCTCTATCAATCCATCAGCTCTTAGTTCTTTCACAACCCAAAGCTTTTTGTTGAATCTCACTGGTATGCCTGGTCTACGTTTTTCATGTTTTTCCAAGGAGTCTTGATGAACACTTTTTCCTTTGTTGTCTTTTTCTTCTTCCTTTACCTGTGACAAAAAACACTTTTTACCTTTCTTGCCTGGCTTAGTAGCTTTTCTACTAGTCTCTGGTGCATCTCCACATGCAGGTTTGAGACTAGTCTTCTTCACCTGGATTTGCTGCTCAGTATTGAAGACATTGAAAATCACCTCCTCTTCTTGGTCTTTAAGCGTGATAGTTCCATGAATGACCTTGGCCGTCTTCATGAATGACCTTCCAAGAATATTAGGGATCTCCAAATCTTGCCCCATCTCCATTACCACAAAGTCCACCAGGAATCTAAGGTTGTCAGTTTGAACCATCACATCTTCCACCACACCATAGGGCTTTTTGGTGGATCCATCCACCAGATATAGAGTCATTCGTGTAGGCTTGACTTCAAGACCACCAATCTTTTCAAGAACAGATAAGGGCAACTAATTGATACTAGACCCTAAATCTATTAGGGCTTTACCTATTTTATGGTTCCTAATAGTGCAAGGAATGGTGAAACTTCATGGATCTTTAACCTTAGGGGGAAGTGCCTTCTGCAAGATCACACTGCATTCGCCCTGTACTTCAATTGTTTCCTCCTCTAGATATTTCTTTCTTTTGAGGCGTTTCTTGAAAAATTTTGCATATTCAGGAATCTGTTGCAATGCTTTAGTCACTAGAATTTTAATCCCAATTTTCTGAAGATTTCTTCAAAGCACCCTAATTGCATCTCTTTTTCTTTTCTGGAACACTCCTTAGGGTGATGAAGATCTTTCTCAATTTTTTTCTCTCTCAACCTCTTCTTTTTCTTTTCTCTCTTCTTTCACAATCTTTTCTTTTTCTTTTCTCTCAACTTCAATTTTTCTCTCTTCTTTTTCTTCTCTCTCTTTTAACTCAACTATTTCTTTTCTCTCTACTTCTTTCTCTTTCTCCCTCTCATCTTTCACGCTCACAATAGCCTTGCATTCTTTCTTGAGGTTAACTTCAGTATTAGCCTCGAAAATTTTGATATGTATCTCTTCCAACTTCTTTTTCAAGACTTCCAATTGTTGAGTAATAATCTTGTTTTGAGGAAGCAAGGCATCATAAGAATGTAACTGTAGAACTCCCTTAGGTTGTGGTGGAGTTCCTCTTTCACTGTGCATCTCATTATCATTGGTAGCCATGTTTTCAATTAATTCATAGGCTTTCTCTAGAGTCTTGCACTTGATATTGCCTCTAGTTGAGGGATTCATCATCAATTTAGTTTGTGATCCATGACCTCCAAGGAAAAGGATGACTATCATTGCTTCATCGAAACCATGAGTAGGAGTCTTTCTCAACAAGCTCTTGTATCTATCCCATGCTTGTCCTAAAGTCTCCTCCATGCCTTTCCTGAAAGAAGAGATTTCGTGCTTCCCTTTGTTGATCTTTGATTGTGGGAAGTATTTGTTCAAGAATTTTGAAACAACATCTTCCCACTCAATCAAGCTATTTTTAGGAAAGGAGTTCAACCAGAATTTAGCATTGCGTCCTAGTGAGAAAGGAAACAAGCTTAGTCTAATAGCATCATCTGACACTTCATTCAACTTCACAGTATTGCTGATCTCATTAAAAGTGGCCAAATGCTCATATGGACTTTCATGTGACAGTCCATTGAATTGGTTGCTCTTCACTAGATGGATCAACGCAGGCTTCATCTCCATACTTGTGGCATTGACCATCGGCTTTGCAATGTTGTTAAAATGGTGAGGGCCAACAACTCTTGCATAATCTGCCAAAGTACGCTTACCACCATTGTTGTCCACGCTTTCCTGATCAGATTGTGAGACCTGTGAAATTTTCTCTAGAGAAGGTTCTCTATATAATCTCTTTCTTCTTGGCCTTCTACTAGTCTCAAGTCCTTCAAGAAGAGGTTTAGAACTTTTGTTGCTCCTAGTCCTGACTGTATCCTGCATAAACTAGAAACAAAACCCTAGAAAACACTATTAGCACAAAAACAAAAACAAACTACACAAAACACAAATTAAAAGTAGGCTTAATAGCACTAATGGTCCCTATTTTTGTCACGTGCATTCGATTGGTCCCCATATTTTTTTTTGTTCAATGTTGTCCTAAAGAATGTAAATTTTGTTCAATTTGGTCCTTTTTGCAAACGCCGTTTAAATCGTTAACGACAGACAATCCAGCTATGCACAACAGTGTTGATGTGGCATTTAACTTCCCAGGTGGAGTCCTTCAGCCACATTGAGGTGGATTTTGAAAGAAATGCGATTTATTTAATGGAACCCAATTTTTGACCAGGGTGGAGAGTGAAATTAAGGTTAGGGTTTTTTACTTTACTTCAGTGAAAGCGAAAGTGAGGTTCGTGGTTAACCAATATTGTTCCCAATCTTGGTGGTTGATGAGTCATGTGTCCTTCCCAATCTTCTTCTTGTTGTTGCAATAGCTTCGGCCACCGAAGTTCTAATTCATCACTTGCTGGTGGTTCAATGGGGGTAGGGAAAATCCTCATTTGCAATTATGGGGAGTTGGCTGTAGTAAAAATGGCTAGAACTTCAAAGAATGCTGGAAGATACTTTTGGGGTTATCGTAACTACAAGGTGATGTGAATAAAAGCATCTATAATTAAAGCCTATTTTCTTTGTGTTTGTAATTAACAATGTGTTTGATGAATAACAGAGTGCAATTGGTAATGTGATGTCTTGTAACTATTTCAAGTGGTGCAATGAAGAAAAGGTTGATGAAAGGGATGTTATCATTGGTAGTCAAAGGAGGAAGATTTGTGATATGGAAAAGGTAGCGAAAGCTTTGTAGAGAAGGATCCAATTCTTAGTAGCAGTGGTATGTGTTCTTAGTGTGCTGATCATAGTTATGTTGTGTGTGTTTTTAGGTTGATGTGTTCAAAGTGTGTTTTTAGGTTGATGTGCTCTGTGTGTTTTTAGGTGGTCCCAATGTACTTTACTTTTGTGTTTTGAAGTATGAGGTTGTTAGGTGGTCCCATTGTTAGATGACTGTGTTTTGTATTAACTCAATAAATGAATTGTGTTTTAACATTACTTGTTCAAGTTAGTCCTCATTTCAGTTAAATATGTGCGCATGTGGTCCTCATGATGATGACTGAGTGATGTGTGCATAAAATGGTAGTGGACAAAATCAATATCATAACATGGGTACATCAATATATTTTCATAATCCAAAGTCAATTCATGGGTACACCATCAAGTTACATAATAGCACATCATTATATATCCAATGCCAAATATATCAAAACATTATAAAGTATTTCAAAACATTACCAAGGACATGAGGTTTTAAATTAGTAAACTATTTCAAAACAGATACAGTGCCAAGTGCACGAAATTTATAACATTATAAAAGAGATGGTCTCCTAATTGGTAACTTGTCCCTTCTGATTGGCTGAATTGGTTGCTCTGTGGATTCCTTTGTTGGTTGGTGTGCTGCTGCTTCAGATGGTTGTGGTAGGTCTGGTTGATCTTGAGGACGTAAAGGGCATTGATTTCTATTATTCCCAACAACACAACAAATGCTGCATTGCTTGTGGTGGCCACCTTTGGTCATCTGGGTTTCATCCCTCCTTAGCTCCCAACTCTCCAACCTTCTCTTTTTCTTTGGTCTGCCAGGTTATTTTCTTTTAAATGGTGGGAGGACATCTGGGCATGATGTTCTTTCCCATAAAAGGTGCCCATTCACTGGAAATATGATTGAAGAATATGTTTCATCATACGTGGACTTTCTGAACCAAATGGGTACACAGTCTTGTGGATCTAAATTTAAGAATCTCATTGCTGCAATAGCATGGCAGCAAGGGATGCCACTAATGAGCCATTTCCTGCAGGTACACTCTTGACTGTCCAGGTTGACTGCAAACTTGTTTGTAATCCCGGCACTCATGCAATTCATACATCATGCTATGAATGAGTTAAACAAATCAAGCGTTGTAACAGATGAATTACTCTAACAATTAATTAAAAATCATATATTATTAAGAATCAATTCAAATACATGAGAGTTCACAAGGTTACATCATCCCCCAACAACAAATAGAAATTAGTTCACCATAGACATGGTGAAACTAGATGAATAATGGAGAAGAATGAGATAGGAAAACCCTAAAAATTGGAGATGGAAGCTCCTGCATCCAAATCCGCCTCTAGAGAGTGAAAGAGTGTGCTGCTGCGCTCCTCCTACCAAAGATACAAAACCTAGGGCGTATGGGTCCTTTAAATAGAGTTGAATCAAAATAAAAACAAGGTCTGGCCCATGTCGTTGGCGCTCAAGCGCCCCACTTAGGGAGCCCGGGCGGTGAACGGTGGTTCTTGGCACTTGGCCGCCCTAAAAGGGGCGCCCAAGCTTCGTGCTTCTGACGCTTAAGCGCCCAAAAGGGGTGCCCAGGCGGTTTGCAGTACTCTTCTGGTGCTTAAGCCTCCAAAAAGGGCGCCCAAGCTTCTTGCATCCTCCCTTCTAGTGCTTTTCCAAGCTTTTTTGAGCTTCATCTCCTTGGAACTTCAGCTCTACTTTCCATATTATCTCATTTCTTGCCAAAACAAGGGAAATTAGTCATAAAACCATCAAATTCAACCTCAACTCTCTTATTCACACAACTTAACAGAAAAACATGATTCCAAGCAATTTTGTAAGCAGAAAAACATGCATTTAGTGTCAAAATTACATCACAGATAACGGTATTTTCAACCGTTATCCAGTTATAACACATAACAACAGTCAAAGCAATTAATTGATTATACAATTAATGCAGTTGATTATCAATAAATGCTTGGACAATCTCATTTAAAATATAGCCGTTAGACAGAATAAGACAAGCATTAACAAATTTTCAAAACATAACAGACTAAGTCGAATGGCTTGCGCACATAGTCGACTTTGTAACAGTTAAATGCATAGTTTTGAAAAACTTTCTTTCCAAAAATACTCACAGCACACTTTGAAAAAGTTTGTGCAAAGTCACGAGTTTTAATCGACTTACTTCATAATGAAGTCGGCTTAAAACTACTGTTTTGCCATAGAATTTAAGTTCAACAAAAGTGCATGTGGTTTTTATTTTTCAAAAACATTATTATGCAATCACAAATAAGATCTCATGTATAACACAGTGAATTTACATGCAATGACAAAAACAAAACCAACATGTTCTCATATACTCATAAACATGAAAGTTATGAACATGTAACACATAAACACTTATAAACACATGTGTTATTAATTATGTGTTGTCATCATCAAAAACCAGAAGCTCTGAAATTGTAAGGTTTGGCTAAACCAGTGCTCCCCCTATCAACAATCTCAATAGTGATCCTTTTTTACTACTCCATGAGATCTTAAATGCGGAAAAACAACAAATTTCCGAGCACTAACGAGGGCGGGGAGTGATCGCGTGCGAGAGGCACAAAGTGCAGCTCCTGGCAGGCTTCCAGTGGAAGGGACACATGGACGAATCGAACATACACCAGAATGAAAGGGATCTAGAGACTGTATAGGTATGAGACTATAAAGTTGAAGGATAGCTTAAAGGAATTGATTTGGCTACCTATATCAACAAAATGCATTTGCTTTTCGGTAGCCTAACCCATAAGAATTCCATGGTTAAGCGTGCTTAGCTTGGAGTAATTTAAGGATGAGTGACCTTCTGGGAAGTTTTATTTATAATTTTGGTTTAAACCCTCATTTGGTCCTCATATTTGTGTGTCAATCTCAATTTGGTCATCTGTTAAAAGATGCTGAACGATTATGTGGTATTTACACGTGAAAAAATAAATTCTTTATATCAAAAATTTCCATTAAAAAAAAATTCCCACCCATTAACTTCGTCTTCTCGAAAAAAACCCTAGCTGTCAGCATGCGCCGCCATCATCCTCGCCAGAACCACCATCGTGCTACACAACCATCAATAGTTAGAGACACCAGCCAAACCGATGGCGTTGGGAAATGCCGTCATCCAGAGGAAGGAGACGATGGCGATGGAGATGACGAAGACCTGTAGCGCGATATCGTGAATCATTGTTTTTTTCTCATCGGGCTCCATTTTTGGATTCTCGTGGTCATCACGGATCTGCGGAGGGAGTGAGGTATATAGATAGATTGATGGAAACGAAGAGTGTATGAATTTGAGAAGTTTTTGTGGTCTTCTTCAGTCAAAGACTCTATGCGGAGACCACCACAACGTAGCCGCCATGCTTCCTTTGACTATTCATCTACCTTCAACGGTGAAGACACCACCAATAAATCTTAACATCCTAATCTCCAATTGCATTTCCATAGAGCCGCCATAGTACCTTTCTTCTTCTTTTTTCTCTGTAGTTCCATTTGACTCGATTGGGTTTTGGCAGTGACTGATAACAGAATGCACCATGTAGCCCTTTGCATCTCCAAGTTTAGATGCAAGGAAATTACGAGATAAGGTTTTTCAGGTGCAACATTTATCCACGACAATTAAAATTCATGTTTTTGGGTGTTCTGTTTTTCGCCCAATTTGCATTATTTTGGCAAATAATTGATCTGTTACATTGATTTGTTCAATTCAATGAGCGAAGCAAAATGATGAAGTCAAAACTTGTCTGATATTGGCATGAGGATATATTGTTTCATAAGGTCTTCAAAGTTCTCTGATTGCTTTGCTCTGTGTTGTTGTAATTTTATTGTTTGGTTCGATGGGTGTGACAATGAGGGTTTCATGTTGATTGTATTTGATGGATAACACTTCTTACTTCTCAAAGAACGCTTGCGAGGTGTTCGCTAAAATGCCGCAGAGGAAGCCTTCCCCGCCAGAAAGTGTTGACATGGAAGGAACGACATTCGTAACGGAGGGCACAAAACCACCAAATTGCACACAATAGGAAGAAGCATCAGCTTTATGGAGCTTCCTATACCTTTCAGCTTCAAAGCATGGCCACTCGTGGGGGAGAGAAATCAAATATCTCATTGAAAGAGTTTCCTTTGAATTTGATAGGTGTTATTGGCTCTCTAAAGAATTGACCTCTGTCAGAGAAGGTAACATCACTGTTGTTTCATTCTTCAATCAAGATCACCAAATTTCTCACTTTCAAATCCAGTCAAGGAGATGAAGAAGAATGATTGTCATGTCATTATTATTTAATTTAAATAAAAATTCCATGTAATTAAACAATGACATCAGCATAAACGCATCATCACAGGTTAACGCCGTAAGAGAAAACTTAACGGAGAGGGCTTAATTGCCTCATTTTTACAAGTAATAGGACCCGATTGAGACAAAAAAAAATACGATGACCAAATTGAGATTGGCACACAAATATGAGACCAAATGAGGGTTTAAACCTATAATTTTTCTATTATATAAGTCTTTAATCTCTTGAAAGTTTTTGTATAATTTGATAATTTTTCTAAATTTTAAGGAGGACTGTGAAATATATATTACATGCTTATGTATAGTTTATTGATGAATACCTAAATTATAATGATTTAATTAGTAGTGTAAATATGTTAGATTAGAATGTTACGTTCTCTAAATTTGATTTTTTTAGTAAATTAAAATATTTTATGATTATTTTATAATTTTATAGTTTTATGATTTTGTGATTTTATAATTTTATATTTTCATTATTTTATAATTTTTTATTTTATAATTTTATAATTTTATACTTTTATGATTTTATAATTTTATAAATTTATAAAATAACACATAATAACAACTTAGTAATATATCAATAACCACATAAACTACTTGTTAATGGTGATAACCTAGAAAATAGAGTTATAAGAGTAGATAAGTGTATTAAAATAATGAGATGAACATTTTACCTTAAAAGTAACCTTTTAATAAATAGAACTTTCTAAAGCTCGGCTCATTAACACGTCATCTCTCTAAAACCTCCATTCTCTACTCATTCTCTACCTTCTCTCTAGCTTTCTTCCTCACTGAAATATTTATTCAATGATCAGGAGGTGCCTAAGCGATCTTGGCGTTGAGAGCTTTGTTGTCACTGATCAGTTTCTCATTCTTTAACCGGTAAGTCGTTTTCCTCTTCTTCCGCGAAAGTTAGGGCTGTGAGCATGCACCAGATTCTAATTGTATGTACATTGTGCTTCTTCTCTTTGATTCCTAGCTCCATTTGGGTTCTAAGAACTGTCTTCTATCACCAATTGGTGATTTGTAGGTGTTTCTAGAGTTTCCTTGCGGTGCAAGGTACGATTGGATCATCTTGTGAGCTGCGCATTATAGTTCTAAGGTAAGGGAAGCTGGGCATTATAGTTCTAACTATGTTACTGTAATAATAGTTCTGTTAAGTTTGATTGATTGTATTAAATTGATCTGAAATCAGGTTTTTAGTGAAATAGGAATTTTTGTGCTATGTTGAATATGATGCATGAATTGGAATGGTGATGAATAACGTGTTTAATTGGATGTTGATTGATGCATTGTTGGTTATTTGTGTATATGAATCTATTATGGTATGATAGATCTATAATCTAGCAAGTTTATGTTGGTTTTAAGGGAACTTAGAGAACGTCAGTTAGTCAAATTGAGAACTAGAAGTTATAGGCTCTCGTGGTAAGTTGGGATAACTTAGACTAGTTAATTGTGACTTAATTGGGTCCATAAAAGGTTCAAGAAACTGGGAAAAGTGGTAGAATTGGAGTTGGGTCCCTAAGTTGAGAGATTTGTAGCTTTGAAATAGAAATCAGTGCATAAAAACTTTAGATCGATGTTAGGAAGGTTTAGAATCACTTAGATAAGTCTAGATAGGTGTAAAACACAATCTAGGGGCGTTAGAAATTGGAGAAAAAGGTTAGAAATGGTAAAAGGCAGGTGAGTTGCATAATTCTGCAGAATTTGCGTTCTGCATATTATGCAGACTTGTTGAGCGAAAGTTTTCACACAACGAGTCCTCCCAGAGGGGGTGCTCTCTGTTTGGCCATTCGCATAGCGAGTTGGTGCGTTGTGCGAGTGACTGAATAGTGCTGCTCCCTGTTTCATGATTCGCATAACGAATCTGACACTAGTGGAAAAACGCTGTTTAACGTCACCCACTAGACGTCGGTGGGGCGGCAGCCCGACGTATACTAGCGGACGGTGGCATTACCGAAAATAAGTTAGTAAACCGAACATCGATTTTTATAGCAAACGACGTCTGCTATGCCCAAAACCGACGTCCAATGGCCTGAGGTAGGCGAGAAGACAGTCTTTCCTGCCCCATTGATGTCGGTTGTGATGGGGGGCTGACGTCTACCTAGCTGCAATTAATGCTCTTCACCTTATTCCCAGGCGCTTAGACGTCACGTAGTCAAAAATCGACGTCTATAATGTCTGGAAGGCGGGAAGACAGTCAAATTCTGCAACTTAGACGTCGGAATCCTAGGGAGGCGACGTCTATGTGACTATAATTAATGCTATTCACCAAACTCGCAGGCAATTCGACGTCCTGTAAAGGGTCACAGACGTCTAAAATGTTATAGACGCTGGCGCCCCAGGATAATCGTCGTCTACTTCCCTGACAGGAAATGAAACATCAATTCGATTAGCGCTGTAGACGTCGATGCCCCTTGTGTCCGACGTCTAATAGGCAGATTAAAAGTTTTATTCGACGTCACATTAGTAATATAACCGACGTCTACGTGACTATAGACTTCGGTTCTTGTAGCAACCGACGCCTAATTTCATGTTAAATAAACCGCAGACTCTGAGGAGTTTCGCGGCATTGTAGACTCGCCTCATTTAATCGTCTTCCTTCTCTCGTTTTTCTCTCTTGCGCCATTGCATTCTAGTTTCTGATAACATCATCGTCTTCCTCCTCTCCTTTTTCTCTCTTGCGGCATTACATTCCAAGTGCGTGTTTTCCTTTGTTATGTTTTAGTGCAGTTTTGTTCCTCTCTTGGGGTAACGCAGTACCACATTCTTCCTTTGCTAGCTGCCTCCCAGAAAAAGCAGCGTCTTTTGGATTTCTCGTGGCGTTTCGACCTAAAAACGACCTTGGGTTGTTGCCTAGTTATCGTTTCACCGTAATTTTTCCCTCTTGCGGTTGAAAATGGAATTAGGCAAGAACCCAGGTTCGGTTTTGGGTTCAAATGTCATGAGAAATTCAAAAGACGCAAGCTTTTTTTTGGGGGAAACTAGCAAAGAAAGAGTGTGCTACTGGACTATCCAAAGACAGGAAGAAATCTGCAGTAAAACACAACCAGTATATTAGACGTCGGTTAATGCTTACACCAACGTCTATAGTGACATTAGACGGCGATTACTGACATTTTCGATGTCTTTATGTGCTCTTAGACGGCGGTTAATGCTTGCTAAGCGAATGGTTCAGTTTTAGTTCACTATTTTCTTCCTTCTTTATAATGATGTAATTAAAGGTTGGGGTTGATTTGGGCAGTGTGTGATGATTGTTAGTTAAGTGTTTATTTTACTTATTGAGTATGATTGATGAATTAAATTCCATGGCTCATGGTGAGATTCTTGGAAGCCATTGAGGTTGATGAGTAGGTTGTGTTGTATAAATGTAAGGAGCTTTGAAATGGTAAGTTTATTCCGACACTATAAGGATCATTCATGCTCAAATAGAGAAGAATGATGCATGTGGTAAGAGTAGCGGGAAATCCTTATCTATAGGCTTAGAGTTTAGCCATAGACTATGTATAAGGGCTAACCTTGTATAGTGTTAGGGAGTGCCAGCTGAACTATACAAGTGCAAAGACTACCAATGGTTCGACAATTATACAAATCTGGATGAGTCGTGTTGAGTAGTTAGTGCATTGTTAAAGTGTGTATATTGTGCTGTTGAGAATTAAACCAATAGTATCACATAATTGTGTAATATGATTATTGCTTGTTTATCTAGCTTACCATTTCTGCTTGTATTGTGTTTGTATGTGTTGCCTTCTTTATTTTGCAATGATCATCGAAATGGATGTGAGCAGAAGGAGATGATGCCTCATTGGAGCAGGAGTTGGACGGTAGAGTAATGATAGAATAGGATTGTGCTTGTTTTGAGTAAACTGCCTTATGTATAAAGTGTTAAATTTTATGATCATTTTGAATGACTGTAAGGTTATATATTATATTAGCCTTTAACTGTTCTATTTTATTATTTGTGTAATTTCTATGATATGGTTTATTACTGTATATTGGAATATTACATTAATCACATCACTTATTTAACAAAAAAATTTAACAACTTCCCCCATTCAATTAAAAAATATAAAATTATTTATTACTCAATATATCATATTAAAGACTCAATTGAAGTTTTTGAATTTATTAGAATCTTGAAAGGTGATAAAATATTGTTCTTAAACTTTATTATCAGTTATTATCTGCTTAAGAATAGGGAATGGTTAGGGTTTAAATATTACATTGAAGTAAACATTTATCTAAATTACGAATTGATTTCACTGTCTAATTATTGACTTGATTTATTGAAATGAGGTAAATAAAGTTTCCAGACATTTAAATCATAAGAGAAAGGAAGCCATATGATACAACATATAATCACAAATACAGTTGCAAACATTTAAATTAATTGACAGGTTACCTAAACTGGTGGATTCTTCTAGAAACCATTTAGTTATTTTTAAATAAACTAAAAATGAAAAAACACATTAAGATGCGGTGGAGACAGCTTTCATTTTTATTAGCAGCTGGCGGAAACCGATACTAATCACCGTCACTTCTTTCCTCAATCAATCTGCAACGGTCCAAGTCATGTCATTCTCGAAGATCCAATGGCATACTTCAATCCGACCTGGACCCGATCCAAGAGCAACGAATGCGCCATGGGTCGGGCTCCATGCAGTGGTGTCCAAGTGACATATAGCAACACCGTGGTTAATCTTAGCCTTGGATTCCGGATCCAAGAGATCCGCTTTGTACACCCGAACCTTAGGTACCGAGTGACAGTAGTAAAGAAGATAAGGGAACCAGCTCTGGTGACAGGAGACGGATTTGGTTACCTTGCCACCGTTCATCCCTTTGACCCGACCCACCATTACATTCTTACCGAACCCGTTTACGTTCTGAGTTGTCCAAACCCCGACATTAGGACCCAATACAGAGGTTGCAAAATCAATCATGTCCTCGACAGACCCCACACAACGTTTGATCTCTCCGACACTAGGTGCTCTCTCGCACTCACCCAAAGACTCCATCATCATCTTCTCCATGGAGGAGTTATCAGACACCTTGAACACGCTCTTCAGCTCCTCAATCTTTGATGAAGAGAAGGGCAATTTCACCAGAATAGAGCGGGGCAAAAATGATCTTTGGAGCATTTTATCTCTTATGTCTGGCATGGCCATCACGTTTCCTTCCTTCAGCATGCTCTCGCGAAAAAACTTACCTGCTTCAATCCACCTTTTTACCAAACTGCCACCAACAGTTGAAGAAGAGGAAGAGGTGTTGTAAGAAGCGAAGGAAACGCCCTCTTTGGCGTAATCCTTAAACGTTGCGTTAGTGTTAACGCTGTAGCCGGTGAAGCCAACCGTGTTACGTTCTGCTCCTTTAGCGTAACCTTTGAAAGTGTCGGAACCCGGGTTGGCGGAGTTGCCGTAGTTTTTGAAATTCACTGTGGACGCAAAAGTGTTCTTCTCGTAGGATTGGAACGAATCGTCTCTACGTTAGCTTGTTCCCTATAGTTGGCAAAGCTGTGCGTCGCACCAACGGTTCCATCGCCATAGCTTTGGAATTTCTCTTGGGGATTGTTCATGTTAACGCCGTAGTTGGTGAACGTACTATTGCCAGCTGTGCCTTTCTTGCCGTAGTTGGTGAAGCTAGAGGAGGCGACGTTGGAGTCTGTTCCATAGCCTGTGAAGTCGTTTTTGTCGCCAAAGGAGTTCTTCCCATAGCTCCGGAATGTCTGGTCGCCTGCATTTCCGTCCTCATTGTAGCTGGAGAACGACTGTTTCCTATTGACGGTGTCGTCGGAGTAGGTGGTGAATCGCAGTTCAGCGACGTTCGAATTGCTGGAGTAATTTTTGAACTCGCCGGAGCCTTCCCCAGCGCTGTTGGAGCCGTAAGTGTTGAAGCTCTGGTCGGCGACGTTGATGTCGTTGGCATAGCCGGTGAAGCTTTCTCTGTGGTCAATGGATGAGCGGCTGTATCCACGGAAAGCGTTGACCGGAATGCTGACGATGTCGTTGGAGTAGTTTTTAAAGGTGTCGATTCCGTTTACTATACCCGTTCCGTAGTTGGTGAAGTTCTGGCCGTCGTTGTAGGTTTGAAAATTCTCGTCTTTGGTGTGTTTCTCTAGGCTTGGACGTACCTCAGGGAAGCAGAGAAGGTGCGCGGCGGAGCAGAACTCCGGCAACCGTGTAGAGAGGGTGTTGGTGGCGGCAAGCTTTGTGAAAGAGGCGGCTTGGACGGCGGTCATAGGGGAGGCCTTGGAAAGAAGGAATGAAGGCTTTGGCAAGGTGTTGTGGACGTGTTTGTCCCAGTAGCGTGCGACCGAAGCCTTAGGAGTAAAGGGGTTTTTATCTGGTATGTCGCGACCAGCGAGAGTAACCTGCAGGGACATATGTTATACGTAAGCATAATAGTATAATAGAATAGGAAATGGAAAAAGTGCAATTTGAAGCAATAAGAGTTAAGGGAAAGTATGAGTACAGCGAGTAGTGAGAGAAGGATAACGAGAAATAGGGTACTCATGATGTTGTGCATGGTTCTTCTAAGTTGTAGAAGCCCGAGAGAGAAGAGAGCATAATGTTGGTGGGTTTCTGGAGAAATAAATAGTAGTTAGTGAGGAACTGCTATGAGCTAGATTGAGAGAGCGAGAATGTGTTGAACGTGGAAAACATGTAAGATGATGGGGTTGGGCCTTCCATCTTTGCTTTAATCATGCCGTTGATGCATGTGTAACGCCTCTACTCTTTAAGGAGGCAAAATTATATCATCAAATTATAACGTTTTTTTAATTAAGAAAACCATGATAGTAGAATGGTTTTGGATGAAAAAATATTTCACGTCTTTAACTTCAAACTTATGTTATGTGACGAATGTTATTTTGAAGGATCGCGATATTCTAACTACGTATTTTTTACAACAAATTGACAACGTTACGTGTCAGCTTTTTATTGGTCCATTTTCAATTTTTTTTAAAACTGATTTGAAAAAGGGGTTAAGGGTGGACATTTTCATATTCCCAAAGTGCCATCTTCCATTTCAGCACTTTCTCCCCTTCTTTCTTAGCATGTTCTCCTCTCTCCTCTCTCCTCCTCCATTTTAGGTTTTTCGTTTTCGTTTGAAGCTTTTTGTGTCTTTCTCTCCATTTTTTGAAGGCGTCCAAGTGGTCAGTAAGCGTTCTCTGTGGACATTAAGAAAGTTTCTTCGTCGTTAGGTTTCTCTCTTGCGTTGGAGATTACTGTTGGGTGTCGATTTCGTGGAAGTTCTTACCTTTTTTGTACAATGGGTTCGTTCGGTGACAATGGTTCTTCGAAAAAGGTATGAACTTTATCCCTTCGTTGAAGAAGTTCCTTCGTTTGTGTCAATGAGTTTGTCCAGTGACATTGCTTCTTCGAACAAGGTATGTAATTTTTCCCTTTTGCGTATTCGTATTTTGTGATTGGGTTATTATTTTTGGTTGTTGTTTGTGATTTTGGGGGTTTTTGATTGGGTTTGTTCTTTAGGGTTGTGATTTGTGTTTGTTGGTTTGTTTTTTTTTGTGCAGTTATTTGTTCGTCATTCATTGAAAACCAAGTTTGTTGGTGGTTTGAATGAAATTTTGAGTGAGGAG
>JAJDEZ010017211.1:1310281-1385300 GCA_027743565.1 Vigna trinervia | reverse complement strand
TTCCAAAGTTTTCTGGATTGATCAACCCTGTTGGCCATTGTTGAAGGTGTCCACAACAAGAAATTTCAAACTTGGTCAGTCCTATGTGTTAGGAAGGCCCACTAAGGATGTTTCAAGGTTGACAGATGAGGTCTTGCACCATTGACACAGGTTTGATGCAGTGGTAATCGATTACAGGGGCCTTGTAATCGATTACTAGTGAAAAAATTCCATTTTGTACCAAAAGTTCAGGAGTGCTCCCCAGCCATGGCTTAAGCGCTCCCCATGAGTCCTTACCAGTGTTTTTCCAAATTTTTTGGATTGATCAACCGTGTTGGCCATGGTTGAAGGTGTCCACTACAAGAAATTTCAAACTTGGTCAGTCCTATGTGTTGGGCAGGCCCACTAAGGGTGTTTCAAGGTTGACAGATGAGGTCTTGCACCATTGACACAGGTCTGATGCAGTGGTAATCGATTACAGGGACCTTGTAATCGATTCCCAAGGAAAAAATTCCATTTTGTACCAAAAGTTCAGGAGCGCTCTCCAGCCATGGCTTAAGTGCTCCCCGTGAGTCCTTACCAGTGTTTTTCCAAAGTTTTTTGGATTGATCAACCCTGTTGGCCATGGTTGAAGGTGTCCACAACAAGAAATTTAAAACTTGGTCAGTCCTATGTGTTGGGAAGACCCACTAAGGGTATTTCAAGGTTGATAAATGAGGTCCTACACCCTTAACACATGACTCATGCACTTGTAATCGATTACAGGGACCTTGTAATTGCTTACCAGTGAAAAAATCTCATTTTGTACCAAAAGTACATGAGCGCTCCCCAGCCATGGCTTAAGCGCTCCTCATGAGTCCTTACCAATGTTTTTCTAAAGTTTTCTAGGTTGATCAACCCTATTGGCCATGGTTGAAGGTGTCCACAACAAGAAATTTCAAACTTGGTCAGTCTTATGTGTTGGGAAGACCCAATAAGGGTATTTCAAGGTTGACAAATGAGGTTCTGCACCCTTCACACATGACTCATTCACTTGTAATTGATTACAGGGACCTTGTAATCGCTTACTAGTGAAAAAATCTCATTTTGTACCAAAAGTTCATGAACGCTCCCCATGAGTCCTTACTAGTGTTTTTCCAAAGTTTTCTAGGTTGATGAACCCTATTGGCCATGGTTGAAGGTGTCCACAACAAGAAATTTCAAACTTGGTCAGTCCTATGTGTTTGGAAGACCCACAAAAGGTGTTTCAAGGTTGACATATGAGGTCCTGCACCCTTCACACAGGACTCACGCACTTGTAATCGATTACAGGGACCTTGTAATCGCTTACCAGTGAAAAAATCCCATTTTTTAGCAAAAGTTCAGCAACGCTCCCCAGCCATGGCTTAAGCGCTCCCCATGAGTCCTTACCAGTGTTTTTCCAAAGTTTTCATAATTGATCAACCATGTTGGCCATGGTTGAAATGGTTCCTTTTTTACACAACTTCCATGCAATCAACAACAACCAATTTAGTAAACCTATTGTTTTAGTCCTAGTCCTCATTAGTACAAGGACAAATCAATTCTGAAAAACAGACCCAACAAGGTGATAAATAAACTTACTCAACCAAAAACACAGACAACGAAAATGAATAATTAATGAGGAATATTATAGTTGTATTGATTTTTTGTCTCAGAAGTTGACATGTACATAGAATCAAATAATATACTTTTAATAGTATAATTTTGTACAATGTCTATTCATTTCCTATAAAAGAAGAATCTAAACCAAGAATACTTTTCTAATGCTATAATATTCCAAAATGTTGCAGCATTTGAATTCTTTGGACATTGGAGGACAATTCATTACTTGTAACTGGTGGCGAGAGTGGAGGGGATGGCGGTGGGATACTTCGAGGCCCCCTTGTCGAAGACGAAGCCCTAAGTTTCTTGTGAGCGCGATCTGCCATTTGGGGTTATTAGGGTTTTAAAAGGGGGTAGAAGGTTAAATGGGTTGAAGGTTATTAGGTCTTTGAAAGGGGGAAGTAGGTCACATGGGTATTTATTTCGAATGGGGTAGTGGGTGATAGCATAAACTGTCAGCGGAACCCACGAAGGAACAACGAAGACAGCGAAAGAACGAAACCTTTCGAGAAAAGACGCCAACGGTGGACCCAAGCAAGACTTCCTCCGAGCACTTCAATGGCGGACAAAGGACTTCCTACAGAGAATAGATCGACCCAAGCACCAATGAACAATGATGAAGAAAAAGGACTTCGGTGGCGGAGTGAGAGTTTTGAATGGTGGAGCGAGAGTTTCGAATGGTGGACTTCAATGACGGTAGCAAGTCGAGAGTGTCTCGAGTGTTTGGAATGGTGGAGAGAAAATGGTGGAGTCAGACTTTGGAATGAGAAAACTTAAGAGAGAGATTGGAAGGGATGAAGGCGCGAACAAATTTTCCTTACAATGCCTTCCGAAAATGCCCTTCGTTTTCCATTTAAACCTATTTAAAAAACCATTTAAAACAACAATGACAAAATGACATGTGTCGTTGTTAATTTGTTATCAAATGAGCGTTGTTGAAGAAACGTTTTCCTATTTTGAATAATCTTTTTGAAATCAACTATTGCAAATAAATGATTTGGAAAATGTGAGGATTACTGAAATATTAAATGAATGTAAACTAAATTATAGAATAAAGTAGAATAAAGACTTGTTAGAAAGGTGGTAAAATTTAAAGAAGTTCTCAAAATACGAGATCTCTAAAATAAACAACAGTTTTTGAATTTTCTAATTTTAAAATAAAAATGAATAAAAGAAGGAAAACGAGTATTTTTTAGGACAATAGAAGAAGCACAAGAAATGCAATTAAATATTTATTGATCACCATGATCCGTTTAGTGGACACATTTGAAATACAAAAAACAAATGTCGATATTACAATATGGGTACTATTATTTATGACACTTCCTAGAAACGTATAGATTTATAACTGTACAGGTTGGAGATATTTGGAGAAGGATGGCGATACGTTCACAACTTAGTTTAACAACAATTTGACAATGTCTTAAAAGACTATTGGTTATCTAAAATATTTTTTTATATTAGTTAGCAATGAATTTGGCTTCCGAAGCCCCTGTTTTCTCTCCTTTCTTTCTCACGAAATAAGCTTCATCTTTTCTGGTGAGACTCTGGTGAAGCAATGGAAATCTCCGATAACAAGATGTTTTCTTTTTTCTTTCCATTTTCCGTTTTCCATTTCCTATTTCCCCTTTCCCCTTTTTTTCCTTTTCCCTTACTCCATTTTCATCATCTCTCTAACCTCTTTCATTGTTCTCTCTCCTTTCTCTCTTCAAGCTCTCTCCTTTCTCTCTTCAAGCTCTCTCCTTTCTCTCTTCAAGCTCACTCTTTTCTCTCTTCAAGCCTTTTCCTTTCTCTCTTCAAGCTTTCTCTTTTCTCTCTCGTTTCTCTTTATTTTAGCTTCATCTTCTTAGCGAAGCAACCCGACGAGAAACATGTTCTCCTTTCCATTAATTTTGTTGTGGGAAATGGAAAACTCCGATGACTTCGGTGATGGGAGCAAGGTATTTCTATTATTCCCTTTCCCCTTTTCCACTTCCTCTTTTCCATTTTCCATTTAGCCTTTCCCTTTTCCCCTTTGCCAATTTGTGTTTCTTGTTTTGTTAATTATTTTTTGGATCGTTCTAACGTGAAAAGTTTTTTTTTTTTATGTATTAGTGTGTGCAACATTCTTTCAAAACCAAGTTTGGTGATGTTTTGAATGGAAGATTGACTCATGAGGAGAGGAATGTCTACTTGATAAAATTATGGAATGTCCACTTTCCAATCATGTTGACGTTAATATTTTAAGAAATTATTGTAATGGATTATATCGAACATTTCCAATTCACAACATCTTCTTTCAATGTTAATAATAATGGATTGAACCAAAATATGTTCTCATCCACATGACCGTTAAACTCACTCACCCATCTCAAAAATTGGAAAAAGTCACCAAAAACACAGGCAAAACCATCTTGGGGAGTCCAGTTGAACTACCTCTGTTCAAACACCTATAAAAGCTTTTTCCTCCACAGCTGAGTGGGGAAAACTGTGTTTTGATACACTTGACACCATCAATGATGAGCAATGTGAGGCATCCATGCAAAAAAATAGAAAAAATCATTGACAGGACACAAAAATGAGCCCGGGGAGTCAAGTTCTTCGAGCTGGGGAGTAACGTCTAACTTTTCGTACAAAGCAGCAATCAGTCCCTGGTAATCGATTACAGGGACCCTATAATCAATTACTAAGGGCTAATTGCTGATTTGTACGAAAAGTTACACGTTACTCCCCAACTGGGAGAACTTGACTCCCTAGGGTCATTTTTGTGTCACCGTGGGTGATTTTTTCCATTTTTGGCATTGTTACCTCATGTTGCTCATCATTGATGGTGTCAAGTGTATCAAAACACAATTTGCGCCACTTAAATGTGGACGAAATAGTCCATATAGGTGTTTCAACCAAGGTGGGTGAAGTCCATGACCATTTTTGCCCAACTCATGCCCTGTAATCGATTACAAGATTACCAGGGCATGAGTTGGGAAAAAATGGTCATGCACTCGAAGTACCTTGGTTCAAACACCTATAAGAGTTTTTTCCGCCACAATTAAGTTGGGCAAACTAAGTTTATATAGGTGTTTGAACCAAGGTAGGTGAAGTCTATGACCATTTAGGAAGCTTAGAAAAACGTTATTTTTGGGAAATTAACTGCATCTAGTACAGTAGTCTAAAAATTATGCCTTAGCAGTCATTTGAAATATCTGAGTCTAAATTCCAACAAAACAAAAATCAACTCATTTGGAGTTCGGTGGAGAAAGTTAAAAGCAAAACAACCAACAAGAGTCAAAGGTGGTAGGAATATATAAAATGTTAACTTTAAGGAATTAACTGTACCTACTCAGATGTCCAAAAATTACAAATTAGTAGTCATTGGAAAGATCTTTGAGTCTAGATTCTAACAAAACAAGAATCAACTCATTTAGAGTTAGGTGGAGAAAGTTAAGAGTAAAACAACCAGCAAAGGTCCTAGTTGACAAGAATATATAAAACGTTAACTTTAAGGACTTAACTGTACCTACTAAGATGTTCCAAAATTATAAATTAGTACTCATTGGAAAGATTTTTGAGTTTATTTTGTAATAAAAAAATAATCGTATCATTTGGAGGTTTGTGGAAAAAGTTATAAATAAAATAGTCAGCAAAGGTCAAAGTTGACAACATGTTATTTTATATGTATATCTTTCCCTCTTGTTCAAAGATCTATTATTTATTGAAAATGTCTTTTAAAATTTGTGCGTTGTAACAACATTAGATGACATATTTTTCAATTAATAAAAGGAAAATTTTCCTGTGACAATCCGGGAAGGGGTGTTACAATAATGGTCATGCACCTCACCTGAGTTGGAGAAAACCACCTAAATGGACATTTTTTTGAAAAAATCAATGGTCTAACCTCATCATTGGTGTAAGGAACATACCCAATAGCATTGAACTCACTCACTCATCTAAAAAAATGGAAAAAATGACAAAAAATGGAACAAAACCCTTTATGGGGAGTGTTGTTCATCCAGTTGGGAAGTATAGTTGAAGTTTATGTACAAACCACCAATATGTCTCTGTTAATCGATTACAAGACTCATGTAATCGATTACCAGAGACATATAGGTGGTTTGTATAAAAAGTTGAACATAGCTCCATAGTTGGGAGAACTGAGCTCCCAAGGGTTGCATGGACTATGTTTTTTAGTGATTTTTTCAGTTCTTTATCTTGGATGAGTGAGTAAAAACCATTGACCTCAATTATAATTAAGACGATAAATCAAAGAAAATTTTTTTCATAATGGTTTTCAAAATCAATTATGGTTGAAGTTGAATTAACACATTACGTTATAATCCATTCATTCATAGTAGAAGAAAATAACATAATAGATAAGAAATCAAAAAATGTAATCCATTCATTTATAAGAAAATATTACAATATTGAAAAAGAATTACAATAATAAAAAATTATTTTCATTTAAAAACTAAGAAGGTTCTTTTGATCTAAGTAACTTCGTATATAATCCACAAACGTGCGAAGATCTCGGATGTCGTTGATAACTTAAGTCATCATTGTTGAAGAACTCTCTTATGGAGGGGGAGACGATCGATGAACATCACGCATTCCATGGACATCCTCTCTTTTGTGAACCCAATTTCCATCATCATTTTTGACAAAACCAAAATGATTGTATAACTTCAGCTTCAATCCTAAATGACCATCTAACTTGGGGTAAAAGGATCAATTTGTCACCAATGCCAACAAAATCTCCTAAAACAACATACACAACAAAAAATATTCATCACCAATAGCCTTTACAAAGCAACATAAAACATAGTAAAACAACAAGCACCACAATATTGTAGTTCTACAACAACCCAATTTTGAACATAAAAAAGAGTCAAACAACAACCCAATCATCAACAACAACAATAACACAGAAAACATAACCCATGACTTTATGGTTCTAGGCACCTCAACACTAACGAAGACCTCTTCTTTCACGCAAAAATGCCAGCACGTTCAAAAAAGGAAAGGAATCACCTTTAGTCCTTGGTCAGGAGTGCGAGAGAGGGGGAATGCGAATGCGCTGGTCAAGAAACGATGTAGGTGACGGTGGAGGTGACTGTCGACGTCACAAGGGGTGAGAAGTGAAGGACAAATGGCGAGAGGGAGAGTGAGAAAAAATAAAAAAGTTGTCAATAGGAGAAGAAGAAAGGGCGAGACAAAGAAGAGATAAAATCAATGGAAATTGACGGTGGAGGTTGTCACCGGCGAGAAAGAAGGACAAAGGAAGAGAGAGAACAATCAAAGATGGTAAGAGAGAGTAAGGAAAAATGTATGCAGAGAAAACAAAGAGTCTGAAAATTAATTTGGGAGAAAACCTAGAAACATTCTTTCCCTCCCAAATTGCTCTCATGTTACTATTTCAATTTTTTAAAATTTATTTGAAGTGCACCAATCAAACGCTGACACCTGTTGTTGTCAAAATATTGTCAAAATTCGACTCTCAAAAAAAACGTTTTCCTTTGGAGAACCTTTCCTTTTACTATGATTATTGAAACTGAATCTAATAAAGTTCAAGGAACGTACATCAAAAAAATTAATTATATTTTTAACTGCTCAGTATTATTTAAGGAGGTAAAGCAAGTATAAATATAATGCAGAGTAAAAATATAGCTTAATAAGGAGATTTTGCCCCTTCTACAACTCATTCAATAATATTTTATATTTCTGTAAGAAAGCGGAGCAAGGATAATTTTTATCAAAATCATTCATATTTATGATTTTTACTTATACGTAATATTGAAGTAATATTAAAACTTTATATTTAAATGAACTAAGAAAATTCATTATCAATCAAATTTGAGTTCTTGTAAAAGATTTGATATTCTTTTCAAGAGAAGATTCTAAGACACTAATATCTATGGCTCTTTACTTTTGTTATACATTACTCATACTTTCATATTTGGATTCTTAATTGTTTCCACCACAAGTTTAGTTCTCTCTCTCATCCATTTTCTCTCAACACATTTCTAGTGACAATTAGATCTTACGGAACATGCTCTTTTTTACTTAAGTTGAACACTAAGACAAATTATCGACTTTAATATTATTATTAAAAAACGTTTCCCTGATAGACTAGGGAGATTAACTACCTCTAAAGTATGAGTTGATTGTATAAAAAACATGATAGCACTTCCAACATAAAACTTTATAAGACTTAACATTTATGCCTTTTTTTTGTTTTATATATGTCATTCAACTTTCAACTTTCTTATTTTTACCCAGTGTAGACTTTCAACTCATACTTGAATTTATATGTAAGTTAAATTTTACCACAAATTTCTACAATTCATTTATCTCAATATACATATGTTGATCCATATAAGACTTTCAACTCATACTTAGATTCTTATAACTAAGAAAACCATCTATTTAGTCTCCATTAATAAAGAAAACTTTTACATTAATTTGATATAGCTTCAAGTCATAATAGGTTATTAGTGTTAGGATAATTTTGGAGAAATCCTTTCAAGGAATAAATTTTGGAGGCTATATCGTTTATATAAAAATTTAAGGTATCTACTACTTGAGATTTCTCATACAATAAGTAGCATCAATAAAGATGAAAATATATCTTCCTTTTCTAAAAGAATTAATTTCAAAAGGCCCACAAATGTTAGTGTACATAATTTCAAGAAGTTGAGTACTTGTAGCTAATTTCTTTATGTGTTTTTGTTTGTTTTCTATTATATAATTTACACAAATATTTATTCAATAAAATCCGTATTTGGAAAAATTCTTTATGATCATTTCGTTCTTTCTTTATAAATGTGACCCAAGTATTTAAGCAACAAAAAATGGAGCATTCATTCTCTAAATTATATTTGTGTTTGGACGAGACAATTTAAGATAATAGTTCATTTATTTGAAAAATATGAAATTCTTTGAACTAAAATGACTTGTTTGGATGAGAAAATTAAAATGAATTTGAAATTGTGAAATTTTAAGAAGGTATTTCAAATAACTAAAATAATAGAATTTGAAATTCACTTAAAAATCAAAGAAATAGAAATCCCACAAGTTGTGGAATTTCTCATTGGTCAAGATGAAGAAAGTTCACAAGTCTAAAAAGTCAACTCATATTTACCTTTAGCTCGAATTGAACCATCTCGACATCTAGTTCGAGTCAACTTGGCTCGACTATGAGCCTGGAAAAACTTGACTTGACCTTTGGTTAAAGCCAAAAGTCGAATGGACTAGGCCTAAACCAATGATGGAGTTGAATGAACCCATATTGAAAGTTGACCCGATTCATCGGGTTATGTTGAACCATGTTTGTTCATGCTGATTTAGCATAAATCAAAGATGGAGCGAAATCAAACTCATGTCGAATGTAGAGCGAAGTCAGGCTAAGACTGAAGGTAGAGCGGAGTCAGACTTAGAAAATTGATGCTCATACAATATACCATTCATAGTATTATATATAATTTGAAATGGACCTTAGATGATAATGAATTCATAAAAAAATATACAAAAAAGTTTACAAAAAAGTTTTCAATGCCATTCATTCTTAAGATCTTTAAGTTTTGTAATATTTGTCATTTCAATAACATGTTCATACATTAATCATGATCAATCAAACTTCTTGGAGGTAGATGTACCCTTCATTATCCTAGCAAAACACTTATCAACTACTTTGGGAGTGTTATCCTGGAAACTCCATATACTCTTGTTAGACTTTCAATTTTGAGAGAATCATCCTTATGAACATTAAGTTGGATTTTTTTATCTATCAAAGTTATATATTTTTTTTCATTGCTATTAGAGTGGTTAACTACATTTTCCCCCCTTCTAATATAACAAGATCAAAATTCATACAAACTGAAATAGGACTAACTCATTCCAATAAGAGAAATTAAGTCCACTCAGTAAGATGAGAATTCATTAGATTGAGAACTGGTATTTTGTTATGAAATTTTACTTAAGTTTTTTATTCATAAAACACATGTTATACACATATTCAAAATTAAAATATATTGTTGTTCTCCTTTATGATACATCAACCTATGACATACAACTATGATAATAATGATATAAATATAATATTAATGGCAATTAAAAAATTAAAATATGTACCAATCAAAATTACATGCTAGCTTCATGTATATAAATAAAGCTTCATGTATATAAATTAAACTAACCGTGACATCTACAATTATATTTGATAATTATAAAAACAAATAATCGGCCTTTAGCTAATGAAAAAATCTTCTTAATAATGAATCTCAATAAACTTATAAATAATAAATATATATAACATGGTTTATTTTAAGGCTTTGACATAAATTATCATTATTTTAAAATTAAATGGACATTAAAAATTTTTCACTTTAATAACTAAAAATAACAAATTTATCATACATTTAATTCTAAACAAATATAATAATTATACATGCTATCAAGAGCACTTTCACTTTTTTATTCCGAGTGAACAATTCATTTATTTGTTTTACAAGTTGAATCAAGTGTAAGTCCTAAAGTACTTTCTATTTCATTAATATATAAATAATCAAGACTTTGTGATATTCATTTCACGTTCATCATTCACATTTAAAATCCAAATGTATGCATTCTACTTTATTTCTTTCTCACGTCGTAACAAAAGGAATTTGTGATTCAGATATGCAATCGAACAAATATAATTTCATTATCAACTAGTGCCAAAAACTTAAGTCTTTTATGCGTATAGCGAAAAAAAATAGCACAATACATATGTAACTTCATCATCTAATCAAATAATATCTGCAGATTTGGTATTGATTACAAGAAACATAATTAATAAAATGAATTCTTGATATGCATATTCTCTTATATTCTTGATCTTAAAAGTAGTAAAATTAAATTCTGAATGTTCTAAGTAGAAAACTTAAACAGAAAATCAATGTATTATTGACTGAAATATTTATTAACTTAATGTAAGGTTTGATGAAACATTTTCTAATGTTTGTTTTTTTGAAAAAACTAGTAAATGTTGATAGAGAGATAACATATCTCTTTCTGTTTTTTTTTTTTAATTATTTATGTTTGTTTCTTTTGTTATGTGTATAACCTTTTTTTTCTTCTATGTTTTACTCATTCTATTCTCTTCAATGATAATGAGAAATCTTCTTTTGAACATTTTGTTAAACACTACTATGGTATCAAATTGAATATCTCTATTTCTTTCATAGTCACTCCGATCTCTCTCTCTGATCATCTTTCTAACCTTGCCCACCCTTTATTTCTTCATCCCAGAGAAAATCCAGCCCTAATTCTTGTTACCCCTCCTCTCTCAGACACTAATTTTCAACAATGGAGGCATGATATGTTTGTGGTCCTAGAAACCAAGAACAAAGAAAAATGTGTTCTTGGTACCATTTTTTCCCTCCCTCTAACGATGTTCTTCATGAAGCGTGGAAAAGATGTAACAAGATGGTGATTTCATGGCTAACGCGTTTTATATCTCTTCCCATTAAACAATGTGTCAAGTGGATGGAAAAGATGCAACATTTTTCTCATGGTGATAAATTTCGTATCGTAGATCTCCAAGAGGAACTTCAATCATGGTTGATGGCTTACTAGAGGTTGATATCCTGAAATAGTTTGCAGGGAATGTGTTTAGTGCAAACAAACCAAAGGGAGTTTTAAAATTTGTTTGCCTCAAAAGACAATAGAAAAACTGAGGATTGTGTATTTAGATGTGTGTGGGTTAATTCAAGTGGAAACACTTGGTGCCATCAGGTACTTTCTTTTGTTCATTGATGATTAGACTAGGAAGTTGTGACCTTATTTGCTTAAAAGGAAACATAAGGTACTAAAGTCTTTAAAAAAATTCAAAAGTATGGTGGAAAGAAAAAATATGAAAATGATAAAGATTCTAAGAATTAATGATTAAGGAGGAGAATATACCTCCATAGAGTTTAAGAAGTTTTGTGATGATGAGGATACAACACATGAGATTAACCCTCCTTACATGCCATAACACAACGAAATTGTAGAGAGGAAAAATCGAACCATATTAAATAAGGTAAGGTGCATGTTGAAGAGTAAAATCCTTCCAAATTTTCTATGGGGAGAGGTAATGCTAACAAATGCATATATCCTAAATATGTCTCCCATGAGAACACTGAAAGGGGTTACACTAGAGGAAGCATTAACTGATATCAAACCAAATGTCATTCATCTTCGAGTATTTGGCTTAGTTTGTTACAAGGGGATACCATACCAACTGTTGAGATTGTTGATAAGGGAAACACTGGTTTAGCTAAACCTTAATCTCACAGTTTTCTGGTTTTTTATGATGACTACACATTATTAATAACACATGTATTGATATGTGTTAAATGTTCAAAACTTTATTGTGTATGAATTCTTGAAGAACATGTTTGTGTTGATTTTCGTATATGTATGCATATTCACTGCTTTTCTACATGAGATATCATTTGTGATTGCATAGCATATGTTTCAGACAAGAAAACCACATGCACTTGGTTGAACTTATATTGTGTGGCAAAACTACAAGTTTTAAGCCGACTTCATTATGATGTAAGTCGATTAAAACTCGTGACTTTGCACAAATTTTCAAAAATAGTGTTGTGAGTAATTTTCCAATGAAAAGATTTTCAAAACTGAATTGAAGTGACATAGTCGACTGCATGCGCATGGAATTCGACTTAGTTAGTTATGTTTTGAATTTCTGTTAATACTTGTGAACTATAACGACTATATTTTGATTATGTTTTCAAGCATTAATTGCAAGTCAACTGAATTTAATGTGTAATCAATTTGGTTAGTCTGACTGCCACTAATTGTTTTAACTATTATAACTGTCTATTTACAGTCGATTATATTAGTGGCAAAGTCGACTATAGGAGCATCTGTTTTATAGAAACTACAAATAGACGTGATTCTGTAATTCACAGAGACTTAAGTTATTCTAACAATTTCATTCTCTTGTTTCAGATTGTGATCTTTGTGAAAGCGCTCCAAGAACTCATCAAGAAGACCGTGGAGATCTTTCTTGGATAGTTGCTTGTGTTGAGATTGTTGACAACACAATATCTATATCACTATGATTTTTTATGATGACAACACATTGCTTAATAACACACATATGTTGTTGTTGTGTTACATGTTCGTATGCTGAATGTTTGATATATCTGTTGAACATGTTTATGTGTTGTATTGCTATGTGAATGCATACATATTGAGCTTGTACTTGTTACATCATTTCTGGATGCATTGCACATGTTTTTAATGCATGAAAACCACAAGCACTTTTGTGAACTTATAACTGTGTGACAAAGCTACAGTAAAGTCGACTCCATCATTAATTGATTCGACTATGCTAAAGTCTTTGTACAGATTTTGAGAATCAGTGCTTTGTGAGATTTTGATAAGAAAATAATTTCAAATTGATCTTACTTGTCGAAGTCGACTATGTGTGCCACACACTTGACTGTATTTGTTGTCTGCTTTGAAATTTTGTTATGCTCTTGCACTATAACGGCTATATTTGCAAAAGTTAGTTGAGCATTGAATGTTTGGTCAACTGTATTAAATGTGTTTTATTTTGGTTGACTGTATGCTAATTGTTTGACTGAACTATTATAACTGTCATAAATCAATCGACTATATTAGTAGCTTATTCGAATCAGATTGATATCTCTGATCTTAGCTCCAAGAATTCTCCAAGAAGACGGTGGTGATCTTACTTGAAAGAGATTCAAAGGGAGACTGACTGCGCATACACTGCTTGATCACATTCTGCACATTGAAGGTGTTTCTAGTTGATCAAGATTCTGGCTTGGCATCCTTGAAGCTTGTTGCATTGGACCTGT
The DNA here is from genome assembly GCA_027743565.1 of Vigna trinervia. Taxonomy (NCBI): domain Eukaryota; kingdom Viridiplantae; phylum Streptophyta; class Magnoliopsida; order Fabales; family Fabaceae; genus Vigna; species Vigna trinervia. The sequence goes on along the minus strand of JAJDEZ010017211.1, from coordinate 1,371,855 downwards.
TGTGATTACAGGGGATAGACTCGTGGAGTCTGGTTCACTTTGAGGATTGTTCAAAGTGGTGATTGGCAGATTGTAGGAAAGGGGACATCTTGCTGCATTTCTTGTTGGGTTTACTGCCTATAGTTTGGTTAAGGGTTAGAGAGGAGATTTATATTTTTGAGGTGAAGGTCTTCTATAAATTCCTTGTTGTAAAAACTGCAACCATTATAGTACATTTGCTTCCTGGGTTGGAAGGACACTGGATGTAGGCATTGTTGGCCGAACTAGTATAAAAACTTTGTACTTTGATTTCAAGATTGCGAAAAGACTTTGTTTTTTATAAACCACCAATTCATCCCCCCTCTTGGTGTAAAGAGAAGCCTACTTGTTTTCCAACAGCTTGAAGAGTAAGGTTGTGCTGAAAGAAAAGCTTGATCAGACTGCGCAATTAAGGTGTACTGGAAATTGATCATCTACTTTTCTCAATCTTGTGAAGATTTTCGTTGTCCTGTTGTGACTACAGGAAGAGGACGTGTTGCGTTCTGGGATAACTTTGAGGATTGTTCAAAGTTGACAAAGACTATAGGAGAGGGGATATCTTGCTGCTTTCTTTGGGTGTTGTATGCCTATACTTTGGTGTTTTATATTTTGACGTGGAGGTCTCTATAAAAACCTTGTTGTAAAAACCTTGACCATTATAGTGCATTTGCTTCCGGGTATAGGAAGGGCACTGGACGTAAGAAGTTTGGTCGAACTAATATAAAAACTGTGTTTGAATTTCTCTATCCCTGAACTCTTTACTTCAAGTCGAATTTACTTTCTGCATAATCAACTTTATTTTTTCGCTGCACTGATTTATCTTTCTCCTTGAGATTCAAGAAACGTTTGAAAGTTTTATACTTTGCGAAAAAGATTTGAAAAATACTCTAATTTTTAAATCTCACCAATTCACCCCCCTCTTGGTGTTGAAACTAAGTCATTCTTTTTCCAACACCAACTTAGAAGGAAACTAAATGATAAAAGGGTGCCTCTAATGGTTATCACTCAATTGGAGGTTACAAACTTAATAACTGCAAAACGGTGATAATGTTGTAAGTGTAAGGAGATCATCTAGAGAAACTCAGTTGCCATCTTGCTTGAGAGATTATTAATTGTTCCAAGATGTTGCTATCACTTTTGATGGAAACTTTTCTCATTTTTCTCTCATAGTTGAAGTCGAACCAGTAGAATTTAAGCATGCTACTACTGATGAAAGGTGGTGGAAAGAAATGCAAAAGGAGATTGATTCTATTGAAATGATCACACTTGGGAACTGGTAGAACTACCTACTGACAAGAGGCTTACAACTTTTAAGTTGGTTTATAAGGAAAAGGTAACTCCACAAGGTGTTATAGTGAGATATAAAGTTAGATTAGTGGCTAAAGGATTTTTCTAAATGGCTGAAATTGATTTTGGAAAAGTATATGCACATGTGGTAAGGATTGAAACAATAAGGTTAGTAGTGTCACTTGCAACATAGTTTCATTGGTCAATGCACCAGTTGGACATAAACCCGACTTTCTTAAATGGAAAGCTGGAGGAAGAAGTGTATGTGGTGTAGCCACAAGGATTTAAATTCAAAAAGCATGAGTACATGGTGTTTTGGCTGAAGAAGGCCCTTTATGGACTCAAACAGGCTCTAAGGGCCTAAAACTAGAGAAATGATGGATTTAGGGAGAAATTGGATTTGAGAAAATATGCCTTTAAGCATGGTGTGCATGTAAGAGTTGTTACAGTTTTGATAATAGTATATATTATATAGATTAAGTGAAGTAGAGGCTATGAGTGGATTTCATTTCTTCCTTATCTACAACACCATTAATGATCTTGTTTACGTACTTACCCAAATCATTCATTGTCTTAGGAGTACTCTCTAAATGTAATTCTAGGTCCATTCGTGAAACCCAAAGCCTAAATACATCAAATTTTAGTATGATTCCTGAGTGACTACTTAAATGAATCACTTGTAGTAAGATTAGAACTATATAGCCAATTAAAGCCTTAGATATGTTTCTAGCATCTAAAATTAAGAGGATAATTAGTTGGACCACAACTTAGGACCAATTTCCCCTCAATCCCAAGCTAGTGAAATAATACAAGTGATATATAAATCTAACAACAAACACAAACTCATTCATAAACATATTGAATGAAAGCATAAATAAATATCCAAGAAGTAGAAGTACAAAGAGTTAGAATTGATCACATCCAACCTCAATATGAGAGAGTTCAACTGCTTATAGAATATTACAATGTAATCCTAGCAACATTTAGATATAAGATTTACAATGAAAGCATTTCTCTCGAGCCTCACAAACACATTCCTACTCTACTACTACATATTTGATCCTACACTCAATGGTTAAAATGAGGACATGACATCTGTATATATAAATTGTCCAGGGTGCGACTTCAACAGTGATGTCATGGCTACAATTGTAGATGTTTCTTTCCACAATGGGTTTCCTCTATGGCTTAAGCCTCATGCTTTTGTGTTGTACCCTCCTTTTGTATATTACTTTGTAATAGGAAGACCCTCTACCAAATCTGAGATCATGGAAACCAAGAGAAGCAAGAAGAACATCAAAAGAGGGAGATTTATAGAGGCTACACTGCTGAGCACCCTTTAGCCATTATTGAGCGCCAATTTTACAAAGAGTAATCTAGATCATCCTAAAAGCCAGCATTGAGTGGCAGAGTTCTTGCCCTGTGCGGCGTCTATGATGATATGGCAAGTGAATTCTTTTATCTTATAACTTAAAGGAAAGTTGAGTCTTTGGGGGTTTAGAAGCACGACTTCACTATCGGAGCTCATGGAGGCTGCTTGGGGCTTATGGGAACAACCTCTTCTTCCTCTTTGTGTTTTTTTCTTCTTCCATCTCTGATTTTGTAAGTTTGAGGCTCTCCATGGAAATGGAGAGAGAAACCCATCTTGTTAAGGAGTTTGCAGGCACTGAACTTTCATGTACCTTGTAAATGCTTTGATTATATATCTACATCTTCATTTGAATGCTAATTTCTTGTTTCTATGCTTAATGCTTGCTTGAATGAGGGTGTTCTTAGCTCGATTTGTGGTTCATAAAGTTTTGGGAAGAATCTTATGAAACCTAGAATTGAAACAAGAGATCTAGTGGAGCTTATATCTAGGGATGAAAAATGATCCATTAGTTGTCTTAAACCATAGTTCTTAATGCATGTTTATTTTCCGAGTGATCAAGGGATTGATGTTTAATAATGAAACCTATGCTCTTTTACCTGAGACATTAAGGTTAAAATGTTCTTGTGGGTTGACATTAGTGTTTGATGAAGAAGAGATGAGTTTGTGTGTGCACAAGAGTGAAGCCGGTGAAATCTACCCATAACAATGCCTTTCCATACCATTCCTGACTTTTTCCACTCCTAAGTGTCTCCAACTACCAAAGTCCACCCTTTATTCTCTGTAAGTTTATCTTCTTACATATCATGGGCGAAATCTACCCCTAACAATGCCTTTCCACACCATTCCTAACTTTTTCTACTCCTAATTGTCTCCAACTACCAAATCTACCCTTTATTCTCTGTAATATCTTCTTACATATAATGTAGATTCATGTACTATTCTTTAGTCTAGATGAGCTGTTAATCGTACAAGTATTTAGTATTGCACGAGTCTTTTGGAAAATAATACTTAGTCTTACCATGTTTTATTACTTGAATGATTCGGTACACTTGTCGATCGTCTAACATAACCCCTGAGATAACTTCTATGATAAGGATTCTCCATGGCTCAGCCTGAGATCTAATGCTTGAGGATTCTCTCTGAGGTGGGTTTGTTCATGTGGCTCAAGCCTTAAGTTTCACGTTGAAGTCGCGTCAAAGTAAGTTTACCATAAATTGCTTAAAATTCCTCTATTTTCTTCATTTTTTCACTTTGACTCTCTATTGATATCAAGAATTTCAAACAAACTAAATAAGGATGAATTAAGCATAATCTAATCAAAATAAAAATAAGATAAGTTGCAAAATTATTTTAAAATTAACTTAAATATGTCACTTCTCATTCACCAATCGAAATATGCACATGATTTATTAATGAAATTTGAAATGCATAAAAGCAATTCAACCAACACACTAGGTGATGTTAAGCTAAAATTAGATAAGGATCCATAAGAGGTAGTAGATTTCCATTGCTTATAAAAAAGTTATTAGGATTTTAAGGTTTTTATACAATACAGACCTAATATGAGTTTTAGTGTTGGCTTGATCAAAAGATATATGCAGAATCCTAGATAATCACATATGAATGCTGCTAAAAGGAACCTGCATTATCTATAGGGCACACACAATTTTGGAATTTTATTTCCAATATTACCTTCTAATAAGTGATCATAATGGTATGGTTTGATAATTTTTATGATGTTTCTATGTGTAGATAGAGAATCATGTGAAGCTAGAGGCATTTTGGTATATTATGAACCTTTAAAGTTGTTTTACAGGTAAGGGAAGTTACTTATTTAAATATTTGTTGTGCCTCGATATATAATTATGATGAAATTGTGATTTGGTTCAATTGAATTTATTGTAGTGTTTGAATTGGCTGGTTGAAACTTTGTTTGTGGTGTTTGGTTAAATTGATCATGTTATTCGAGTGGTATATATGCAAGCATAATTTGTTATTGTGATTAGTATCAATAATTGGTAAATTGGATTCAATGGGTTTTAAAATGGTGAAATGGTTCGACATTGAACTTGTAGTGATAATTGTGTAATTTGTTTACGATTGTAGGATTTAGTTAAAGATAAATGGGTTTGATTCAATTGGTACTAGAGAGTTATGTTGTTCTTGTAGAACCTTGATTTCGTTGTTGATAGGATTTTCTCTATTAGACCTTTGATTGATCAAATTTGGTACTTCTTGAGCTAAGATATAGTTATAGTGTAATTTTGTAAAGTTATTTAAGTAGATAATAGCTTAGGAAGAGTCAAATTGCTCAATCAAAACTTATAGGGAGTACCAATTGAGTCTTAACTCTTTTCTTAGTATCTATTTCTATTTTTGTTGCATGCAAGCCTTCTTTTGCTTACATGTGTCTTTTTAATCATTAATATGAGTCCATGTTGATTAGTGATCAAAATGGTATGGTTTGATAAATTTTTTTTTTTTATGATTTTATGTGTAGATAGAGCATTGTGTGGACCTAGGGGTGTTTTTGTGTATTAGGAACCTTTAGAGTTGTTTTACAGGAAATGGAAGTTAGTCATACTGTAATCTGGTACATCTTGAGCTGTATTGGGAACCTTTGATTGATCAAATTCGGTATTTATTGAGCTAAGATATGGTTATATTATAATTTTATAAAGTTATTTGTGGGGAATAGCTTAGGAAGAGTTAAGTTGCTCAATTAAAACTTATAAAGAAATATCTGGCTCCTGGTGTAGTGACGGGCGCCTTGTAGTGTTGTTGGATGCCACCAAAGGACCGTTGGACCCAACTCTTAAGGTAAAATCTTAGGAAAATTCAGGTGATTTTCACTGGGTGCTAGGTGTGGGCCACTAGACACCATCCTGTTTCCAACACTAAGTCTTTTTAGGAAACTATTATTCTCACTTGTTAACTATCGGCTTGAGCTGAAATTTTGTGGTTGTAGACACATGATTCTTTACTTTGATCATTGGGATCTTTGATTTGAGGTCTATGATTAAAGTAATGATTTTCACTATTTGGATGTACAATGGAAACATTATATGTGAATATTAAGTTGATGTAATAGTAAATAAACAATGTATGGTTAATGTTTTAATTGAATCAAATGATACGTGATTGATTGATATGTGATGAGTTTGAATTGAAGTAAGATACATATGTATGAAATGGTGTGATGATTTAAGTTTTATAGGAATGTGATGTGTGAGTTATAGTGATAATATGGTGAATACATTGACCTAAGGAGAGAGTGCTATATTTATTGATGTTGGTCGGAGTATTAAGAAGTGCTTCCATTTAGAGATTATCGTGATTCTTCTAGAATCTTACTCACATAGAGAAAGATGTCTAGTTGTGAGAGTTGAACAAGATTCTATATTTGGAGTTTGGTTAGGGGCTGAGACATACAAATATAGAATTTACCATGTCATGCTCAATGGAAGGGAGATTTCCTAAGTAGTATTATATAGCTATATAAAGTAGAAGTAGGAGATGACATCTACAAGATCTCTGAGTCTACTTAATACACATGTTCTTTGGAAGTAGACTCAAGTGTCAATATTATATTAGTCGTTTTATGTAGACATTTGATTGATGAATTATATGATGTTAATAATTAATTTTAAGGTAAAAAAATTGAATATATCATTTTTTTAATTTGAGTAATAGGAATGTTATAATTACACTAGCTTACCTTTCTATCTCATTTGTTGTGGTTTGTTTGTCTACAGTGATCATATATTATATATGAGCAAATGATGGTGTATATTAGAGATTTGTAAAGTGATGAGTTAGTATAAGGTTTTCAAGAAAGGGTAAAGGTCATTCAGTTTATCTTTCAAAAATTAAGTTTTATATTTTCTTTCACGAGAGATTTGTAAATACAATTTATATACTCTTATGTTGGTTATACTTGTTATCAATTATGAAATGCTTCCCTTAGTAATGTAAATATGCCAAATTGAAATGTTAATGATTAAGTTTTTTTCATTTTTTTTATTGTTTTAACCTTTTATATATTTTTTTGAATTTTAACTATTTTTTTATTTTTTTTATTATTTTAACCTTTTCTATATTTTTTAACTTTCGTTTGAGAAAAAATAATATTAAGAAATTTAAATAAAATAGAAGAATTCCTTCAATGTTACATGTTTAAAAAGTTACTTACCAATGTTATTTTAATTGATATTGTCGTGCAAAAGAATTAACTTTCAATAGCAGTATTAGTTACTATTTTAATGTTGTTGAAAACTTTAATAATATATTCTTTTATTTTAATGAAAAATGTATTTTAACTTATACTTTAGATATTGATTTATGAATAAAAATATATATAATGTGATATGATCTTATTTAAAAAAGATTATGATTTTTTCTAAACTTGATTCATTCGATAATATTAACAAAGAAAATTAAATAAGAATGTAAAAATAAAATAGATATGAAGATACCATAATTTAGCATATTGATGAATTAAGGAAGATTTACTTCAAAGATCATAATTTTTTTATAAGAATCAGGTTTCTATGACAAGAACTAAGAAAATAATTTCTTTATGAAAACTAATTTCATTAATCATTCAAGGTGTTTACATATCTTTGGTGAAAATATATATAGACCACAAATGTTTAAACAACCTTACAAACCTTAAAAAAAAACTAAAAACACTAGATTGCGAAAATAACTTGAAAATTCAAGTGTAGACACATATTATTCCTCCACTCAGGAGAATTTGCCTAACGACTTGTTCAATGAGTTCACTCGCCAACAAAAGTTATAAACTGTAATAATTCATAAACAAACTCTTGCCCAATGATCCAATTCTCTCAACAAATTTACAAAAATAAAAAAAAAATTATAAAAATGCTTAAAACTATTCTATAAATATGTTCCAAAGATTTTCATGTTTTTGAAATTTCAAACCGCACGTAACATCATTATCCCCGAAGAAATTTGTTCTTTTAAGATTTACTCTTTAATATTGTCATAAATATTTTGAAATGTAATAATTCCTCATTAAATTCTTTCTGTACAGTTTCGAAAGATAGACCTATATCACAATGACATAAATAAATTATAGAAAATATATTTAAATTTAAATTCTCTTTATACGTGAGGGATATTTTCAAGTTGATATAAAAGTAATTTTACGTTGAAATGTTTCACTCAATCAATTGTTTAAGACTGTATTCACATCAACTTATTTTATGTGAAAATGTTTCATTCAATCAATTGTTTAAGATTGTATTCACATCAAATTTCAACGGAAGGGAGGCGCTGCTCCTATAATACTATTATGTAATATTAATAAATCTAGTCTCTGCAATGCAGAGTTGAAACTAGTGTGAGGTGATGGAAAATTCATATTATTATTTAATGTTATATTTTCATTCGAAATCAAAATTTTCATATAATTCTTATTCCAATAATAACTTTAATTTCAACTAATCAAAGATTAGCTATTAAATATATGGAGACAATTCTCATTATAACTTTTGGTGTGACAATAAATAAGTTTGTATTTATATATAGACAGTTATACGTCGTGCTTTCAATAATAAAGTAGACAAAGACTTTTGATACTTCTTAATCAAGAATATTTAAAGTAGGCATTGTACAAAACAACTCCATGTTTTACATTTAATTTATTTTAATTTTTAAATATTAAACTAGTTAATGATAAAAGAGACATATTTACTCTACATTTAACATTAGTTTTTGTTCTAATATTATCTTTCATGTTTTTTAAGTGAATTTAACAAAATAAAAATCCCGTCTTACTCAAAATTTAATTTACTTTATCTATATGCTTATATTTTAACTGGTTTTTTTTTTTTGTAATTTACGTTTTCTATCTACATTTGTAATATAAATTTCAATAATATCTTACAAATAATGTCAGCTATTCCTTATATGATTAATCATTTAAAAAATTCAAAACCATAATTTACATTTTCAAAATATATTTATTTAATAAAAAAATTAATTATAGAAAAAATATCTACCCACACTAACTAGTCAATAAAACAATGTAGCATCAACTTGTATAAAGCTCACAAATCTAGACGAAACCCATCGTCTAAATGCATCAATAATTCAAGATTCAAACTCATGAGAATTGCAGGTTTCGTTGGTTTGGAAATTGCAAATAATTGGGTTATCTTAATTTATATAAAAATAATAATTATATACATAATTATCACCATTAAGTCTCCTTACAATGTATGTGACTTGAAATTGTTTTGACTATTTAATAAAATGTTATATATAATATTAATAGTATAGGAAGGGATATTTTCTTTTTCTTTGGGGTGAGGGGCACATGATCCTTTGCTTTGGTCGAAGAAGACACAAAACAAAAATATAATTACAAAAATTTGATTAGGACATGTTTCTATAGTTGCCGGTTGAGTTCTATTCATTGAAAAATCAACGAGTGGATGAGTACAAGATCCCAAAGGTGGTCGACCGTGAAATTTTCTGTGATAACATATAACAAAAGAGTTGCCATGGCTTATGGAATTTGTGCTTTCCTTTTCTTTCTTTTATGATTCTATCTTCTTCTGCTTTTGCTTTTTACTAGCTACCACAACAGATAATTCCCACATTACTCTTCAATTCTTTTCTGTGATGACAACCTTTTTCATAAAAAAAACCACTTTTTTTTTTATTCTAGAAATTTTGTCGGCAAAACTTTAAAACTTTAATTCTTGGCCAAGTTTTTATAAACTGTGATTTTCAAAGCAGTTTAATTCCATGTAAACACGTATTTTGCTGATAAAAGAAGTTAAGTACCCTCTGTTAATATATGTAGTTAATCTTGAGAATAATGCACGAAATAGATATAATTCATTTCCGCAAAAACAAATAGCTGAGTCCAAGCAATAAGAATTCTCCAAAAAGACTTAATCTTTCAAACATATGCATAATTGTATGACTGAGATTAAGTGTATAATGGTAATCACAATAGTAATAACTTTTATCTCTATATTATTAATAAGAATATTCATTAATGTTGCTAATGAATAAATTTTATTTCCCAATCTATAACTTAGTGCACATATATGTCCACATATCAATCATCTAGTTCTTCTGAGTGGATTACGACAAATTATAACATAACATATTAAATGAGAGTTTTTTCAATTCGACATTTGTATCTCTTAAATATTTCATAATCTACGTACAATAATCTTGGACTTGAAAAAAATTAAGAAAGAAAAAGGAAACACAAATATCCCTATCATAATAATTGAAATTCATGTAATAATTAATAATGCAAGGTCCCATTACCTTAGGACAGCTAAAAAAATAAAACATTTAAATACATAATGAATATCTATCATAGAAAATAATTAAAGTAAATTAAATAAATGTGCGTTTCCCCATTAGAACAACCTTATTATAAACGTGATCGAATTTAGGGTCGCCCCTTGATAAAGATGTTTAACTCTCCTGAAACTCATGAGATTTTCAACATGACGAGACACTCAGAGAAAGAACAGAAGTTCATTAAATAAATCAACAGTAGTGATTCTCTTAAATAAAATATAGTAAGAAACAGATGATTTTTACATGTTTTATTTAAGAATCTGGGTAAGTTGATTGCATTATATGCACGTTGTTAACATGGATCTAATCCACTACCATAAACGAAAGCACAAATTAGGTAATCATGTGTGGACAGTACAACCTGTTATGACATACGCTATTGGGCCACAAAGCATTAACATTTAGAAGTTTAATATCAATTAGATATAAAGTTAATTTATATTTTATTAATGAATGTTAATTTCACTTTACATATTAGTTTTATAATATTAAATTAAATTTAAAATTTATTTTTTAACATAATATTAGAATTATATTAGAATTTATTCTAATAAAAAATAAAATTTGTATTGAAAGTTGATTTAGAATTAAGATAATTTTATAATATATGTGGATACAAATTTTATCTTTAAACCTATTTTGATGTAATTGAATTAGATTTAAAATATACATATTTAATATAATGTGATAAGATTAAAATTATTGATTCCATAATGTTCATAAATTTTTATGTCTTCACATTACATGGAATAACCTTTTTTTTTTTTTTATCATTTTTACTTTTAAGAGATGACCATCTATGCATGCAACTTAACATGTCCAAATTGCAAAGAGCCATAAAAGGTCTTTTTCTACACTCCATCTTAGACAAGAGAAAACCCCACATCGAAAGTGAACTTTGTTTGATAATAAGTTTGCGCATTATTTGAGGTATTTAGGGAAATGGTTTCTTAAATCATGTGTGTCCATTTTAGGGTTGGAGAGTTGGACCACAAAATTGACATATAAATGTCTGAACAACATGTGCCTCCACTGAATTAGTTTCCTAAAGTATGACCCTTAAAAACAAAAATGATACTATCGTAAAGTTTATTTGTTAGTTGTTCACAAATTTAAATATTAGGTATCTTTTTTAAGAAGAATAAGAAATATTACGTATTTAATTTCCACTCGTGTCCAGCTGGAATGAGGGGAAAAATCATTTAGAACCCACAATCATTGACAGCTTCTTGAGAAATGATTTTGTTGAGAGAATTAAGAATATCTTATAAAACTACAATCAATTAAAATTGAGTGTGATATATATATATATATATATATATATATATATATATATTCTAATATCCATTCCATACCCTTTCCATTGTAAAATAATAAATCATTTTTAATTTATGAGATATTAAAAGAAACTTATATTGATTTTTATTTGGTTTTTAATTTCATAACTATTTTCGTTCTCAACTTAAAATACTTAAACACTTTTATTTTATGAAATTAAAATAAATTTATGTTAACTTTTATTTGTTTTTAGTTTCAGAACTTATTTATTTTTAAAACTCTTATAATTGTTTGTACTCTTTCCTATAATTATTTAAATTTTACTCTTCTTTAATAATTATATAATTATAATTTTTTTTATATTTTTTATTGGAAATATATACATTTTAAAATTATTTAATTATTATTTAAAACTATTAATAATCATGTGAGTGCAAGTACAAATATAGTCTTCAAATAAAAATGTGGTAACAAATTGTAAAGTTGTTTGATTAATATAAGGCAAATTTAATTCACAAAATAATTTAAATCAAATCACAACTCTTTAGTTAAAATATCAAAAATGGTTGATATTATTTAAAGATGTAGATGCATAACATAATGGAAAGTTGTTATATTTATATAAAACTAATTTTCAGTTGTTCACATATAATTTTTTTTATAAGATTAAATATATTAAATAAAAACTTCAACAAATGTTATAAGGGTTGCGGCCTTCTTAATGGAGTAGGGATTGTGATTCTCATATTTAAGTTGATCAAGTGCGTCAACAAGTAATAAATGTAGTAATTAATGAACGTAATTAATTACCTTGTAAACTATGTTATTTATAATATTATTTATAGGCTTTTTATTTGGGTGGACCTGACCCATGTCGCTAATCACCCTTATTAGCTTTTAGTTAATCAAGTTGATTAATCATACCTTGATCGCAATCTTCAATGAACTTAACATGTCCTTTTGATGTTGGTTCCGATAAAGTTGTTTGACTAATAAAAGGCAAATTTAAATCACAAAATAGTTTAAATGAAATCATAACTCTTTAGTCAAAATATCAACAATGGTTGATATTATTTAAAGATGTAGATGTATAACATAATGTAAAGTTGTTATACTTATATAAGACTAACTTTTCATGTGGGTTGTTCACATATAAAATTTGTTTCTATAAGATTAAGTATATTAAATAAAAACTCCAATAAACAAACGTTATAAAGGTCTCGTCCTTCTTAATCGAGTAGGGATTGTGCCTACAAAAAATATTCTAACATTTATAATATTATTTATAGACTTCTTATTTGGGTGGGCCTGACCTATGTCACCCTTATTAGCTTTTAGTTAATCAAGTTTATTAATCATACCTTAATCGTAGGCTTCAATTAACTTAATGAATGTCCTTCTGATGTTGGATTCGATTGACTGTCACATATGTGGCCAAGCCACCTAGATGCTTGGTGATAACATGAGGGCTTAGTACACCTTGGCATGGATAACTTAAGTATACCCAGACATGTCAGGAATAATTCTTGGTTGGTCAATATGTAGTCGACCAAGCTTTCTTGTGGCTTTAAGGACTAATTATACCATATGTCCTCGGACACACATGGTACACCAGCCCCCCAAGCTCGACATATCTACACTCGAGTCTTAAGTATATCGTTTTGTGTGGTTGTCTTTAGTAAGTAAGTTGGATACATGTTTACTTAGCGCATACTCGTAGTCGTTCAAAGAGTTTAAGAATTGATTCTTCAAGGTAATCATGAAATCGACTAGACAAACACATTTTTATGATGAGAACAAAAAGTCAAAGTTTCCTTTTTATTGGACCAATGACCCTCTTAGATACAAAAAATGGTCGAATGACATCTTGTTGGATGATCATAAGAGGGTTGTGAGTATCCTAGAGTAGTTCCCCCATAAACTCGTGGTAAAAACATTGTTAGGGTTTACTTGTCACATCAGATGGTTACTTTGCTTTGTAAGTTCACAATTTCTTATAACTTGAATATCCTTCATCTAATTTAAATATTTTCTTTTGCTTCCAGGTTACATGGTCAAATGTTAAGGCCCTAGCAAGTGTACCGGATCGTATCAAGTAATATAATTGGTAAACCCAATATGTTCTCCCAAAGGACTCAAAGGCCTAATCTTTCGTGTAAATCAATATCGTAAGACTTGTAGAGAAAATTAACTTGTGGTTTGAATGCAAAAACAAAAAATAAACATGCAAATGCAAGTGATTCAATTAACAAGAAAAAGATATGGATGAATGGAGTTGTTGGGTTTACAATTTCATCTTATCCACTCTCTTATATCTACTTTTCTTATTAAATTCACTTTATTATCTAATTGTCATGCAAACTTTCTTAGTCTACCCTAAACCCGATCCCTCGGTGAGAAGAGCCTACTACTAGTTACTGGCTTACTATCCCTAGTCTCCCCTAGTAACTAGCAATGCAAGTACCACAGAAGCAAAATACAATTGATCGTCCTACCCCCATATCCCTAGGTGGTATTGCTTAACCAAGGAATTCCCTATCAGTTCCTGACTTCCCCGTATGTCCCCATATCGACAAAGGCAAACATCTTTTTATCAAATGAGTTAAATGATAATAGCATAGAGCATAGATAAAGAACCCAACAATTGATAATAACAGCATATGCAAGCATATGAATAAAACAAGAATTTCAATATAAGAGAGTTTCAAAAGATTACATTGTTCCCCAACAACAAAGGGTTTAGTTCACCATTGACATGGTGAAAGTAGATGAAATACAATGAAAGAATGGAAAAGCAAACCCTAGATATGATAAATTGGAGCCTAAGCATCCAAGAAATCTTCTCCAAGGAGTGTATAACAGCTTTGGACGTCTTCTTCTGCCAAAAGAATAATATTTGAATCGCACTGGGCTATATATAGGGCATAAATGTAACAGAATTTAAGCCCAAGCCCAGCAGACAACTTCTCAATGTCTAATTTTACCGCTCAGCGGTTTCCCTCAACCCGCACCACCGCTGAGCGGTCAGTTTCACCGCTAAGCGATTTGCCTCTAATCGCTCTGGACTCTCAGCGTCACCGCTTGGGCGCCAAACAGTGGCTTTCCCTCGAATCATGGCGCTCAACGGTGCATTTTGACGCTGAGCGGTGCATAGACTCTTCTTTTCTTCATTTTTCTTCTTCTTCCTTGAGTCTAAGACCTTCCTTCTTCAATTTCATCCTTAATTCTCATCAAAACCCTGCAAAACAATGCAAAACAAGCATAATATCTCTAAAAACAGCTTTTGACTCTCAAATGACTCAACTGAAGTGTTTTACTTGATTCTAAGCTCATTCTAAGCCATAAAGAGTGTATTTTGATATCAATTTAAGCATGAAGATAACGGTTTTTAGACCGTTATCACAACCCCAAACTTAGAACTTTTCTTGTCCTCAAGCAAACAAAACAAAACATAGTTTTCCACTTTTTCATCAAATAGTTCAACAATCCCAAAATTCATTTTTCTTATGACAAGAACTACTCAATTTTTGATTTTCAGTGGAATCTAATCAAGATGTATGCATGCTTTCAATTCAATTCAGTTCACATGATCACATATTTCCCAACAGATGTTTTATTTATGAATGATCAATCAACTAAGCATAGATGTAATAATGGAATTCAAAAATTCTCACCAAGCAAGTGTTTCACTCAATCACTCAAGTGTTTAAGAGGTCACTCCACTCTTTACTATTCACATGTCACATGAAACAAAATTGCCCTTCATCTAATAAAATCAACATTCTTACATGCCAATGCCATCACAAGGACTTTTCCAAGGCTTATAATGAGGCTAGGCTAACAAGAAAAATTGGTTTTTCTAGATCACAAAATCCTTGAGTCAAGAGAGCTATTTTATCATTTAAAGTTCAATCACAAACTCTCTTTCTTTAACCAATCTCACTCATTCCCAACTTCTTCCCTTTCCTTTTATTTTTACATTGAGCTCATCTTTCATGCTTTTTCTTTTCTTCTTTTTCTTTTCTCATGCATTTTTCTTTTTCAACACTTGAGCTCAATGCCTTTCTTTCTGCCATTCAAATTTTCCCAACAACCCCAAACTTGAACCTTTTTAATATACAATTATTCTCAACCCAACTCATGGTACTTAATTTCAAATCAAGGGTTTTCATCCTATTTAAGGCCAAGGTTTAAAAAGGGTATAACATTTTAATCACTTTGGGTGAAAATTTGGCTAAGTAAGGGCTTCCAAAAATGGCCTTGATCATATGACATAAACATTCAATTCAATCAATTATCAAGACTCAAGCAATATCATTCATGCTTTCCTGTGAACAGTACATATAGCAATGAATACTCTGGAGCTCAATACCTCACACAACATGCTTTCTCACATATCATTCATTCATACACCCTGCTTAGCATCATAACCACAATCATAAATCATCACACATCTGTTCACATAGCTAGTGAGCTTTTCACCTGGATATCAACATGCAACCCAACTCAATCATCATCCACATCTAATCATCATCAAATAGATTCATCATGCATTTCATTCAGTCAAACATTTTTAGAAATAGTGTTCAAGCCAAGCATAGACACTAACAATCAAAATTCAACCTATTCTAAAAAAAACAAAATACAAAAGTGCAAGATAAAACCCTCTCTAAAGCATGGGCATCCATCAGTACATGCCATCTCAATCCATGTCCTCATCTGAGTCCTCTTGGTCTCCATCATCAGCATCCTCAAAGTTATCTTCATCGTCATCCTCATCCATGCCTGGTGCTTCAGCTGCTTCAGACCCGTTACCTTGTGCCTGCTCCTGAGGCCAAGCCATAGCTCCATGAAACTCGTCCATGGTCCACCTGTGCACTGGTGGTTGATCATACAACCCTACTATCATCTCAGCAGTGGCTATCTGCCCTCTGCGAAGAGCCTCCATCCTAGCCTCCATCATGGACATATACATGTCCCTCATCTGGAATGGCTCAACGTGCTGTGCGAGTGCATCTGCAGGTACATGCTCCTACTGTGCTGCTACTCTCCTAAGACGTCTCCTAGGTGCTCCGACTGCCTCCTCTTCTTCACAGTACTGCTGATAATAGGCAGCGTCTATGGCCTTCCTAGGCCCCTCATATGGTGGAACTGCAGTATCCACCCCAGCCTGCTGACACAAAAAGGTAATCAGGGACGAATGTCCCAGCGGTGTCCTGCTACTCACAGTAGTAGCGCAACTTTGAATCTCATCGGCAATGACCTTCCCGACGTTCACATCTAATTACCTCAGCATGCAGTAAATGAAGATGATCCGATGCATAGTGTTGTCGGAAACATGGGAGCAGGCTGAATGTTGGCAAGAGTGAACGCCATCCAGTATTTCGCCAAAGGCGTCAAATCTGTCCTCTTTATGTTAACGGGCACTCCATTAGGGTTGTTCTGAAAATGCCTACCAGGAAGGCACATAATCCTCTCAATGTCTGCTATGTCTCTGAACCCTCCAACAAGTGCTACATACTGGCACTGTTCACCTGGCCATTCAGTGCCCAAAAAGCTGTTAATAGTGTCAGGGTCATACGAAATGGTTTGCCCCCTCACTAGCTCATGTATCTTCCAGCCGATAATCCTCTTTTAGTCAAGGCGTTCGTATAGAACTCCTTCACCAATTCAATGTTGGCTGGTGCAGGATATGTGGCCAGCCTTTCCCAGTCTCTCCTCATGATCTGTACTCCAAATTTAGGAGCCAAGTCTGGGATAAAAATGGCCCTTCTCTCCATCAGCAATCTCCTCTCCTGCACAGTCACAAAGTGTTCCTCATGTTTTCTGAAGAGGAACCTAGGCGAATAGAATCTTCTTTGCCTCTCAGGTTCCTTCCTCTTGTTGCCAAGAGTTTTCACCCTTCTTGATGATGATGATGACATTCCTGCATAAAATAAAATTCAAAAGACCACAGGAATTCATCATTAGAGGTTAGTACATCATCAATCAGATTCCAAACCAATTACAGTCCAACACTGAGGGAAAAACAGGGTCCCTCAGCGTCCCTGCATAAAAAATTCAAGCATCTAAAACTGCAGCAGACCGCTTAGCGTCAAAACAGACCACTCAACGATTTGCCTTTGGTCGCACCACCGCTCAGCGTCCAAGTAGACCGCTCAGCGGCGGCGACTAGGGTTTTTCAAAATCTTTTTCCAAATTGCCCTATTCTCCACTCTAACACTAATTTCATCAATCTAGACCTAATCCATGCAATTCAATCGGTTCAAACAGTTTCTACTTCATCAAATCATGCATAGAAATCAAAAGCCCTAATTTATCATGTTCCTAGCATGTTCTTCATCAAATTTCAAATTTAGAAACCCTAAGAATGAAATTGCACAACTTACTTGAGTGGAGAGACTATAAGCTTGCTAAACTTCCTCTTAATTGATTATGAATGCCTCTTGAATGCACAATCCCTCAACAAAAACCCTAAACTTTGACAAGATAATGATAGAAAAGTGATATTTTTGTGAGTGGGTGATGAGAAAAAGTGGGGAAATCTCTTTGGAAAGCCTTTGAAAGTGTAAATTGGGTGCTAGGGCTTAAGGAGACCGCTTGGGCGAACTTCAAAGAAGAGGCTTCAAAGTGCAGAAAACCTAAAAACGCTCAGCTTTTAAAAGCCCGAGCTAGGTATTCGCCGCCACTGCTCAGCGGTGGGCGGTAATTTTCTCCCTCTCTTCTTTGCTTGCTTTTGCGTGATTCCACCATGTAGCACCTGATTTTAACCTTCAATTTTTCAATTTCATGCCTTTCCCCTCTCAAATGCACATGCAAACATATAATGCACTTAAGAAAAAGTTCAAAAACAAACAAATAATCAACTGGGTTGCCTCCTAGGTAGCGCTTGTTTAACGTCATGAGCCTGACCCAAACCTGTCCAGTACTCATCTGTAAGTGCAATCCTTACCAACACTCTTCAGTAGGTGTACCTTCATGTATCCTTCAGTAGATACATAATAATTAGCATCCCTTAGTAGATGCTACCTAAAAATTGTTTAAAAATCCAAGAATTACATGTCCAAAATAAAATAAAACTAATATATTACAACAACTGGGATGACCCCCAGCAAACACCCATCAGTAGGTGTTGATATTCTTCTTACTTGATATTCTTTTTCTTTTTCTTCTTCCTACTGAATCTCTTCAAAAAGTTGATCGAACCAAGCACGTGTTTCCATGTATCAATCATAGGAACTTTAGTCTCCAATTTCTTGAAGATCTCCATAAAGCACTTAAACTTATTTTCCTTTCTATGATTTTTCTTCTCATGAGGAAGGGGTTTTGCATATCATCTTTTCTTCTTTCCTCTCTTCCTCTTTTTCTCAATCTTTTCATTCCTCAGCTTTCTCTTTTTATTTTTCCTTGATTTCTTCTTTTTTATTTTCGCACATTTTTTTCTTTTTTCTTCTCTCTCAACCACTTCTTTCTCTTTCTCCTCATCTTTCTCTCCCTCACTCAACCTTTCTGTTTCTTCTCCCTCTACAACTCTCTCTATCTTTTCCTCCTCTATCTCTATTTTCTTCTCATAAACAACCTTATCACTTTCAGAGATAGTAGCTTGGCATTCCTTCCTAGGGTTAACTTCAGTATTACCCCTAAGATCCAGAGACTTCATTATGCAAGAGAGTTGGTTCTACCATAAATGTTGTTCAGCTTCCCCCAAAGTTTCTCTTGGCAAAGATGATTGTTACTGCCAAAGACGTTGTTTGGCTTCCCCCAACATTTCTCTTGGTATAGAGAATTGTTTCTGTCGTAAACATTGTTCAGCTTCCCCCAACGTTTCTCTTGGTATAGAGAATTAATTTTGTCATAACGTTGTTCAGCTTCCCACAATGTTTCTCTTTTTTCAAGTGTAGGAGAATATTGCTACCTTTGACGTTCTACTTCTTCAAGTGAAGGACGATATTGTTGTCTTTGACGTTGTCGTAACTCCTCACGTTGTCGCATCTCCCCAATACTTCCGATAAATGACATATTCATACCCGTGATTCACTGAAGAAATTCATCGTCAGAATTTATGTTCTCCTTGAGTGGAGTGATTTGTTGCTCAGTAGCTTGCCCATGTTGGCTTTGATCCATGATTGAATGAGGTTCCCACCAATGGTTGAAATCATTTTGGTAGAATTGAGTGCCCATATAATCAAATTCTTTTCCGTGCTGCATCCTGCAAACATTAGGCACAAAACCCTAGAAAACATTTATTAGAACAAAAATGAAAATAAACATAAAATCAAGTCAAATTTAATCAATTTAAACTACTCGAAAAGTTAAACCATGAGTCCCCTGCAACGGCGCTAAAAATATGTTAAGACACTGGCAAGTGAACGAGATCGTATCAAGTAATATAATTGGTAAACCCAATATCGTTCTCCCAAAGGACTCAAAGGCCTTATCTTTCGTGTAAATCAATATCGTAAGACTTGTAAAGAAAATTAACTTGTGGTTTGAATACAAAAATAAAAAATAAACATGCAAATGCAAGTGATTCAATTGGCAAGAAAAAGATATGGATGAATGGAGTTGTTGGTGTTTACAATTTCATCTTATCCACTCTCTTATATTTACTCTTCTTATTAAATTCGCGTTATTATCTAATTGTCATGCAAACTTTCTTAGTCTACCCTAAACCCGATCCCTCGGTGAGAAGAGCCTACTACTAGTTACTGACTTACTATCCCTAGTCTCCCCTAGTAACTAGCAATGCAAGTACCAAAGAAGCAAAATACAATTGATCGTCCTACCCCCTATCCTTAGGTGGTATTGCTTAATCAAGGAATTTCCTATTAGTTCATGACTTCCCCGTACGTCCCCGTATCGACAAAGGCAAACATCTATTTATCAAATGAGTTAAATGATAATAGCATAGAGCATAGATAAAGAACCCAACAATTGATAATAACAGCATATGCAAGCATATGAATAAAATAAGAATTTTAATATAAGAGAGTTTCAAAAGATTACATTGTTCCCCAACAACAAAGGGTTTAGTTCACCATTGACATGGTGAAAGTAGATGAAATACAATGAAAGAATGGAAAAGCAAACCCTAGATATGATAAATTGGAGCCTAAGCATCCAAGAAATATTCTCCAAGGAGTGTAGAACAGCTTTGGATGTTTTCTTCTGCCAAAAGAATAATATTTGAATCGAATTGGGGCTATATATAGGGCATAAAAGTAACAAAATTTAAGCCAAAGCCCAGCAGACAACCGCTCAGCGTCCAATTTTAATGTTATGCTACCCATTTTTGGCCATACTACTCATCTTAGATAATTGGTCTAACCTCTTTATGAGCCTATAAACAGCATACCACAACCACACCTCCACCATATAGATGTGAGCTTCTAGCCTCACAAACACCATAGCTTCCACATTTGCAGCCGCTATCCTTGGTGACCCACCACATTTTTGCACCATATATCTTCAAAGGATCATCTCCATTGCATACTTCTAGCTTTGGCCTAACCTAGTCAAGGAGGTTGATATCACTTAATTACCTTTAACATTTATCCAAAAGAAGGTTTAAGAACCAATTTTCATACCACTCACCAAAACAGGTAGTTTCCATACTCATAGCATCCAATCAACCATTTCATTTTCAGAACATTATTTAATTCCTCAATAGCCTACATACTTCAAGGCACTCAAAGTAACCCTATCAATCATGACTTGTTCAACTCATACACGTAATTTAAGTTACTAAAGCATCTTTTTGACACAAAATAAAAAGTAATACCTATGGTGCAAACTAATTCTATCATGCATATTCTGCATTGTCACACAATTTCACAAAAGAAAACATCCCATCAATCATCCAAAGAGTACAGGTTATTTTTCCCAAACCAGCAAGCAAAATTAACCTTCAACCATAGCAATCATAACAGACAAGATTACTACACCAAAGTGATTATAAGTTTTTAAATAAAAAAAGGAAGATTTTTGGATTTCTAGCTATTGTTCCTACACTCAATTTCGCTCTTAAGAGAAGCAAAAATACTTAAAATAACACCTCAAACATCACCGCATGTCTAGCCAAATAGCATGAAGTAGTAAACAATTTAACACCACTAGAGATAGCATAGAAAAGACATTCATCTTAACATCATGAGCATGCACATTCACTCATGGATATCACACAGTAAAATACAAAACCCCATAACAAGGGTCAACTCCCCTTATCTCAATTCCAACAGAGTCTAAGGCTTTTAAGCTTTCATCAAGTCCACAAAAACCATGTTTCCCACTCCCTCCCTCCCTTTAACAGAACCAGTGCAAGTTATGTTCCCTTTTACTTATGGCTTTGACAAAAACAACGCAGGTTTCTATCTCCCTCTCACTTACAGCTGCATTGATTAATATGATGCCTAAGATTTACCCTAAAACAACATAAATACCCTAAGCTTCTCCCTAAACCTGTCGGCCCTAATCTGCCAACAAAACCTTCCTAAGATAATTTTGTTAATTCGTGATTAAAACACGTCAAAAGTTTCTTATCTTGGTTCTCAAACATAACATAGAAAAACATTATGTGATTGTCTAGGTTGGCACGTGAAAAACAACTAATCTAAACTTACAATAATTACCTCACCAAAAATCTAATGTAGTTACACATTAAGGAACAAAGAAACTAACATAAAAACATTGGCTAAGGTTCTAACCTTGCATCTTGCACCTTAAACATCATGCATCACATCAAACACAACCAACTAACCATTAGACTTTACTTTTCCATAACCATGTGTTAAAAAATTCACATAAGCACATTCAAATGAAATGCACCAATTAAAAGAAATAAAATAACACAGATTAAGCAAAAACAAGAATTGAACACAAGACCAAATATTCCATAACAAGGTTATCTCTGCAACTTAACTAAACAACACTTGTTAAAAACATACCCCTTTCTTATTAAAATACAGTTAGCACATTCTCAGCATCCTTTTAATTCATTAAATTTTCTTGAGTCTTACAATAAAAAAATACTATCTTAAAATGATATTGTAAACACTAATACAAAGTGAAATATGGCTGTTAGGGCAAATCTACAAGTGCACCAATAAAATGAAGCAAGTAATAAAAATTGTTCTCTCCTAAGAAATTTGTGTAACACTCGAAAACTCTTGCAATTCATAACTCAATTAGACACAAAGATCACAAAAACACAAAGAAACTTTTTTTGAGTTTTAATCAAACAATTGGTATTTGCCAAAAAATCTAACATAAAATATTTACGATTTTCAAGACTATATATTTCATCCACTTCATTCTCACGCATACACAATCATGTTAATTCCAAATTTATGTTAAAACCAACTCACAAGATTACTCAAATTGTATCCTACTAACTTTGAGCCTATGATAACTCATCAAGTTCCAATTCCTTGAATAACCAATGAGAAATCATGCATTAAGTTAAAGGGTTTAAAATTACTAATTATTCATGTTCAATACTTAGATACAAGCTCCATAAGTATGTAATTTCAGTTATAGGTTCAAAATAAATTTTCTGACACCTCAAGAATCACAATCAAGCCATGGGTGATCAAGCCACAACAACCATTGAGCATAGAAATCAAATACTAGCATAGAAATGGTAAATCATATGTATTAACATCACAAAATACATAAGAAATTTATTACATTTAATCTCCATATGGTGGAGAACCTATGGTTTATAAATTGAAGAGATAAGGAAGAAATTGAAACCAAATAGAGATGAAATCCCTTCCCAAGGTTCTTACTAGTTGTTTCATGCTCCAATTGCACCTCCACTTCGCATCGACACCTCAAATTTGTAGATCATCTCCTTCATCCTAAAAGGTCATAACACCATGGATCAATATTAAAGATCCGACGAGGAGGGGGAGAGCTTCCCAACACCCTAAACAACCTCTAAGGGGCTCTCTCAGTTGCTCTAGGTGGAGAGAAATCTTAGGAGGAAGAGAAGAACTAATCCCTTGCGAAAGATGATGATGAAGAAAATTGTATCTAGAGGTACTGTTGAACACTGAACCTGATCAACCTTACATGGAAAATTATGTAAAGGGAGCAAGGGACTGAGGTTCAAAGAAAGTTTTAGTGTCAATAATGTCATGTCCTAGTGGAACTTTCCCTCATTGCGTCCAACCCCACCCTACCTTTGCCTCCACGGTCTCCTCATCAAACGTTTTCCCTCAACCTTCCTTTTGAGCCCTCTCTTTTCCCCAATCCATCTTCGACCTCTTCCTTTTCCTCTTCTGTCCTTCCTTTCCATTCCTTATCCCTAACCTTCTGTTTCTCCATTCTCTCTTTCCCTTACTAAACCCTTCAGCCCTCCATCAAAACCTTCCATTTCCCCACCCTCCCAGAAACCCGTTCTCTTTCAGCCTTCCCCTTCTTCCATCTACCTCTCCCCTTCTTCCATCTACCTCTCCCCACTAACCCTTTCCTCTAATCCTTTTCTCCATTTTTTTTCTTTTCCTTAGCCACTACCTCCACCACCTTATCTTTCTTCAATCGTTCCATAATTCCTTTCTTCCCCTTCCTTTTTTCAATGTTTATCAAACACGGAAAGAAAATGCTGAACCAGATAGATATTTCATTCAAGGGGAGAAATGTAATAATAAGATATTACATTGCAATAATTATTTGGTGTAATACATATTTGTTGAAATATAAATATTTTTGTGTCAATCGTGTATATGCCTTAAATTTGATATCTACACTTTGTTACATGTATGAATATCTACGGTTGTACTTATGATTTGATACATATATCAATGCTTATTTCAACTATGTTATATAAAAAGTATTTATGCTTTGATAATACAGTTATCTTTGTTGTTGCATATCATATCATGTATAAATATGACTTAAGGAAGTCATATCCCTACAAAATGATAATCGTCTGATGTTGTATATGTCATATGCTTTGATAATATTTTTCTTTAAAGATGATTAAACGATATAATCTAATAAATTAATGATATTTTTGCTTTGATGAATATCTAATAATCATATTCCGCTTTGATACTTCCCTACTAAAACGCATTCATACTTTGATACGATGGTTTGACATAAAAACTGTTTGAAGAAAATTCTTGAAAATCTCAGATTGGTTATGATACACATTAAAAAATATTCATTCTCTGATAAATATTAAAATGTTTTCTAGACTAAGTTGTCTAAATGAATTAAGAAAACCATACATAGCGTCTAATAGAAAGTATCTCTCCTTGAAATTATCTAATAAACTATATGAGCAGAACAAGGTAACATCTTATGAAAATAGAAGTTTATCTCTTGTATAACACCAAGGCTAAAATAAATTTTTATCAATACTAGTGTTATATCAACCAAAGATTGCTAAAGAACACATCTTTTGTTAAATAACTGTTAAGCGCTATAGCCTTTGAAAAAGCATTTTATGGTTATACCATGTGATGTTTATGCATGTTGTATGTCAAACCAAACCATGCATTTATGAATGAAATGACAAATTGTAAAATGTCTTGAACACGCTACAGTGTCTAACGTTTATCAACGTTCAAAATTGTTGGAAACAGGATGGCTCAATATCAACACCAAGAGGAGGGGTGAAATTGTGAGGTTTAAAAATCAAAGTCTTTTTAAAATCTTTTTCACAAAATATAAACCTTTACAAAGTTTCTTGAATCGCAAGTAATAAGAATTATAAGTGCAGCGGAAATATAAAGTTGACTGTGTAAATTGTAAATTTGACTTAAAGTAAAAGTGTAGAGAAAGAGAAAGCAAACACAAAGTTTTTATACTGGTTCGACCTCAATGCCTACATTCAGTGTCCTTCCACAACCAGGAAGCCAATGCACTATATTAGTCATGGATTTTACAATAAGATTTCTATAGAGACCTCCACGTCAAAAGTATAGACAATCTCTCTAACCCTCTAACTAAAAGTATAGGCAGTCAACACAAAGATCTACAACAAGATATCCCCTCTTCTGCATTCTTCACCCACTTTGAACAATCCTCAAAGTGTCCAGAATCCACGAGTTCACCTCCTGTAATCCCAACAGGACAACAACAAGCTTTCGAAAGATTGATAGAAACCTTGGTCAAATTAAGAACACCAATTATGCAGATTTTGATCAACCAAATCCTCCTTAAGAAACTCTTCCAAGAAAGTTCTCCTCCGTCTTCTTGATGAGTTCTTGGAGCTTTTTAACACAGAGGTCACAAGCTGAAATATCAAATGAAAGTGTTAGAACATCATAGTCCAAAGGTTATCTATGATCAGAATCACGTTTATTTATAGTTTTCTATAAATCAGACGCTCTTGTAGTCGACTATGCCACTAATGAAGTCGACTGTCATCAGACAGTTATAATAGATAAGTCAAATAACAGCAGCATAACAACCAAATTGATTTCATATTTAATACAGTTGACTTTCATTTAATGCTTTAACAGGCAATTAAAATATAGCCGTTGTAAATCAAAAGCATTAACAAAATTTCAAAACAAATAACTAACTAAGTCGAATTCACTGCTCGTGCAGTCGACTTACACACTTCAACTTAGTTTTGAAATACTATTCAATGCAAAATCACTCACAACACTGATTTTGAAAATCTGTGCAAAATCACAAGTTTAAATCGACTTAAAACTTGCAGATTAGTCACACAATATAAGTTCAAAAAAGTGCATGTGGTTTTCTTTTCTTAAGCATATGTAATGTAATCACAAAAGATGTATCAAGAATAAAATCAGTGAATACGCATACATATATGAGAATCAACATAGACATGTTCTATAAGATATCATTCACAACAAAAAATTAAACATGTAACACATAACAATACATGTGTTATTAATAATGTGTTGTCATCATAAAAAACCAGAGCACTGTGAGATTAAAAGGTTCAGCTAAACTAGTGCTTCCCTTATCAACAATCTCAACAATCTCCCCCTTTTTTGATGATGCACAACCATGATTAATAAGCAACCATGTTTGTACACAAACAACACATAAAATCAGTCAAGTAATAACCAATAACATAGCTAATATAAGCATTCAGTAAGAACAAGTGATTAAATGATTTTTCCCAATATATCAGAGCAAACAAAAGATAATTGCAACATATTTCAGGACATTTACTCTGAATAAGCAGTATCAAGCAATCAAATATCAAGCAAATAATCAATCAAACTTTTCTCCCCCTTTGTGCATTAGCAAAAAAAGGTTTGCGTTTAGATATTGATATGCTGATAAAATGAAATACTAGAGATGCATCAGTGTAAACAAATTAAACATTCAAAGATGCTCACCCTATCACATATATTCACATGAAAAAGAAAAATCTCCCCCTAAAGTGTAGGCATGTGAAAAATCTATGCAATCATGTAATGCTCCCTTTGTCATTATGCATATTTAAAATCAAATTCAGATGCACAATGCAGTTTCTTAAATATCAGAGCATACGACAGTATCAAAATTGTATAAGAGTTATAATTTCAAAAGATTCAATCAAGCAAAGATACAATTATCAACAATCTCACAATATATTCTCTCAGATATAATAATCAAACAGAAACAGAGATATAATGAGTATAACCAATATAAAAACATCAAACAACTAAAAAATCAAATTCCAATCAAAGGAATTTATAATCCTTGTTAGTGATAGTTTATTGATCCATTGTTCAAGTCAATTTCATTGCTTTTCATTGAGTTGTGAGTCTAGCAGTAAGTTCAGAAGCAATGTTTGCTGCAAAAAGTTTCACGATCTTTTGAAGATCAAGCAATTTATAATCATAGTAATGCAAGAAATTATATAGTTCAGAACTGAGTTTGCAAAAGAATTAATGTAATAGAGAATATGTGCATAATCAACTTTAATAATTACTTAGTCGATTTTAAGATTCATTTGAGCAGATTCAATCAAGAAATTTAAAGCAAATGAATCTAAACCAAAACAAACTAATTTCATTACTGTTCCAAAAGATATTACAATTGATTAGACCATAGAACAGACAAGATGAAAGTTTAAGCCATTACCAAAAGAAAACTAAGAACAAAACACAAACAAGAATAAGACTCATAACATAGAGCAATAGACATAAAAATCCCTATTCTGTTTCGGACAGCTCTATAAAATCTTCTTCACTTGTTTCATCAACCTCTTCCCTCTCAGATTCTTCAGTAGAAGTAGAACTCTTCACATAATGCTTGATTATTTCATCCATTTTCTCATTCAAGTCTATAAGAGACTTCTTCAGTACATTAGTTCTCTTGAAGACCTTCTTAATTCTGTCTCCCACGAATCTTTCAAATTCAGAATTGGGAGATGGCAACTCTTGTTCACTGTCTGAGTCAGGTAGTTCACCTCTACCTTTTGTTGGGTCCATTTCATCACTGAAGATCCATCTTAAGGCAGTTTTCCTTAAACCAATGCATGTCAGAGTTGCTTTTCTAATTTGATTTGCTTCGGTACATGTAACCTTGTTTTCACCATTGAGATTGACTCCATTCAAAGTCAGTATCTTGCTAATAAACACATAGTAGGGTAATGTGCACCAGTCATTGACACCAACATCTATAATGTGCCAATTGAAAACAGCTACCCAAATTGTTGGTATCCTAAGCATGATAGAATTCAGTAGATATACATCAACTGGAGTCAGTTTTATGAGATTAGCCCTTCCAGGAATTAAGATATGCCCAATAATGTGTGCAACATTTTTCTCTTCTTTGTTAAGCCATTTGAACAGAAATCCTTTTTCCTTGTTGTATCTACCACGGTATCTCATGCAGTCTTTAAACATCTTTATCTTCCTCGTCCATCTATTTTGCGAGCAATTCAGTAGGTGTGATAGTCTACCCTCATCCTTGATCCCTGCGACGTGTAACCATGTGTCATTATCAATAATAATGTCCACTACTTTTACGCGAGAATGAATATTACCGTCAACTTCCTTGACATTGTTGTAGAATACTTGGACAAGATCTGGATAATAATCACCAGTCATATGAACAAACTTGTATAAACCTTGAACACCTATTCTCTCTGGAAAGACAAAGCCTTTATTCTGAAATAAGAATAGATCAATTGATTTGTGCTCAACAACATCTTTTATCTTCATCCACCTCAAGAATTTTTCTCTTCCTTCACTGTCACTAATCCATCCTGAAGGACTAGCATTTCTTTCAGATGAAGGAATGATTTTGGATCTTTTGATGAAGACGACGAAGCCATTCTTCAGAGTGTCTTTAACAGAGTTCTTTAGCGTTTTGTGTGCTACCACTTATGTTATGATGAACACAAACATGAAGGCGCGAACAAAACTCAACACAAAAAGGCCCATATTAAATTTTCAAAATTTTTAAAGCTTAAAAACACGAATAAATTCAAAGTTGACTACTGTATGACAGAAGGTAGAGTTAGACATACAAAGACATACATTTGACTGTGCTTATAATCAATTCGACTAAAATTCGTAAAAAATGATTTTCATTTAAAACATTCAAACAATCATACATACAATCATATATCAATCAATCAGTCTTTATGTGCATGATGGAGTAAGATAACACTTGTTACGAGTTGTAGACACTCAAGATGGTTGATATAGCCATTTTAGTTCATCATTGAGTCCTCACTGCACCTGTTTCAAATCCTGCAAAATAGTTCAAGTTATTTATGCAGGAACCCATTTGAATTTGGGTCCTTGATTGTCAATTGTAGCCAGATGTTCCTTACGTATCCACACATATAAGCCTTTAGGAACTCCAATATAAGTTCAACCAAGTGCATGTGGTTTTATTTTCTTAAGCATATGTAATGCAATCACAAAAGATGTATCAAGTATAAAATCAGTGAATACGCATACATATATGAGAATCAACACAGACATGTTCTATAAGATATCATTCACAATAAAGAATTGAACATGTAACACATAACAATACATGTGTTATTAATAATATGTTGTCATCATAAAAAACCAGAGCATTGTGAGATTAAAAGGTTTAGCGAAACCAATGCTTCCCTTATCAACAATCTCAACAAAAATATTTTATGGATGTACGAAAAAGTACTTTGATGTTTGTATACTTTGTTTCTTGATATTCGTGCATATCAATAAAGCATAAAGATATTATCAGAATCACTGCACCCAAGAAAAAGACATTGTTAGAGAAGAAGAACATTCTAGGAATGTCTCCCTTGAAGCCTTTTCCTAAGTCACATAATACAAGCTTAATTTTGCTTAAGGCGATGAGAAAAAGCTCTGAACCCTACAAAGTAGACTAAAATATGACTTCTAATCTAAAGGCTACTAGTTATCCTGAAGTCAAGTTGTTTGTCTAAGGGTCATCTTTCAAGAGAAGCTATATATAGAAGAAATATTGAAGAGAAGAAGATGATGATAACACAAGAAAGATAACATAAGAAGAATAAAAACGTGAAAAGATAATAGAAAGAAAAGCTTGTTGTGCTCATATATCGTCTAAAGCTAAATATCTTTTGAGAGAAAAATCTTACCAAACATAGAACACTTCATATTGTTTATATCCTCTCCTTAAGAGTTATCACCGGTATCTGTGATCTGAACACTATTTGTTTCTTTAAATTCTAAAGAGAATTAAAACATTTATCTAGACGTGTTATCTAGGTTTGAAACCAGGAGTGACAAGAATACTTGTTTTAAACCAGTAGTGGTTAAAATTGGTCTAGTCGTGTTGATTAAGGAACCAGGAGTGGTTAGAATACTTGTAAACCAAGAGTGGTGAGAATACTCAATGAGAAATATTGTCTAAGCCTAGACAAAACCTATTCAAAAGGCAGAAGTGTCTTATTAGTAGAAGAAGCCTACAAAAACTTCGTAAGAGACCATGCTTAAGATATCCAACCAAACCATGGTCTGAATTACTCTTGTACTAGAGCAAGTGTAAAAATTTCTTCTACAAAAGAAACAAGTTTTACAAAGATGATTTATGATAAGTCTGAACCAATGCAACACTTAAGGATAAGTTCTCAAATCTTGAAATTAACATGTCTATCTTTGAGGAAAACAAAACACTACATCTTAACTCTTTTTATACAATCTGCATTAAGAGAAAAAGAGCTAAAGTGAGTATATTGTCTGATGAACATAAGCTCTAAACAATAACACATAGTCCTAATCATGTCATCAATGAGAACATCTTGTAGAAGTGTTGAGAATACTCATTGTAAACCAGGAGTGTTGAGAATTCTCATTGTAAACTAGAAGTGGTGAGAATACTTTTGCAATCTTCAGAAATATTAGTGGAAACTCTCAAGAGCTCTTGAGGGAGAATTCGATGTAGCTTAGTTGAAGGGAACAACATAAAAATAATCCTTCATTCATTGTTTTATTTTTCAAATCTTTTCTTGGAAAGCATGTTATAAAACCTAATATTTGCACAACTCTTCAAAAAGACATTCATAAATCATTTTCTAGACACTGAATCAAGAAAAATATTTCTTAGTGCTCACTATACTATTTTATTGATTATATATTTTCATAAACTTTGCAAAACAACATTGTGTTAATAAATCCCCTTGATCAACTTACTTCATAATACTTGTCAAACGTTACATTACGAAAATAATTTTAAAACACTATTCAACCCCCCTTCTAGTGTTTCTGTCTAACCTCTAGAGTAATTTCATAACAGAACTAGAGGAAAGATCCAAATGGAAAATGAAGTATACATAGTCAACCGTTCTCCCTTGTTCAAGGGTGAAAAATTTGATTATTGGAAACAATGCATGATTACATTTTATGAATCATGCAGATAGATATGTGGGACATGGTTGAAAATGGAAATTACATTCCCCTTGATGAGAAGGGCGAGGAACTATCAAAATGCAAGTAGATCGACGAGCAAAAGCAAAGGTACCTACTAAAATCTAAGGCTCAAGACTCACTAATGTCTGGTCTTTTTAAAGAAAAGTACATGAAAGTTCATGCATACAATGGAGCCAAGGAAACGTGGGAGACTCTAGTTATTACTCGTGAAGGATCTGCTAAAGTCAAAAGAAACAAACTCAGTCTGCTAACCAGAAAATATGAGCTATTAACGTTGCTAGAGAAAGAAGGTCTCAAAATTCAAAGGAAGACGTATTGAACAAACCTCTAAGAATGAGCAGAGGGACAAACAAAGTGAGGAATCCACTACGTGCTTCGAATATGGAAAGCCTGAACACTTCATATTAGAATGTCCCAAGTTGGAGAGACCAAAAAGAAAACCCATCTTTGCCAGACACGACAAGAAAACGGCACTCAACGAACACTTGGACCTACTCATCAAAGGCTATAAATATCCTTCTAACAAACGAGGATTAGAATTTGTAGGTGAAGTAAAAAATAGTATGTCTAGATATAGGAGGAACTATTCTGACAAATTCAAATAAAAAGTCTCAAGCATCTCAAATCATGCATATAGGTACCTGTTAGAAATAAAAGGGGTTTGTTTCTTCACACCAAGAAGGGGAGGGGGTGAATTGGTGTTTAATATAAACTTGCACTTTTAAAGAGATAAGGAGAGAAAAACAAACATAATATTTATACTGGTTTGGCCTCAATGCCTACATCTAGTCATTTTCCTAATAAAACTTAGATTGGAGAGTAATTCACTAAAATGACCAGAGGATTACAGCTAAGGCTTTACAAAGCACACTCTAATGTAAACACCTCACAAACGCTCAATCAAATATAGAATCAGAATACATCTGCCAACACAGAACCCCATGTCCTTGTTGCAGAAACCCTTTAAGAATCCCTTCTCAAAGTCAAAAGCAAACCTCTCTTCTTCCTGACACCACACGTCCTAGGAAACAACAAGATAACATTTGCAAATCTTCCTCTGATCAACACCAGTTGTACCTTCTATCGTGCTAATGTGACTAACCAATGTAATCCACAAGATGCTTCACAAGAATTCCTCAAGATTCTTCAAACTTTTCACGTTCTTGATTCTTGGAGCGTTTTGAGTAATCTGTAAACTTTCTAATATCAAAACAATCAAGTATGAAAGTGTAAGAATGGTCAAAAGTTTATAAATACAAACAGTGCGTCAATTTATAGTTACTGTCATATCAGACGCAAAGTAATCGATTAGGTTAGTAGTGTAATCGATTACGTAAAACTGTTGTAACAATATTACAACTAACTCAGCTTATTAATTGAATGTTCAATTAATGTAATCGATTAACACTACATGTTAGACAAACACATTTTAAAAAATGACCGTTATAGCAGTTATGACTAGCATTCAATCAGTTTTCAAAACATAACAGACTTAATTGAATACACAAAACGGGTAATCGATTAATTTTATCGCTTAAGAAAATTTTGAAAACTTTTCTTCTCAAAAACTCATCACAACACATCTGAAAAAGATATATGAAAACACACGATTTTTAATCAATTCAACAACTGATGTAATTGATTCAAAACTAGTTGTTTTGCCACAGGTCAAAAGCTAAGCTTTTTGTGCAATAGATTAAGTCATACAAATATGCTTTTGTGCATGTGGTTTTCTTTCTCAAAAGCATACAGTGAGCATACATAGATATAATCTCTTCATAATCGCAATAGTATGCATCACTCAACAGTATGTCTAACAAATGTGACTATCAAAGTATGTGCATATTACACAGTAAGCATTTACACATTTCACATATGTATAACACAATACAAAAACACCTTTCTGTTGTGACATGACAACATTCATGTGTTGTTGCTATTAATGTATTCTCATCATCAAAAACAACATACAGGGATTGGGTTCAGCTATCATAGTGCTCCCCCTATCAACAATCTCCCGCTTTTTTGATGATGCACAACCATGATTAATAAAACAACCATGATGTATAGTACACAAACAAAAATTGTTTCAACACAGTTTCAAACTCAGACATATAAAAGACATATGTCACACTCATTTAATTATCTCAATTAGTGTTCAATTATTTTTCCCCCTTTGGGCATTAGCAAAAAAGGATATATAGCACAATGTAATTGAAACATAGATATTGAATCACATAGAGATGCATCAAACATGTTATCAGAAAAATTATGATAATGCTCCCCCTGTCAGCAATATTCACATGATTTTAATTTTCTTCCCCTTTTAACATGTGAACATGCATTGAACCGAATACAAAACTCTCCCTATCAGTATGCATATTACATTTTAGTATCAAGATTGCATGATAAAGATATACCAGAGTATGTATCATCCACACATGTCCAAGCAATGTATCAAGAAAAAACATATCACAAAGAATATTTCAGATACAACTTGTTACACACAACCTAGTGTTAACAATCATAAACTCATACTAGATACACAACGGATTATACACAATGAAGTTTATGATGAATAAACACATATTAAATAATTAGTCAAGGTTTAAAGTAAAAGAATAAGAAGTTTAGAAACTTCAAACTAGTTAATGAAACACAATCGATTATGACACTCCTTTAATAAATTTTATTCAGCAGTTCAATGTGAAATATCTATTTCATCTCAATTATTAATCAACACTCATGCATACACTTTTATATGTTCACATCCTTTTCTTTTGTTTAATCCTCTTCATTGAAATTATCAGCAACTCACTGTCACTTTCATCCTTAGAACTCTCCTCTTCATCATTATCTTCTTCCTCTTCAAACCCATCATTCTCTTCATCAGACTCATTCATGTCTAACTTCTTCTTCATTGCCACGACATCCTGACTGGTGTTCTGACAGAGAATTTTTAGAGGGTGCATATCCCTCACCATGTATTTTTCAAATTCTGATCAAGGGCGATATGGAATGGATGATGAACCTGCAGTATCTTCCACTTCATTAGCATATTCATCCTTGAACAACCATCCATCTGGACCGTGTTGGAGTAACATGTGATGCAATGCTGATTTATCTATCATATTGCTTTTCCCGTACGACTCACTTACACATTTCACACCAAAATGGATTAACACCTTTGAGATGAATACACAATAGGGTAGGCTAGCAGATTCAAGCCTAGTGACTTTGAGCATATTTTCGAAAATAACAGATGGCCAATAAGTTTGGATGTTTTCCTTAAGAGCATATAGGAGGAATAAATCCTCAGTGGTTGCTTATGCATGGTTACTTCCTCTCGGCATCAATATCCACAAAATGATAACCGCACACAAGCGATCATCCTTTTTCATACCACATTGTAATGAGACCGAATTCCTCAGGCAGTCTTGGTATACTATAAACTTGTGGAATCCTTCCACACCCAGATGACTTTGTTCTCCTCTCAGTTTGAGACCGGTGTTAAAACTCTAGCAAGTGTACCAGATCGTATCAAGTAATATAATTGGTAAACCCAATATCGTTCTTCCCAAAGGACTCTTAAGGCCTAATCTTTCGTGTAAACTAATCGCTTAAGACTTGAAAAAAAAGAAATTAATTTGAATGGTTAAATGCAAAACAAACGTAAACATGCAAATGCAGTGATTCAATTGGCTTAAATAAAATATAGATGAATGGAGTTGTTGGGGTTTACAATTTCATCTTATCCACCCTCGTATATCTACTCTCCTTATTTACTTTGCTTATTTATCATATTGCCATGCAAACTTTCTTGGTCTACCCTTAACCCAATCCCTTGGTGAAAAGAGCCTATTACTAATTATCGGCTTGTTATCCCTAGCCTCCCCTAGTAATTAATAATGCATTATAAACGGAAGCAAAATACAATTGATCGTCCTACCCCTATCCCTAGGCGGTATTAGCATAATCAAGGAATTCCCCCCAGTTCATGACATTATTGTACGTCCCCGTATCAATAAAGACAAACAACATCTACCGAATGAGTTAAACGATAAAAGCATTAAATACATGTAAGGAACCCAACAATTGATAAATCAAGCATATGCAAACATATAAACTAAATAAGAATTTGGATATATCAGAGTTTCAAAAGATTACATTGTTCCCCAACAACAAAGGGTTTAATTCACCATAATCATGGTGAAACTAGATGAAATATAATGGAAGAATGGAAAAGCAAACCCTAGGTTTGATAAAGTGGAGCCTAAGCATCCAAGAAATCTCCTCCAAGGTGTGTAGAGCTGCTGTGGACGTTTCTCTCTGCCAAAAGAGTGAGTTTTGAATCGCACTGGGGCTATATATAGGCCCAAGAGATAATAGAATCGAGGCCAAATAAAAACGGTAAAAACAGACAACCGCTTAGTGGCTAAATAAACCGCCCAGCGGTTTACCCCTTAATCGTGTCACCGCCCAGCGGTACAACTGACCGCTGGGAGGTTTGCCTCTAATCGCCCTGGATGCTCAGCGGTCAATTCTCGCGCTCAGCGGTTTGCCAATTCTTCTTTTCATCCTTTTTCTTTATCTTTCACGAGTCCAAATCCACCTTGCTTTACTTCCATCTTCAATTTATCTCAAAACCCTGCAAAACAATGTAAAAACAAGCATGATATCTCTAAAACCAACTTTTGACTCTCACATGACTCAACTAAGTGTTTTACTTGATTTTAAGCTCATTCTAAGTCATAAAGGGTGTGTTTTAGTATCAAAATTAAGTATGAAAATAACGGTTTTTCAACCGTTATCACAACCCCAAACTTAGAAATATGCTTGTCTTCAAGCAAAACAAAACAAAACTTGGCTTTCCACTTTTTCATCAAATAGTTCAATAATCCCAAAGTTCACTTTGCTTATGACAAGAACTACTCAATTCATATTTTCAGTGGAATCAAATCAAGATGCATGCATGCTTTCAATTCCCTTCAGTTCACATGATCACATATTTCCCAACAGATGTTATATTCATGAATGATGAATCAACTAAGCATAGATGTAATCATGCAATTCAAAAATTCTTACCAAGCACATATTTCACTCAATCACTCAAGTGTTTAAGAGGTCACTCCACTCTCTATTTATTCACATGTCACATGAAACAAAATTGCCCTTCATCTAATACAATCAACATCCTCACATGCAAATGTCATCACAAGGACTTTCCAAGGCTTGTAATGAGGCTGGGCTATCAAGAAAAATTGGTTTTTCTGGATCACAAAATCTTTGAATCAAGAGAGCTCATTTAGCATTCAAGGTTCAAGTTCAACTCTCTTTCTTAACCAATCTCACTTTTTCCCAACTTCTTCCCTTTTCTTTTATTTTTACACTAAGCTCATCTTTCATGAATTTTTTCTTTTCTCATGCATTTTTCTTTTTCAATATTTGAGCTCAATGCCTTTATTTTTGCCATTCAAATTTTCCCCCACAACCCCAAACTCGAACCTTGAATGTACTTACAAATATCAACCTAATTCAAAGTAAATAAATTCAACACAAGGGTTTTCATCCTGTTTAGGGCCAAGGTTCAAAAATGGTATAAAATTTCAATCACTTTTGGGTAAAAAAATTGGCTAAGTAAGGGCTTCCAAAAAAAATGGCCTTGATCATATGATATACACATGCAATTCAATCAATCATCAAGACTTAGGCAATATCATTCATGTTTTCCTGCGAATAAATACATATAACAATGAATACTTTGAAGCTCAATACCTCACATAACATGCTTCCTCACACATCATCAATTCATACACCCTGCTTAGCATCACAATCACAATCATAAATCATCACACATTTGTTCACATAGCTAGTGAATTTTCCAACTGGATATGAATCATGCAATACAAGTCAATCATCATCCACATCCAATCATCATTAAAAAGACTCATCACACATTTCATTCAGTCAAACCATTCATCAGAATCACTGTACAAGCCAAGCATAGACACAAAAATAAAATTCAATGTATTCTACAAATCCAAAGTACAAAAGAAAAAGAAATATCCCTGTCTAAATGCAGGCATCCGTCAGTAGATGCCATATCAATCCATATCCTCATCTGAGTCGTACTCATTACCAGCTTGAGCATCCTCAAAATCATCATCATCTTCATTATCGTCCTCATCCATGCCTGGAGCTTCAACTGCTCCAGATCTGCTCTCCTGTTCCCGCTCTAGCCAAGCCACTCTGTTGTTGAACTCATCCATCGTCCACCTATGAGCAGGAGGTGTGTCGTACATGCCTATGATCATCTCGGCAATAAAAACCTATCCTTGGGGTGGAGAGACCTTGAATGTATGCAAAATTCTTATAACTCATGATGAATGAAACCAAAATGCACTGCTCTCTCAAAAACCCCAAACTTGGATTATAGAATGATGCAAAAGTGATAGAGAATGGATTTTATAAAATGCAACAATTAAACCCTAAATACAATTCCCACTCACTTTACTAACTTATGCAACAATTAAGCCCTAAATGCAACTAGAACAGTATTAAAACATGCAACAATAATAAATCAATCAACTGGGTTGCCTCCCAAGTAGCTCTTGTTTAACGTCACGAGCTTGACCCAAACCTTTCTTACACTTGTTAGTAAGTGCAAACCTTTCTGACACCCTTCAGTAGGTGTGCTTCCCTCAATAGAAGCTACCCAATAAATTCAACACCCATCAGTAAGTTTTGATACTCCCCTTGCTTGATATTCTTTTCTTTTTCATCTTCCAGCTGAATCTCTTCAGAAAATTAAGAACACCAAGCACCTGTTTCCATGTTTCAATCATAGGAACTTTAATCTCTAATTTCTTGAAGATCTCCATAAAGCACTTGACTTTCTTTTCCTTCCTATGATAATTTTTTGAATGAGGAAGAGGTTTTGCATATGATCTTTTCTTCTTTCCTCTTTTCCTCTTTTTCTCACTCTTTTTTTCCCTCAACTTTCTCCTTTTATTTTTCTTTGATTTCTTTTTTTTTTATTTTCACGCTTTTTCTCTTTTTTTCTTTTCTCTCAACTACTTCCTTCTCTTCCTCACTCAACCTTTTTTCCTCTATCATTTCCTCTATCTTCTCATCATCTCTTTCTATTTGTTCGTCATCAACAAAATTATCACTTTCAAAACTAGTGGCTTGACATTCCTCCCTAGGGTTAACCTCAGTATTAACCCTAGAATTCAATATCTCATTGGAGTGACGAATCTCTATCTCCAACCTTTTATTCCTTGCTTCACTCTCTTCTGTAGAGGGGAGAGTAATTTGGAAAAGTCGTTCCAATGTCTCGTCCACTTTGTTGATTTGCTCATTCAAAGTAGACACCTATTGCCCTAATGGTAATTGTTGATGTGGTTCTCCTGCTTCTCCATTCAAACTTTGATCCATGCTTGAGTGAGGTTCCCACCATTACTTGAAATCATTTTGGTAGAATTGAGTGCCCATATAGTCAAATTCTTGTCCAAACTGCATTCTGCAAACATTAGGCACAAAACCCTAGAAAACATTCATTAGAACAAAAATAAAATAAACATAAAAATCAAGTCAAATTTAATCAGTTTACACTACTCAAAAAGTTAAACCATGAGTCCCCGGCAACAGCGCCAAAAGCTTGTTAACACTCTGGCAAGTGTACCAGATCGTATTAAGTAATATAATTGGTAAACCCAATATCGTTCTTCCCAAAGGACTCTTAAGGCCTAATCTTTCGTGTAAACTAATCGCTTAAGACTTGAAAAAAAAGAAATTAATTTGAATGGTTAAATGCAAAACAAACGTAAACATGCAAATGCAGTGATTCAATTAGCTTAAAGAAAATATGGATGAATGGAGTTGTTGGGGTTTACAATTTCATCTTATCCACCCTCATATATCTACTCTCCTTATTTACTTTGCTTATTTATCATATTGCCATGCAAACTTTCTTGGTCTACCCTTAACTCAATCCCTTGGTGAAAAGAGCCTATTACTAATTACCGGCTTGCTATCCTTAGCCTCCCCTAGTAATTAATAATGCATTATAAATGGAAACAAAATACAATTGATCGTCCTACCCCTATCCCTAGACGGTATTAGCATAATCAAGGAATTCCCCCCAGTTCATGACATTACTGTACGTCCCCGTATCAATAAAGATAAACAACATCTACCGAATGAGTTAAACGGTAAAAGCATTAAATACAGGTAAGGAACCCAACAATTGATAAATCAAGCATATGCAAACATATAAACTAAATAAGAATTTGGATATATCAGAGTTTCAAAAGATTACATTGTTCCCCAACAACAAAGGGTTTAGTTCACCATAATCAGGGTGAAACTAGATGAAATATAATGGAAGAATGGAAAAGCAAACCCTAGGTTTGATAAAGTGGAGCCTAAGCATCCAAGAAATCTCCTCCAAGGTGTGTAGAGCTGCTGTGGACGTTTCTGTTGGGAAAATCTCACAATACACACTCAGATATTTTTCTAAATTTGAGTCTTATTCTTCATTGATAATTGAAGGGCTTTAAATAACCATGATACTTACAATATCATGAAAATAAAAATAAAATCTGAAAATAAATATCAACTGACTTAAAAATAAAATCTCCTTAACCTATCATAAAATAATATTCTACCTAGATAAGTAGAAAATCATAACTACCCATTCCTATTTTATCTCTATCAAATCAAATCAAATATTACTAGACCCAAAACTAATAAAATAATAAATCTCTAAAATTTAAGTTTATCCCAACAAACTCCCCCATGAACTTAAATTATTCCTTCCTTGCTTTCCATGTGCTTCATCCCACATCGGGTTTGCTTCTTCTCTCCAAGATTTTCAGCTCTAGATCATACAACCGGTTCTTCTTCGCTTTTGCTTGGATTGCTAGACGACCATGCTTATCCTTTAAATGCAGTACCTGGTCCTTCATAAAAATTGAATTACCTTTTTCAATTATCTGACCCATGCTTAAAATATTGCTCTTCAACTTGGGAACATAATAAACATCTCTAATCTCTCCAACTCCTTCATTCTTTTGAATGTGTCGAATTGTTCCACGCCCTTTCACGACCACCTTAGAGTCATCTTCGAAAGACACAAATTTGGCCGCCACCTTGGTGAGCTCATAAAAAAAGTTCTCGTTCCCACACATATGATTGATTGCTCCAGTATCTAGATACCATACCGAGTTGATAGAAAACTCATCAGTCTTTGATTTCAAACATGGTCCAACATCTGCATTCTTCAGTTCCTCAAGCTCAACCCTCTGTTTATTCATAATCTCATTAGCTTCATCCAAAAGCCTCCCTATCCGCTAAATCTCTTCATCTTTTTGTTTGAGTTCTTTTTCCATGTTTGTCGCACCTTTTACCGGGATCACTTCATCCATTATTGAGACCGAATTTTTCATGTCCACTGCATCCAAGCTCTTTACCAGCAACCATTCTTCTACATCTTCAGTAACGAGATTCGTCTCCCCCTTTGTCTTGGTCTTGCAATACTTTGCAATATGACCAAACTTGCCACAGTTGTAGCACTCTGTTGATGATCTACACTCGTTTGCATAGTGACCGTACTTGCCACACTTAAAACATTCCACTCTTGACTGGTCTCCTCGACCTTTTCCTTGTCCTTGGTCACGCCAATTCTGCTGACCAGTTTGATCTTCATTATCATTACCTCGACCACATCCACCTCGTCCTCGGCCTCCTCGCCCTCTTCCACCAGGACCTCGGCTCTGAGTAATCCGAGATTTATTCCAGTCAAACCGTACATGTAGTGCTTAATCGTCGGGTTCCCTCTTTTTCTTTTTCTTCCTCAATTCATGGGCTTTTAATGACCCAGCTAACTCCTCCACAATGAGAGTTGACAAATCCTTTGTCTCTTCAATAGTGACCACGATACTTTCAAAATCATCAGTTAGATTTCTCAAGATCTTTTCCGCAACCTGGTTAGGAGGAACCTCTTCTCCGTTCATTCCGAGTTGGTTGGCCATCTTCTATACTCGAGTTATAAACTCAGAAACTCCCTCATTTTTATCCATCTCCATATGTTCAAACTCTCTTCTGAGAGCTTGTACTCGGACTTGCTTCACGCGGGTATCTCCTTTGTATGCCACCTTCAAAATTTCCCATGCTTCTTTTGCTGACTTTGCATTAGCTATTTTCTCGAATCCAGATTCATCCACTGCATTATACAGAAAGTACAAAGCCGATCTGTCTTTCACTCGTGTCTTTTTCAATGCAGCAACCTGGTTCACTGTCTGATGCTCATCATCTGCGGGTTCATTGTACCCGTCTTCCACTATGTCCCATACGTCTTGGGATCCAAGAAGAACCTTCATCTGCAAAGACCAATTGTCATAATTGATATTTTCTGACAATTGTGGCACAGTCATCCCATTGACTACCTTTGCCATCTCTCTCACAAAAAAATCAAGCACTCACTTCTCTCACGGTGTTTGACTCTCTTCTCTCTCTTTCTCTCTTTCTTGGTACCTAGAGCATAAAGCTCTGATACCACTGTTGGGAAAATCTCACAATACACACTCAGATATTTTTCTAAATTTGAGTATTATTCTTCATTGATAATTGAAGGGCTTTAAATAACCATGATACTTACAATATCATGAAAATAAAAATAAAATCTGAAAATAAAATATCAACTCACTTAAAAATAAAATCTCCTTAACCTATCATAAAATAATATTCTACCTAGATAAGTAGAAAATCATAACTACCCATTCCTATTTTATCTCTATCAAATCAAATCAAATATTACTAGACCCAAAACTAATAAAATAATAAATCTCTAAAATTTAAGTTTATCCCAATAGTTTCTCTCTGCCAAAAGAATGAGTTTTGAATCGCACTGGGGCAATATATATAGGCCCAAAAGATAATAGAATCGAGGCCAAATAAAAACGGTAAAAATAGACAACCGCTCAGTGGCTAAATAAACCGCCCAGCGGTTTACCCCTTAATCGCGCCATCGCCCAGCGGTACAACGGACCACTGGGCGGTTTGCCTCTAATCGCCCTGGACGCTGAGCGGTCCGTTCTGGCGCTCAGCAGTTTGCCAATTCTTCTTTTCATCCTTTTTCTTTATCTTTCACGAGTCCAAATCCACCTTGCTTTACTTCTATCTTCAATTTATCACAAAACCCTGCAAAACAATGTAAAAACATAATATCTCTAAAACCAACTTTTGACTCTCACATGACTCAACTAAGTGTTTTACTTGATTTTAAGCTCATTCTAAGTCATAAAGGGTGTGTTTTAGTATCAAAATTAAGTATGAAAATAACGTTTTTTCAACCGTTATCAACCGGCAATCTCAGTCCACACCTCATTTTTTACCTTTATGTCTACCCCTTTACTCTAGAGCATGGTGTTCCATTGCTTTTCTTTAGATTCGAGTAAAATACCCTCACCAATTCAGGGTACCAGGAATCCGCCATCTTGATAAACTTCTTCAGTCCCTGTCTGCTAAACCATTCAGGAAAATTGAACCCCTCCCTTCTGAAGAAATTCAACTTTACATACTTATGAGAAATAATTTTTCTCATTTTCCAATTGTCCAAAAAATTTGTCTGAGCTATCTCATCACTTATCCACCCATCAAGGGTAGGTCCACAAAACATATTCTTCCTTCCAACAATTTTGATCGTTTTTCTTTGCGATGAAGAAGAAGCCATGATCACAGATATGAAGAAGATAATTTCCCAAACGGCTCAAGAGAGTAGAATGCAGAGTTTGCAGAGAAAGTGAGTGACATATTTTCAAGATTAGGTCAGAAACACAATTTGGAGGGAACCCAAAATTTTTAAAGTTTCGCGCACAAAAGCTTAAATCAATTTCACATATAGTACATCCAATTAATTATCTATATAACATTAAGAAAGACATCATACTATTAATCCATTTCATTATTTTCAAAATCAATTCAATTGTGTTACAATTTCATAGATTACAGAGAAAAACACAAAAATCTAATTGATTCCATTAATAGCATAATCGGTTAAAATACGTGAAAACTGTTTTTCATCCGAAATTGCATAACAGACACACAATCAACATTCATACACACAACATACATTCACAAACATAAAAGAATGATGCATGAACACATGAGTTTGAAAATAGATGTTACCACACAATGTTACTCAAGAAATTCTGATGTATTCCATTGTAATTCATCCTTGAGTACTTGTCTGTTCTTGTATCACCTTACTTCCCTACAAAACTCTCAAAATTTTTTGTTGTAGGTACCCAAATGAACTTGGGGCCTTGTTTGTTAGTTACAAGAATCTGTTGTTTGGGAACCCACTTATATTTTCCTCTTGGAACATCAACCTTCCTATAATAACAATTTCTCACGGTATGACCAATAGTATTGCAGTAAAACCAAGCATTAGTTATAGGTTTGCTTAAATCAATAAACTTCTTTGAATTTATTCCTTCACTCTTTGCCTTATAACCAATTCCTTGCCTATTAATAGCTCTGCTTTGTGACCTTAACACAACATCTAAATTTTCTCTACCAAGAGTAAACTTAGCTACAATGCTAGTCAAATATTCTATTTTTTCAATATGAGCACTGCAATTATCACATTCTTTTTCAACAATTTGAATTTCAGTTTTGACATTATTAGTAGATTGCAAAGCAAGTTCAAGTTCATTTTTAATCTTTTCATTATCATACCAAGGTTATTAATTTGATATTAAAAGTCTTTCCTTTCTGAGTTTAATCGATTAACCTTATATTGAAGCTTCATTGCCTCTGCATGCAATTCTTGAAATGCATCCAACAACAGATCATACTTTACCTCAATCGGCTCATTTTTAAATTGTTGTCGCTGCTTTCAGAACATACAGAACAAGCCATGAAATAGAGATTTGTTTCCTACTCCAAGCTCTAGTCATCATCACTGGATGACTCCTCATCACTGATCTCCCAAGAAATGTAAGCTTTTCTTTGCTTGCCTCTCCTCATGTCCTGAGTGTATCTAACATCATCCTTTTTCTTGCTCTTCAAGTCTAGACAG
The DNA here is from genome assembly GCA_027743565.1 of Vigna trinervia. NCBI lineage: Eukaryota > Viridiplantae > Streptophyta > Magnoliopsida > Fabales > Fabaceae > Vigna > Vigna trinervia. The sequence goes on along the minus strand of JAJDEZ010017211.1, from coordinate 1,327,625 downwards.
TTTGGCTTGATGCGTCCTTCTTTACCACACTCATAACACGTGACAATGGTGATATTTGCATTCCTTTTGCCTCCTTTTAAGTTTCTTGCAAATTCAGTTGCAACATTTCAATTTTTCATAAACTTAGTAAACTTTTTTACCATCATGTTCATGACTTCATTTTCTGAAATGTCAGCATCTGAGTCTGCATTTGATTCAATCCTTTTGTAGGTCTTCTTTCTAGTAGCTTTGAGGGCAATTGACTGCTTTTGCTCAGTCTCCTTTACCTCATTAAATCTCCCTATCTCTAGCTCGTGTTCCCGAGCTTACCAAACAGTTTAACCATATTCATGTTAGTTAAATCTCTAGATTCATATATGGTTGTTACCTTTGGCTGCCAACTCTTGTTCAGGCTCTTTAGAATCTTGATATTGATCTCCTCATTTTCAAATACTTTTCAAAGAGCTATCAGGTGATTTACAATATGAGTGAACCTCTTCTACACATCATATATGGTCTCTCCTGCTTTCATCTGGAACATCTCATATTCCTACACCAATGAATTCTACCTTGCTCCTTTCACCTCATTTGTGCCTTCATGTGTAACTTCAAGTACTTCCCACATCTCTTTGGCACTCTTGCAAGTAGATACCCTGAAAAACTTGACAATTGTGAGAGTAGAGGATATAACATTCCTAGCCTTAATATCATATTGTGCTATTCTATTTTCCTTTTGCCTTTTTTTAAAATCTGTTTTCCATCAATAATCTTAGTGGGTTCAAATGGACTAGTAAGAATAGCATCCCATAATCCTTTGTCTATTAACTCAAGAAAGATCCTCATTCTAATTTTCCAAAAAGGGTAATTTTCACCCGCAAACAGTGGTAGTCGGTTTCTAGATGCACCTTCACCAAAAGTTTGGGAAACAAAAGCCATCAGGATTACTTAATCGATTTCATAGAAATGATAATCGATTATTTTTCAAATAATTTTTGAAAACCCAGCCCTGATGCTAATTTTTAGAAATAAAGGGGATTGTTTCTTCACACAATGGGGGGGGTGAATTGGTGTTTAAAAAAAATTGCACTTTTAAAATCTTTTTGAGAAATTAGAAAGTTATTGAATCTTTCTTGCGCGGGAAGCAATGTAAGTATGCAATCAAAATGTAAAGAGATAAGGAGAAAAAAACAAACACATTTTTTATACTTGTTCGACCTCAATGCCTCATCCAGTCACTCAACCAATAAACCTTAGATTGGAGAGTAATTCACTATAATGATCAGAGTATTACAGCCAAGGCTTTACAGAACACACTCTAATGTAAACACCTCACAAACTCTCAATCAAATATAAAATCAGAATACACCTGCTAACACAGAACCCCTTGCCTTGTTGTAGAAACCCTTTGAGAATCCCTCATAAGGTCAAGAGCACACCATTATTCTTCCTAACGCCGCGTGTCCAGGGAAACAACAAGATAAAGATTGTACATCTTCCTCTGATCAAAACCAATTGCACCTTCAGTCGTGCTAATGCGATCAACCAATGTAATCCACAATATGCTAAAAAGGAATTTTTCAAGATTCTTCAAACTCTTACGTTCTTGATTCTTGGAGCGTTTTGAGTAATTTGTAAACTTTCTAATATCAAAACAATCAAGTATGAAAGTGTTAGAATGATCAAAAGTTCAGAAATACAAATAGTGTGTCAATTTATACTTACTGTCATATCAAATGCAAAGTAATCGATTAAGTTAGTAGTGTAATCGGTTACATGAAAATATTGTAACAATATTACAACTAACTCAACTCATTAATTGAATGTTCAATTACTATAATCCATTAGCATTAAATGTTAGTGAAACACATTTAAAAAGATGACTATTATATTAGTTATGACTAGCATTCAATCAGTTTTCATAACATAACAGAGTTAATTGAATACACAAAACGGGTAATCGATTAAGCTTATCACGTAATAAAATTTTGAAATGTGACTATCACAATATGTGCATATTACACAGTAAGCATTTACACATTTCACATATGTATAACACAATATATAAACACCTTTCTGTTGTGACATGACAACATTCATGTGTTGTTGCTATTAATGTGTTGTCATCACCAAAAATGACATACAGGGATTGGGTTCAACTATATTTAAGACAAAGTTTACATTAGACATATCCTATGTAAAACCCTATATGGATTATGGAAGGATAGAAGACCAAATATATCTTATGTCCATCTTTTCGCTGTAAATGTTCTATATTGAATATCAAAGATTGATGCTTGGATATTCTGAAACGTCTAAGTCATTCAGAATTTATAACTCTAGTACCTCTAGAGTGAAAAAGGTTGCGCATGTAAGATTCAAAGACCTTGAACTGGACTCTAAGAAGTCAGAGTTACGATGAATTTATTAAATTGCAGTTAGATAATACAACGTCCAAAGAAGTAAATGCATCGTTTGCTCCAAAATAGTTTGAAAAGGAAAATGAATTAAATGATGCCAGAACGTCTGAACTCGAAAGTAAGGAACTTGAGGAGAGAAGGAAGCCCAAGGGATTATGTCGTTTGATGGAAAGAGATCATCCTATAAATAAAATTTTAGGTCACATTAAGGAAAATGTCAAGACCAAATCCCTCCACAAACATAAGCCAACAACTCTTATCTCTTAAGTGTAACCTTCCAATATAAATGAAGCTCTAGAAGATGACTCATAGGTAGAAGCAATAAAAGAGGAACTTGAGCAATTCTAGAATAATGATGTTTGAAAGATAGTGGAATTACCCAAAAACAAGAACACCATTGGGGCAAAATGGGTATTCTACAACAAGTTGAATGAAGATGGAAAAATTGTTCGAAACAATGCTAGACTAGTTGCCAAAGGATACTCACAACAAGATGATTTTTCCAAGACGATGCAGGATGAATTTGAAATGAGCATGATTAGTGAACAAAGATTCTTTCTCGGGTTGCAAATAAAACAAGAGTCAAATGGTTTGTATATGCATCAAACGAAATATGTCAAAGAGTTGCATAAAAAGTCTGAGTTGGAAAATGCCAAGGAGATGAAGACTCCAATTCACCCAACTACTAGCCTTAGGCTAGATAAAAGCTCAGGAAAATGGAATAATAAAATCTACAAACAAAAGATAGGTTCACTTTTATATCTTACAACATCTAGACCTGATATCATGTATATTATATGCTTGTGAGACTTCAATTAGACTCGAGATAAAGCCATATAACTATTGTCAAATGAATCTTTCGTTGTCTTATTCAACAGTTAATCTTGGTTTATGCTTTAAGGGCAGTGTAAATTATATGCTACAGGGATATTATGATGTTGATTATGTCAGAGACAAGATCGAAAGAAAAAGGACAAGCGAAGGATGTCACTTCTTGGCAGGAAACTTAGTCTCCTGATCTAGCAAGAAGCAAGGAACGATTACTCTATCAATAGTATAAGCGGAATACATATTAGCTACAAGTTGTTGCTCACAAGTTCTTTGGATCAAGAATCAACTAGAAGATTATGGTCATCAACAAGTCATGATTCATATTCTTTGTGATAACAAATTTGCTATTAGTTTGTCTAAAAATCTCATTTAGCATTCAAGAGCTAAACATATTGATATAAAATATCACTTTATTCGTGATTATGTCCAAAAGGGAATTATTGATTTACAATATGTGAATACTAAGGAGAAAATCGTTATTATCGTTACAAAACCCTTCGTTAAAGAAACCTCATGTGCATGACAATTGTAGAGGAAATGTTTATTTCTTTCACACAACATATTACATAAAACCTCAAAAGACATATCGTTTAGAGATGTCATAGTCAATTGTATGATCTAAGACATATCGTCTAAAGGCAATTCATGTTGCATGCATAACAGTGTTTAGTGTTGAGCCCATCAGGACAAGCCCAATCTAGAACTATTTGGGTTAAAGAGAAGATCTTAAGAAAATATTCAATCTTTGCCAACATCACCAAACGTACAAGTCGCATTTAATGTGACCTAATGACTCCCTTGTCACAGTTTCCAAAAATCTGTTGTTACACTCAAAAGCCTTAAAAGTGAATTGACTAAAATTATTATTCCTCGATTCATTTCTCAAAAATATTTGTCCTTACTTGAAATGAAACAAATTTCTTCTTCTATAAATTCAAGCTTTCACTCCATACATCTCATACATTCCCATCCAAATATACTCAATTATACACAAACCCTTTGAAAAAATATGCCTATTCTTTCACTCTTTTGATCATACTCAGAAACCCTAAGTCTCAACATCTTCTTCCTCATGAGCGATATCCTCACTTGCCCTAGAAAGTCCCTAACATCAAAACCCCTTGAGCGTTACGTACACATAAATGACCCCTTTACACAATGGAATATGATAAACAAGAAATTGGTTCAAACGTCATTTCCACATGGCCTTACATTAACTAAGCTCACATGTCTACATAAGTAGTGTAGCATGGCTAACATGAGGCCTCTACACCATATAACTCCTCCTTTGTTGAGAAAAAAGAAGGTTTGTTCAGAGACACTGGGAAGACGTATCCCCTTGACCCAACGACGCACACTATAGAGAAATCTGGAAGCCAATGATCTTGAAAAGGGTTTAAAAGATAGTTATTCTTCCCTTTTCTTGTTCATGTTCCTCCCTAGGAAATAATGGTTGGTTTCTCTTACCTTTTTGAGGGGTGATAACACCAATTCTTACCATTATCTAAGCATCATTTTAGTAGCAAAATAAACTATTTTCTAGCTTGAAACTTGCTTAATACTCTTTTTTACCTTGCTTTTATAAATAAGTGTGTTTTGGGCTACATTGATATAATATCATCAATAATCCCCTTATTTTGTAGCTAATATTATGCTTGGAAGAACCTCCACCAATGTATAGAGCTTAACCAGCCACAAAAGCAAACAAAACGAGAGAATTTTGGAATGTTGTAGCTGGGCTGCAGCTGTGCTATGACTGAGCTATCTGTTCTCTGGAATGTTGCCGCTGAGGTGCAGTTGGGGTGCAACTGAGCACCGTGCTCTCAGGAACGCTGCTGCTGGGGTGCAACTGGGTTACAGTTGAGTGCTCTAGTATTTGTAATGCTGTAATTGGGCTGCAGTTGAGCGGTGATGATGCTGATGTGGAAAAATGGTCTATTTACACCTAAAACACAAAGGGAAAGAGGTATTTGGTTATTTGGAGGTGAATCTCATTCAAAGGAGAGCTATGAGGGCTACTACGGCTTGTGGGAACACTCCCTTCTTCCTCTTTGGTTCTTCATCTTCTTCCATGGCCATTTTGTAAGCTTAAAGGCTCTCCATGGAAATGGAGAGCCAAACCCATCTTGTTGTTGATAGATGTAGCCTCTAAATTCTTGTGCATTTTTTGAATGATTTTACTATATATATACCTTTTTCTATCAATTGCTGGTATTCTTGTTGCCAATCTTAAAGCTTGCATGTAATAGGAATGTTCATGATTTGATTTTGGGGTTTCATGGATTATGGGGACGTATGATGGAACCTAGAATTGAAATAGGAGTCCTTGTGGTCATTCATTCTAGGGATGGAAGATGATTCACATGTTGTCTTAAGATCCTAGCACATTAATGCGGGTCTACTTGTTATATTTTCCAATGAAAACCTAGGCTCTTTCACCTAAAGGATTAGGGCTAGAGTGTTTTTATGGATTGACTTTAGTAAATTGATAGAGAGAAGATGAAATTGGGTAAGCACAAGAATGAAGTAGGTGAAAACTATCCTTACCAAAGTCATTTCATACCATTTCTAGTCTATTCCATTTCTAAGTGCCTTCAAACACCAAAGTCCAACCATTGTATATTTCTAATTTTATCTCTTTTCATATATCTATAAATGGATGTTATGTTCTATTGAGTCTAGATGAGTTGTTAATTGCAAAAATCTCTAGTATTACGAGTGACTTGGGAAAACAAGACTTGGTCTTACCATAGTTTGTTACTTGAAACGATTCAGTGCACTTGTTGTTGGGTCACCGACAAGTGTACCAAACCGTACAAGTAATATAAAATGGTAAAGCATCGTGTCTTAAGAGACTCTCGGCACTAGATAGTCGTGTGATAACCTGATTAATTAAGACTTAAAAAGAATGAGATCATTGATTTCAAATATAGTTGCAGAAAATTAAATATGAATGCAGTTTGGATCAATTGAAGAGAAGCACACAAATGAACGGATGTTTTTTGTATTATTAGATGAATATGTTGTTGGGGTTAGATTTCACCAAGTTTACTCTCATGTATATAAGAATTCTTCTTCATGCATTAATGTTAAGATCCCTCGGTGAAGAAAGTTTATCCTTAATTACTAGTTCATATGATTCCTAGCATCCCTAGTAATTAATTTTGAAGATCAAGAGCTTAAGACACTAGTGGAAAAACACTGTTTAACGTCGATTATATTGGGCTTTTAACGTCACATATGGGACCGACGTCTATTCGAGTGACACTAATTACACATCAGTCAAGACATATCTGACGTCTATGTAAACGTCGGATGTGTACATCACTGACGTCTACATAGACGTCGGACATTGTTACAAGAGACGTTTATATAGATGTCTGACTTGACCAGATACGACGTCTATAGGCCCTGGAACGTTTTGTCCACTGGAACTCATTGTACGTCGATTTTTGCACTGACAGACGTCTATTGATGTCTGTTTTGCATTAACTGACGTGTTTTGGGTGTTTTTTTTTTAAAAAAATATTTTATTTTTCCAATAAAACAACACCTGAAATTCAGAAAATTGACCCAGAACAATTATTTATAATAAATGTTTGTGATTCAGCTATAATTCAATCAAAAATCAAAAATATGAAATTATAAACTTAAACTAAACCTAAGTAATGTTCAACAACAAATATAAGTCTTCCTAGTTCCAATTTTGCAGAAGATAAGTTGTCCACTCCTGCCTTAGTTGCTTTATGGTGTCTACGGTTCAAAGAGATAAATTGTTAAAGCGCTGCACAATTAAGAAATATTCATTATGGTTTTATATATGTTCAAAGAAAAGTATTGATTTGGGATGTTTTCAAAGTAAGCATGATTATTACCTCATTCCACTCATGTGTAAGGCTAGTTGGAATGATAGTCTTGATTCCAGACATCACATAGTACCCACATTCCTATGAATCTAGCTGCTTGTTACACTAAAATGACAAACTAAATATAGTCAAGAATTTAGATAATTGAATAACATAGTAAATGAATTAAAACTATAAATGCACCAAACCTTTGGATACAGGACTTGATTTAGGTGACCTCAAGATTTACCCATTACCCTATCGCACTTTCTTCTGACAACGTGCCATTTAAGGTTCTTTGCATCTTCTTTAACAGAGAACATACGTTTCAACCTAGGTATTATAGGCAAATTCCGCAGCACCTTAGCAGGTGCAACATCATTACCTTCATCAGTAGTGTTTCTGTCAGATTTCTTTTTAAAACGGCTTAAAGCACATGTTGGACAATATTTTAGCGAAGCGAACTCCTTTATGTACAAAACACAATCATTGGGACAAGCATGTATCTTTTGATATTCAAGACCCATTGGACATAAAAACAAATTCGCCTCGTAATTATGAATAGGTAGAGTATTATTTTCTGGAAGCATCTGTTTCAACAACTCCAACAACTCTGTGAAACTTTTATCGGTCCATCCTTGAGGAAAAAAAAAACATGTCTATCCTTGAGGAAAAAAAAACATTGAATCTTAACTCTTTGTATCCAATCAATGTTAATAGAAAAATAGCTAAAGTGAGTATATTGTCTAATGAACATAAGCTATAAACAATAAGTCGTAGTCTTAATCATGTCATCAATGAGAACATCCTGTAGAAGAAATATTCTAATGAAAAACATGCCCAATATTATACTTCGAGAATGCTTTCATTAACAAGTATCTAACACTATACATCGTCTGTCAAATATTTAAATGTTGTACTAAACAAGATGCGTTTATTACTGACATGACATATGAAAAAATGGTTTTGAACAAGAAATGATACTTAACATATATAAACGTTCAAAAATATCAAATGCCCATTAATGCATCTACTGCAAATTGTTATTTTGCTTGTATGTTTTGTCCTTGATCAATGTGTAGGTCAGAAATATGCAATGGATAAATCAAAACCAAAGGCATGTTGGATAAATACCTTGAGAGAACTATAGAATGCTATAGGAATGTGTTTATTGGAAACTTCTTCTCTGAAAAGCCGTAGCAGTTGTGCATAAATGAAAATCTCTAATAAAGCATTGTTCAACTACAATATAGACCTGAGTCTATCTTAGAAGATAAAAGGGCTACCTACCTAATCTGTCAAGTGTCAAATGAATACTCAACGAGAAAAATCTCAAGAAAACTATAAACTATCAGATGTATGAAGTGAAGATAAGAAGGATAACAAAGTGAATACATTTTCTTGCTCTGATCTTTGTGCTTACAAGTCATAAATCATCTAAGGCTTTCAAGTGAAAAGAGAGTGAAACACCATTCAGATTTACAGATTATATTGTAATTAAAAACATATTCTCTCGTAGAGAGTTATCCATCTGCATCTTATTGTACATCTCGATGTGGATTTATGGTGACCAAAAGTGGTTAGAATACTTATAAATCAAGAGTGGTAAGAATACTTGCAAACCAGAAGTTGTAAAACTTGACTAGGCAGCGTGTGGGGGAGATAATAGGATTTTCTAGAGAACCAAGACTGGTGAGAATACTCATTGTAAACAAGGAGCGATAAGAATAATAATTGTAAACCAGAAGTGGTGAGAATACTTCTGTAATCTTCGGAAAGATTAATGGAACCTCTTAAGTTCTTGAGAGTGAACCAATATGAAAATACTCCTTGATTCATTATTTTCTTTTACAAATATTTTCTTGAAAAGCTTCTTATAAAACCTAGTGTCTGCACAACTTTTCAAAAAGACCTTCATAAATCATTTTCTAAACGCTGAATCAAGAAACATATTTCTTAATGCTCACTACACTATTTTATTGATTATATCTTTTCACAAGCTTCGTGAAACAATAACGTCTAAATAAATCTCCTTGATCAACTTACTTGATAATACTTGTGAGACATTACATTACGAAAAGAATTTTAAAACATTATTCAACCCGCCTTCTAGTTTTTTCCTGTGGTTTCAAAGGGAAGTTGCAAGGCAAGTAAAATTGAAAAGAGATATTGAGTAGATGACACTGTTGAATAATGGAAAGAAGCTCAACAAAGGAATATGATATCAAAAGCAATGAGATTGAAGCAAATAAAGTCATCAAGAAAAGGACAATCGAAGAAAATATCATGTCCAACTCAAGAAGGAGGTTATACATATGCAATATAACTATTATAGAACGTGGAAGCAAATGGACATTTGACACAATGTAGATAGCTTTTAGGACAATTACTTTTATTTATGTATATTTTCTTTTATTCTACTATGGCAAGTAACTATCAAAAAGGGGAAAAAATATACATAGATGGGTCAAATGTAAAATTAGGGTGACAAGTTGTAGATATAATTTCAAACATACTACCAAATGCCGCAAAAAAGAAAATGGCAAGATCAATGTTGATTGTAGCAATTTTAGTCATTACTCTAGTTGATTTCCTTTATCAATTTCTATTTTATCCTTGATAATTTAATTTCCTACAATTTACAATTTTTCAAAACTCTATCATCATTATGTTCTTCATCTATCATTCTCCACTTTATTTTTATTTTTTATTCCTCCATCAATCCAAACTTAATCAATAAAAACTACTAAAAAGCATGATCTTTGGAAAGAAATTCATGATATGTTGATTATAATGGTTAAGAGGTGGACTTTAAACTTAACTCAACCCCATAAAATTGACTTGTAAGGTAAGGTTTGCATCCACATATATACTCTAAATTGGCCTTATCTCTGATAGATATGGGACTTCAAACACATCACCCTCACATTGAGGTATATATACATCTCGTGCATGGGACTATACATTAATGGATGATCCGATAATGGTCCAATAGCAGGTGGAATGATATGTTGAATATAGTAAAAACTGTGTATGAGATTAATCTCCTTTGTGTTGAATATACATATAGGATACTTTATTTATAATTGAAGAAATAAGGGCTAAGCCCAAAATACAAATAAGAAATAATAACAAAATAACTAAAGATAAAAGATAAATATAAGATAAAAATAATATATCTAACCATCAACCTCAAGCTAGTGCATATAAATCATATGTACAAAGCTTGTTACAAATATAATCAATAAAGATTTAATGAAAATATCTACTTCTACACTGAGTGACACCAAATTGTTAGTGATTTGTGAAGACAACATAGAAAATGAAATACCGACCTAGAAGACCCATCTTGAGCAACAAATGTAGGAGATTGCTCGATATAAATCTTTTCTTGGAATCGTCGTTGAGAAATGCGTTGTTCACATCCAGTGGATACTTTTAATTATACTATACTTTTACTATATTTTAATTTAACACTTTTTATAATTAGATAATATGATTGTTATTTGTTTTGCTGCCATTTTATTTAATTATCTCTATGTATTATTAAAGGTAATATTTCTATAAATAATATAAAATAGTATTATAAATAGTTAAAATAATAAATATTACATTTATTAAGTAAAATGACGTAATAAGATAAAGTTATATTGTCCGAACAAATTAAATACTATGGATTAAATTAAAAATATAAAAATTTTAAATACTCAATACTGATGAAAATATTTAAATTTCGAAGAAAATATTTATCTATTTCTTCTTTATATGATATTTCCCATTTTTGTTTTTGACAAAATAATGTTATAAACTTAAATTTAACAATAACGTGAAACTTCACTACTGTCTTCTATAATGATGAAAACAAAGAAAATTTCATCCGCCACAAATAAAGTAGGTGCATTATGATGCAATTCGTCCTGGAACATAATTGATGAGGGTCCATTTTTATTTTTATAAAGGAAAAAATGAAGAAAAGTAAATAGACAGAAGAATTTAACAACTTAGACACTCTTCGAATACAATTAATTGAGTAAAGTATTTCTTATTTCAAATGTTTTACTTTTAATTTTTTTATGAATGTTTATTTACTTTTTTCATGTATTATAATAAATGCTTTGACAAAGATTTAACATCTATGATAAATTAGTAAAAGAATAAAAAAATCAAATAAAGAATAGAAAAAGTGCCAACTGAAGATTTTATTATTGTTTAATCAATATAAAATCTAAATGTCATATCAGTCATAAATAGTCAACCCTAGTGGTAACATCGTTTATCTTCGATGTTTGATTTGTCAACAATCTATAATAAGAACGTGCCTATTTTAAGCAAATTGGCTTTTAATGCTCACCGACATTGTTTACTATCTCTAATATGATTAAGATACATACAAGTTTTTCTCATTTTTTTTGTCTATATGAATTTTAATGTTAATCTCTACAAACTTGAAAGTTCCTTCTGCTTTCTTTTTATAATATAACTTCTATATTTTTTATACTTTTAGCAAGTAAATATTGTTCGTACGCAAAGATAAAAGTGCAAAAGGACGTTGGTATGCAGAGATGAAAATGCACAAGTGTTCTCTGTATCTTCTTGAAAAGAAATAAAGTTGGCTATTTTATAGCCTTACATATCAGAAATAAAAACTGCAAAATAAAATTGTTGTGGCGCATAAGGCGCATAACTCCTATATCTACGTTTGACTTATTCAAAAGTAACTGAACTTTTAAAACACTAACAAATCCTCCCTTAAACTGAATGCTAGCAATCAGCTTATATCAGATTCAGCACATACTCCTAGTGACTTTCGTAATGAATAAAAAGTATCCAATTTGAGAGGTTTAGTGATGATATCAGCCACATGTTATTGTGTTCCACAATGTATCATCTTGATAGTTCCTGTCTTTGTAAGATTCCGAAGGAAATGGAAGCGGACATCAATATGTTTACAACGACCATGCATTATCGGATTCTTTGCCACCTTAATAGCAGAGCTACTATCACAATGAATCACAATAGATTGACTTTGCATTCTACACATTTTTTCCAACACCCTATTCAGCCAAATCGCTTGACAAGCACATGATGCTACACCAATAAATTCAGCCTCGGTAGTCGATAGACTCACAATTGGTTGTTTCTTTGATGACCAAGAAACAACAGTTGAACATAATAAGAACACATAACCTGAAGTACTTTTCCTTTCATCCAAATCTCCTGCATAATCAGTGTCAGTGTAAGCGATAAGTTCATTGTTTCCTCCCTTTTTGTAGAAAATGCCAAATTCAATTGTTCCTTTTAAATATCTCAACACCCTTTTAGCTGCCAATAAATGTAACTCAGTAGGATTCTCCATGTACCTGCTAATTAAGCTTATCACAAACATCATATCAGGTCGAGTGGAGGTTAAATACATAAGACTTCCCACAATTTGTTTATAATAAGTCTTGTCCACCTTTACACCAGTATCTTCCTTTGTAAGTTTAGTACCTGGAACAATTGGGTTTTGAACTGAATTGCTTTTATCCATTCCAAACCGTTACAGTATTGCTAATGCATATTTCTTTTGACATAAGAAAATGCCATCGATTCGTTGCTTAACTTCAAGACCCAAAAAATATCTTATTTTGCCAAGGTCTGTCATAGCAAATTCATATTTCATGGAGTTTTTGAAATTTTCAAACATCAACTCATCATTGCCAGTAAAGATAAGGTCATCAACATACAAACTAACAATTAATATTGTACCTTCTTTTTCTTTCTTCACAAATAGAGTATACTTGTAGTCACACTTCTCAAAACCTTCCTTCAAGAAATATGCTTCTATACGGCTATACCAAGCACATGGTGCTTGCTTAAGTCCATAAAGAGCTTTCTTCAATTTGTACACTTTATGCTCAACCCCTTTTTGTTCATAACCACAAGGTTGGTCTACATACACTATTTCATCTAGTTTTCCATGTAAAAAAGCGGATTTAACATATAGCTGATAGAGTGCCCATCCCTTTTGAGCTGCAATTGCTACTACTAAGCGAATGGTCTCCATGCGGGCTACTGGTGCAAATACTTAGTGTAGTCCACCCCATACTCTTGTGCATACCCCTTCACTACAAGTCTGGCTTTATATTTATCCACCTCACCATTCTCTTTGAATTTGGTTTTATAAATCCATTTCACACCAACTTTCTTGGCACCCTCAGGTAATTCCACCAATTCCCATGTGTCATTTCTGTTTATTGCTTACATCTCCTCATCCATGGCTTTCCTCTATTTTGGAATTTGTTCGGCAATAGCAAAGTGTGTGGGATCATTGTCACTTGCTATAGATAGAGCCATATTTGCTTCTGGATTGTCTTCAAAAAATTCTGGACTATCTTAAAAATATTTTGCACCAGTTTCGTAGTCTCTCATCCAGAGAGGTGGTCTGCGAGATCGTTGCAGAAGGGGACTATGTTCTGTTGTCAAAGGATCAGAGGAAATATTATGTTCATTTTCTCCTATATCAAGATCATGACATACCTGTTGTTGCGCTATATCTGGTGCCTATTGTGTTGCATCTGGCGTTGTGTTTTCAACCTCATGTTCTTCATCATTAATAACATCTTCTTTATCTCCACATTCTAAATCACATGCGATGGATGCGGCATGTTGCTTATCACAATCCCAGCTTTTATTTTCATCAAAGACAACGTCTCTACTGATGATATTTTCTTTTGAAATTGGATGATACAATTTAAAAGCTTTTGAGACTTCACTGACTCCCAAAAAAATACAACTTTGACTTTTATCATCTAACTTGGTTCGCGTAGCATCTGGCACATGAACATGTGAAAGCAACCAAAAATGTGAAAATACTTAATTGAAGGTTTGACTCCACTCCAAGCTTCTTCGGGAGTTTGATTTTTCATGGCTAATGTGGGACTTTGATTTAAAATATGCAATGACCAAGCGGCAGCTTCAGCCTAAAAGATTTTGGGCATCTTCTTCTCTGAGAGCATGCTTCGAACCATGTTCATGATGGTTTGATTCTTGCGTTCTGCAATCCCATTCTGTTGTGGAGTATATGCGGTTGTCAGTTGTCTACGAATACCATTGTCAGAACAAAATTTGGTGAAGTCTTGAGAGGTAAATTCTCCCCCACGATCAGTGCGCAGGCCTTTGATGGAGGACTCAACTTCTTTTTCAACATGAACTTTGAAAATCTTGAAGACATAAAAAGCTTCTGACTTTTCAGTCAAGAAGTAGATCCAAGTTTTCCTGCTAAAGTCATCAATAAAAGTTAGCAAATACCTCTTTTTACTATTGGAGATAGGTGTGATTGGTCCGCAAATATCTGCGTGAATTAGTTGTAGAATCTGTGTAGCCCGCCAAGAAGACGCTTTTGGAAATGAATCACGTGATTGCTTCCCAATTAAAGAATGCTTGCATAATGTGGTAGGGGTCTTGATAAGTGGTAAACCATATACCATATTATGCTGCTAAAGAGTATTTAGACCCCGAAAATTTAAATGACCATATCTACAGTGCCAAAGATGCATGTTGTCCTCTACTGTTGTGTGGAAGCAAGTGGTTTTGGTAGGTGAAGAAATGGCATGCAGTAGGAACATTCGATTGGAAGACATGTGAGTTTCCATGAGTAAACCATTTTGTGGATGATACACTTTGCACTTGCCGTGTTGGAAGAGAATGCTAAGGCCCTTTTCTTGTAATTTCCCGATACTAAGTAGGTTGTTTCTCAAGTCTAGCACGAAAAAAACACCAGTAACTGTATAGGTGTTTCCATGCATATGAAGTCTAATGTTGCCTTTTCCCGTGACAGCCATATTGGAGTTATTTCCTAGTTTGACTGTGTCTTTGTAATGTTCATCAAGATCTGAAAAGTACTATTTCCTCCCGCACATGTGATTGCTACATCCAGAATCAAGGAACCACATAGTATCTTCATTTGTCTTGGTTATCTCTGTATGAGCCATCAACAACATTTCTTCATTATTCTCGACATAGTTAGCTTCTCTTTGTTGGGATGGACATTCCCAGCTGAAATGTCCAAGGTGATGACAGGTGTAACATTCCACATGACTTTTGTCAAAACTTTGTCGACCTCGTCCACGGCTACGTCCTCTTCTGCGTCGTCCAAAGGTTCCCCTACGCCCTCCATATCCTTGGCCCTGGGTTGTGTTGTAACCTGCATGGGAAACTTGCAGGGCCTGTTCTTCTTCCACATGAGATGACATTCGGAGCTCATGTAAAAGGAGACTACTTTGTAGTTCATCGACCGTCAGTGTCTCGGTATTCTTAGACTCCTCAATGGAACACACAACATAGTCAAATTTTGGAGTCATGGATCTTAGAATTTTTTCAACAACCGCAACATCACCTTTGTTTTCTCCATTAGCTTTCATCTTGTTGGCGATAGTGAGTGTTCGAGCAAAATAATCATTAACGGACCCCCCCTGCTTCATGTGGAGAATTTCAAATTCTCTTCGGAGAGCTTGTAATTGTGCTCGCTTAACCTTTGAAGTGTCGTGGTACTTTTGCTTTAATGAGTCCCATATATCTTTTGCAGTATCCTTGTTGAGGATTGTTTCTAGAATTGAACGATCCAGCGCTTGAAATAGGTAATTCTTTGCCTTTAAATCCTTTAACTTCTGGTCATCAACATGTTTCCTCTGTGCTTCGGTAAGAGGTGTGTCTTCTGCAGATTTTGGGATTCCATGCTGCACCAGCTCCCAGTACTCCTTGGATCTTAAGAAGTTCTCCATAAGCATAGCCCAATGGTCATAATGACCATCAAATTTGGGAATAACAAGCTGGACAAATGAATTTTCTGATGCCATTGCGTATGACAGTGAGAAGACTGCTACTTCTACTTTTGGATCAGGCCCCGGATGGAGCTCTCATACCAGAATGTTGGTACGCAGAGATAAAAGTGCAAAAGGATGTTGGTATGCAGAGATGAAAATGCAGAAGTGCTCTCTGTATCTTCTTGAAAAGAAATAAAGTTGGCTATTTTATAGCCTTACATATCAGAAATAAAAACTGCAAAATAAAATTGTTGCGGCGCATAAGGCGCATAACTCCTATATCTACGTTTGACTTATTCGAAAGTAAGTGAACTTTTAAAACACTAACAAATATAACATCTTTACTTTTCGATATTTCAAAGATTAAAAACGTCACCAACCTTTTATTTTATTTTTTGAAGAGTAAAAAATTTATATATGTAACTCTCATGCATGATGACGTTGACAAATGGTAAACTTGGTTTGGTGTTGATGGGTATTGATGAAAAGTTTGGGAATCGAGCATAAAGGGCATGATAATGGAATTTGAAAGGCTAAAAGGAGTTGCAGAGCGTGGTATAATGGAGGCGCATGGTGAACATAATGAAGAAGATGCATGTGGTATATGTATTTTGTTTGGGTCGTGGACCTCACATTTTCATTGTCATGAGCTGGTTTTGGTGGATGAAAACTTGAATTCCACTACCAACAAGTTTATCAATTATCAATTATGGCTTCTGGACAACATCAACAAATTACCTACTAAAGCTATGTAAACTTAGTCCAACTTTATCCTTCATTCAAACCAAGTCATTCACGACGTTCCAAAATTTATATACTTTACTTTTATACAATGGATATTTCTTTTGGTTCATTTGTAAATTGATTTAGATTCTCTAGTTATATATGATCATTTATTAGAAATGCGACATTTCTCTAAAACTCTTCTCATAAATTTTTGTTGTTGTTGTCTAGTGAATCTCTGGAAAGGTGTGTTTACTTAAGAAAGATAATTTAAATGAGAAGAATAGATAAAATTGAAGAAATTTAAGAGTAAATTGTGTTGTTTTTTTTAATAGATTTAGAAGTGATTGTAATTGGATTTAGAAATAAAATTTATAAAAATTTATATAAGATTTGACTCAAGATTAAAAAAATAATTTAATAAATATATAATGAAAATTAATAAATTATCATTAATGATTATATTGATATAAAATAATATTTATGAGTAATATTTTTTGATAAATAATATTTGAAATAACAGAATTAAAAAAAATCAATAAATAATTAAAATAGAGAAGAAATAGGTAAATTATCGTAAAATAGAGAAATATAAATTTTATAAATTCTTTGGATAAATTTTTTCAAAAATATTTTGAAAAAATAAAATAAAATATAAGATTATTGTTTTATCTTTAGAATTAAAATTAATATATTATTATTAATAATAATATTATTATATGAGATATATAGGAGTGGTGGAGGG
>JAJDEZ010017211.1:1205613-1310181 GCA_027743565.1 Vigna trinervia | reverse complement strand
TGAGATATATATATATATATATATATATATATATATATATATATATATATATATATATATATATAGGAGTGGTGGAGGGGGAGAAGATTACTGGGAGAAAAGGAATTCATTACAGAAATGGTTGGAATTGATTACCTCGGTAGATATTAGGGATAAAAAATTATTTTATCCTCGCAAATCTCTTCGTTTTGGTGAGATAGCATCTCGTAATTCCTTTCCTTTACTTGTTCACAAATCATTAAAATCGCAAAACTGCTTTGGTAAATCCATCCGCACAATGAATCTGCGCAAATGAAGACCCCCTAAGTTTACAAAGATTTTTTTTTAATCTATTTTTATTTTAGTCTAACTTTTGTTCGAACTTTTAACTTTCTTATAAAATCATATATTTGCATAGTGATTTTTTTTTAAAGTGTAAGTTTCATATTGAAAATTATAAAGTTGACATCTTAATAAAAGTTTGAAAGCACAGTAGAAAAGGTTATAGGGGTAACTCTCTTTATTAATATTTGAAAGATATAAAGTTAATTTCAAAAGTTTAAAAAAGAGAAAGGTTGTGGGTTTAACTCTTCTCCCTCCATCCTCCTCACCATCAAAACTAACAGCTAATATTTGCTATTTCTTTGTTTTTCTTGTACTAAATATAACTATAATTGTTTTAATATCTATAAATTCGATTTCAATCATCAACTATATAAATTTTAAGGACTATAAAGTAAACATGGAATTAGTTTTTGGCTGCATGGATCGCGATCTCGTGTTAAGATGAAGAAACCTCATTTTATTACAAACTCAACCTCTAACGAGAAAAAAGAATGTGAAAAGTGAAACCGCTCAAATCACACAAGCTTGATGATAATTAAACACTATATTCTAGAGGTCTTTAAATATATTATATATGAAAAAATTACAAAGACTAAAGATTTCTGAATTGAGATTCAAGCTTATTTGCTGATAAAAAAAAATTCACATTAATTAAAATAAATAAAAAAACTAATATTAAATAAGAAAAAAAAATATAATTTATTGTTATTATATTTTGAGTTAAAAGTACTATCAAACATTTATATAAATTAGGTTAATCTCTAATTAATATTGTATTTTTCGATTAATCTCTTTAAAATATCTATAAATATGAATATTTCTATCATTTTTCTCCACTTTTAAATTTTTTTAATAACAAATATATATAAATCAACATAAATGAATTTTTTTCTACAACCTCTTTTAAAAAAAACACAAAATATACTCAAAGATAATGAATTTCGACACAGTTAAAAGAAGAGAATGTAATCTTCAACTTTACTAAAAAAAATTAAAACAACCCCCATTTTCAAAATATCTTAAATTTGTGTAAAATCTTCTAACACATAATTTGGTGAAAATATGATGTGCACGTTTCATGTTTTCCCAAACCCTAAATCTATCACTTTTCCCAACCTTTCTTTGTTACCAAAATTTTCTGGAAATGGCAAAAGTAAAATATAAAGTGCATATTTGATGTGTTCACTTTAATTCAGTGCAGAAACTATCTGTCATTTTATAATACTGCCACCAAACAACCCTAACCATTAGTAGGATGTACTAATTATATTTGAAGACATTATATTTTCTCCTTCGTGACTATCATATCATATTATACCAATTGTAAAAGAGAAATTCAAATCATTATATATATATATATATATACTTTATTCACTTACACTACAACTATCAAAACAGGTAATCCGATTCGATCCGACCCGATCCATCATGGGTTGGTCACTTAGTGAGTCAACCCAACCCTGCTCACTTATTGGCCCTACCCACCAAATGGTTGGTAGGTTAAACGAGTTGACTCACTGGCTCATTTAATTATAAGTTTTTTTTACTTAAAAAAATTACAATTTTTTTAATTCAAATATAAATAAACGTCACATTATGTTAAACTCCAAAGACAATTAAAAAAAAGTATTATACAATCCAAGCGTAATCCAAAAACATGTACAAAAGGTGAACAAATAAGTTTTTAATATTTCCTTTTCGTACTAGTGATACACAAAATTCAAATTCCTTGGGTTTTGTCACCAAAATCATTTCCTCTCCATCACCTCTTTTCTCAGAAGCTACTGATCAACCCTCTTTACCACCTACATCTCCTCCTGCTATTGTTCCAGACCCTGTTACTTTTTCTTCTCAACCTGTTTCTGTTGAACCTGCCACTGCTACTCCACAAAGGAAATCAATCAGGCCAAAACATAAATCATCTTATTTGCAGGACTATCATTGCAACATGTTATCTACTTCTTCCGCCACTCAGTTATCCACAGGTACCAAATATTCTATCTCTTCATATCTCTCATATGATGCATTATCATCTCTTCATAAATCATATGTCCTTAATCTTTCCCAAGTTACTGAATCTAAAACCTATAACCAAGCCATCAAACATGATTGTTGGAGAAATGCCATGGATCAAGAAATTGCAGCTTTAGAAAATACCAAAAATTGGGTTTTGACTGATCTACCTTATTGAAAGCAACCTATTGGATGTAAATGGGTATACAAAATAAAGAGGCATGCTGATGGGAGTACAGAACAATACAAGGCAAGGTTAGTAGCCAAAGGCTACACACAACAAGGCTTAGATTACTTTGAGACATTTTCACCTGTTGTCAAACTCACAACAGTAAGATTGGTTCTGGCTTTAGCAACTTCCAAAAATTGGTATTTACATCAACTAGATGTAAATAATGCTTTTTTACATGGGGATCTAGATGAAGAGGTATACATGTCTCTTCCTCTTGGCTACAAAACAGAAAAACCAGGACAAGTTTGCAAGTTGTTGAAGTCTTTATATGGACTCAAGCAGGCCTCTAGACAATGGAATTACAAGTTGACAACTACTTTACTTTCTTTGGGCTACATACAATCAAAATCAGATTATTCACTTTTTGTCAAAAGTCATTGTTCTCATACCACCATCTTACTTGTTTATGTAGATGATATAGTTTTGGCAGGTGATGACATCCAGGAAATCTAAACTGTGAAGGCTCTATTGAATGCAAAGTTCAAAATTAAAGACCTAGCCCAACTCAAGTATTTTCTGGGCTTAGAAATTGCAAGATCCTAACAGGGCATTAATTTGTCACAAAGGAAGTATGCTCTAGAGTTACTAGAAGATGCATAATTGTTGGGATGTCAACCTGTTTCTACTCCCATACAGCCAGGCACAAAATTCTCCAAGATAGAAGGGAAACCCTATTCAAATGTGCAAGCCTATAGAAGACTTCTTGGCAGGTTATTATATCTAACCAGCACAAGACCAGATTTATGTTTTGCTATTAGTACTCTCAGTCAATTTCTTTCCAATCCTTTGGAAGATCACTATGCAGCAACAATAACGATCTTGAGATATATCAAGAACAATCCAGGACAAGGATTATTCTTTCCCTCCAACACATAACATAGTCTCAAGGCTTTTAGTGATTCTGATTGAGCTGCTTGCCCTAACACTAGAAGGTCTATAACTGGTTTTAATGTGTTCTATGGTGCATCCTTAATCAGTTGGAAATCCAAGAAGCAAGGTACTATATCTAGATCATCAACTGAAGCAGAATATAGAGCCTTAGGTTCCACAACATGTGAAATTCAATGGCTTTTGTATTTGCTCCATGATTTGAAACAACCTCTACCACAACTAGTTCCTCTGTTTTGTGACAATCAATCTGCTATACAAATTGCACATAATTCAGCCATGCATGAGAGGACAAAGCATATTGAAATTGATTGTCATCTCATAAGGGATAAAGTTCAAGCTGGTGTAATTAAGCTCTTGCCATTTCTACTTCAGCCCAACTTGTAGACATTCATACTAAAGCTTTGCATCCCGCACAATTTCAGTATTTGTTGTCCAAGCTGAGCATTAAGGATATATATGCTGCAACTTGAGGGGGGGATATTGGATTTAATTTATTTTCCATTCATATCTATGCATTTATGTTCATATATTTATATTCCGTTTTTATATTTCTTTAAAGAGTTATATGTATGAATTGTACTATCTCCTTATTATTGAATAAGATACACAATTTTCATCTCTTCTTTTCTTATAACAACGTAAGGGGAGCTAACTCAAACTTGATTTCTAAAATTTTTCGTGGATATGAATATGAATTCAGATGTTTGATGTTGTCATGATGAAGTGTATGGAAAATTGGTTTGGTTAAATGTATGGTATGATTTCAAGAGGTTGATTCAAATGGGTTATTACCATAATTTTGATCTATGAATTTTTGTATGAACTTTATGATGAAAGACTTGTGAAAATTGATGAATAAATGTTGGATTGATGGTGGATTTTCGTTCTACCATGTTGATATACATGTATATGAAGTTTCTGATGGATTGGGTTGTGAAATGGGATGGAAAATAAGGGAGTTTCAACTCACTTTTTATCAAATACGAAAATTGTGTTTTGGTTGGTTGATGAATTTTGGATAGATGAATTGATGGATTGTATGGAAATTTTTGGTAAGATTGAAATATGGTGAGTTAACCATCAAGATTTTGATGTAGAAAGTTTATGTGTGGAAAATGATAATTCCAAAGGTGTATTTTGATGAGTAAAATTGATGATGAGTTTTTGGGAAATTCACTGGAGTATTTTTCTATTTCAAATCTGTTTGATGAATGGTGATGTGTATACATTTTTTCGGATGGATTTGGCACATTTTTGGGGGTTGTCTTTCTCCTTTGTATTCCTTTTACTTTCTTAGTCATTGCGTAATCTACCCATGTAGTTTTTCACTTTTGGTTTATAACTTTGATACGTTCCTTCATTTGTTTTGTGTGGCTGCTTTATGTATTTATTTCATTAAACTTAATATTTTCGGTTATGGTTTAGAATAAAGGCTTTAATTGTTTTTCATTGTAACATTTCAATTATCCAAATTTATAATTCCCCATTTAAATTATGTTAAGTGTATTTTTTTTGGCCCGCTCAGTCCTAAATTTTAGATATGCATTATTTGATCAATGTCAGTTCATACTTTTCTATATTAAAATAGAGTTATTGTAGTTTTATTGATTATTAAGTTCAATTAATAAAGTTATTTTTATTTTTTGAAGTAATCCAAGAGCAGAGAAGTGCTTCTTTTATCTAATCTTTGAACTATAATTACGGGAAATCTCTGACTAAAAGTAAGTATTATTTATTTTAAGCTTTTCATACATATAATGATTGATTTTCTAAATTCCAAAAATATATGACCATGGTCATGATCATGAAAGTACAAAATTCAAACAACAGTAAATCTTTGACAATTAATGAACTATGCTCTGTTTGTTTGTTAATTCTTTTGATTTATTTTCTTGAAGATGTTGGAAAAAGAATGAAGAAATATGCTTTTGTAAGTATAAACAAAAAAGGTTAGATAATGAACTTAAACTAGTTGTGTGAATTTAGTGGACTCGAAAATATCATTGCTCCATAAATTAAGAATGTGATCATATGCTTTCAATTTTCAATAATGTCAATTTTCACTTTAAGGGTGCTGAAGATTGGGATAAAATGGGATTTTTCTACTGATATGTTTTTTTCTTTTTTTTTTTAAATTATATTATGGTAGGTAAATATTGAATTCAGAATATCAGCTCAGTAGAAATATTATAATTAAAAATTGAGCTATGGAAAAAATTCGAGTTAATTGAGCTATGGAAAAAATTCGAGTTAATATTAGTGGATTCCAAAATTATGAGTTTAATCAATTGTAATAACTACTTCTATGCATAGATATAACATTGGTTTCTAGATTGTATTTATGATGTTTTTGCAGTATTATATTTCTCAAGAAGATTATTTCTTCCAAACTTATGAGTTTCATCAATTGTAATAAGTACTTGTATGCATAGATATAATACTGGTTTATAGATTGTATTTATGATGTTTTTGCAATATTATGTATTTGTATTTTGGACTTTGTTTAATGTAGATATGATTATGGAGTTATTGTTTTGAAATTTATGGAATTGTGAGATTGTGTTGAGAAATACAAAAGCCAAACAATGCCCAATTACACTAGTGTAAGTTATCAAAATATTCATGGTTTGGACCTTTGATTCAACATTCGCATTTTTTGTGTGCATTTTTTTCTTTGCATGAGGAATTGCAAGAGGTTAGAGAGAAGTATGTTTGTGAGTCGATTTTGGATGTTGACAATGTACGGAGGGATGAAGTGTTGCAAGATTTAGGGTTGTTGTAGATGTTGTACAATACAGATTCTTGTAATGTGATTTAAGGTTTTTTTAGAACTGTTTTAGAATGTATTGATTAGGTCTGAATATACATACTTTTTGTTACAAATAATCAAAGAAATGTAGTCCTTACATTTATTAATAATGAAATTTGAAGATAACAATGATCATTGTGTTATTTTTTGTGTTCATTATCACAGGGTTGAATAGAACAATGACCATTTTTTGTGTAGGACGTTTGTACTACAGTCCCCACAAAATGCATGTCATTATGTGTGTTCAATGTAGTATGTACAAGGTTGTATGTTGATTAAATGTTGAAAATACATTTTTGCACTTAAGCACTAAATGACATGAACTTTGTTGACCAACATGTGCAAAATATTTGCTTTAAGTGTCATAACATTGGCTGAACAGGACTTGTATGTCCATTAAGTGGTAGAAAATAAATTTTGCACTTCAAAATCAATGACATTTTCAAAGTTGACTTGTCTGTCCCAAAACTTTGTCTAAACTCTCCAGTTATTTGGCCTTTGATACCAATGCAATTTCTACACCAAGAGTTTTAAAAAGAATGGTCCATTGCGCATGGAGTTCGATATAAATGTCATAATGAATGTCTGAACATCAATAGTATGTCCAATAAGTGTTAAAAAAAATTGTTCACTTCAAAATCAATGACATTTTTAAAGTTGACCGTGCAAAATATTTGTCTAAACTCCCCACTTATTCTACACCTACAAAGAATGGTTCCTTGGTGATGGAGTTCAATATAAATGTCATTAACATCCTTAATTTTTTCAAGGGAAGCCTAATTAAGGCACTCTTTTAAAAATTAAGATGAAATTAATTTGTTTTTAAAACAAGAATCAACTTAACACACTTCTATTAAGACTAACTAAGCATAACTTAGACAAAAACTATGTTTAAAGCGGATCAAATAATGTAATAAAATACACACCACTAAACCAACTAAAATTACTTGTATGTACACATACATAAATTTTCAATTTCGTTAACAATTTTAATCTAACATTCAAAATTTCAAATCGATATAATAATTTACTTATAAATTATTATTCAAACAATTATGTTATTTATTCACATAAAAAAATACTTATATATATTTCAAGTGATTTTTTTAAAATAAACATTATGTACATCCCTCTAATATATAGACTATTTATTAATTCTTGTGTCGAAGGAAAACGACATGTAATATCGGTTCACATTTGCTCCATTCATATAATAATGAAATGATTATAAATTAAAAAAAGATCAAAAGAGCTGGATAGGAATAAGAGTTAATAATTAAGTTCAACGTATCACAATAACTATACCATCTTTAATTAGTTGAGCAAGCTTTAATACCAACTTAACAATGTCTTTAATAATTTTTCCACAATATAGTCAAAATGCAAGATCATATTTTAAAATCAGTCTAAGAGAAGGCATGACATTTAGATCTCTAAATCATGAGAGAAAGATACACGTATAAAATATAACATACTATCAATTTTGACCTTTTTTCAATATTTTAAGTACAACTTTTTCCACTGACCTCCAAATGGGATGATTCATTTTTTATTAGAAAATAGACTCAAAAAGCTTTCCAAGACTGCTAATTCGTAAATTTTGGATAAGAGCACTAGCTGTAGTAAAATTATTAAAATCGACGTTTTAATCACGCTCATGTATTTTCAGCTTTGGTATTTGCTGACTATTTTGTTCATAAATCTCTCTACCGAACTCTAAATGAGATGATTCTTATTTTGTTGGAACATAGACTCAAAGAGCTTTCTAAGGACTACTAACTCATAATTTTTAGACCTCTGTGCTAGTCACAGATAAGTTCTTAAGATCAATGTTTTATCTATATTTTCTAGATGGTTACTCTCAATCTCTCTTTTAAGTTTCATGGTGCATAGATTAAAGGGTAAATACTTAGACTACAGCAAAGGAAATTGTTAAACAAAAGATACAAGGTCTAATTCAGTAGTTAAAATTATATAAAAGCTATAGCAGCCATGAGGTATATTAAAGGTTAATCACTCAATAACCAACCAACCAACATATGAAATATTTTAAAGGTTAATCACTCAACTGTTTATCGTGGTTTTGGAATAGTGTAACAGAAGAGGAATAGATGGCCATGGTCCAGTTCTTGTATATAAAAGCATAATTGAAAACATTAACAAGTGAGTATTGTAAATAACTCATTCATTCACTAGGTGTAAGCACTTCAAGCCATGAAATACTTTATATACCAAAGTTGTCCAACGTATGCACATATATATTCGTCAAACCTAAAAGCTTCTTTTGACATGGGACATCTATATTTGATAACCGTGAATTAAGTTTAAAAGGTCTAGGCATATTACACTCATGGCTAGATTTCATTCAGTAGCAAAAATAAATGGTGTTGGCTAACAAGGTACAATATTTGATGGGAACAATGTACACCATAATAAAAAAGTATGGGCACCTTACAGCATTCATCTACATCAAGGCTTTTCACATGATTTTCCTAACACCTTGCATATCAATTATAATTCCCAAACATAACAAAAGTGGGGTACATTTGCAGCAGCTTTAGAATATATCAAGAGGTATGGTCGAATGAATAAATAATTCAGTTGAAAACTTATAATTCATATAGCAACGTGAATAAGGCCAAGAATGTTTGAATCACTAAAATATTAGAAAACCTAATTAACCCTTACAATATACATATAATAATTCAAGATATCAACAAGGCATGTTTATCTTCTAACAAAAGATGCACGACATGAGTAATAAAAACATGAGAAAGACAATTCTCTTCACTTCTCTTTAGGATTAGCCGAGAAATATCACAACAACACAACAATTTTAGAGAAGAACTTGCAGCATAACATATATTGGAAATCAAGATCTCTTCTTTCACAAATTTCAAATAACAATATCAACATAATGAAGCTCAAAAATATGGTTTCCATTTAAATACTTAAAAACCCTAAATTTATGGAAATATAATATAACATGTAACGCCCCGACAACTTATAGGAAATTTTAACTGCCCCCACACATCAACATGTTAACCATAGAGTTCTTATGAGTTAGGCTACTGAAAAGCAAATGCATTTGTTGATATGAGTATCCAAAATGAGATTTCTAATTTTTGAAATCCCAAAATGAAGCCCGCGCAATCAAAACCCCTTAACCCCATCCAACTTCCATTTCAACATCATTTTCAATTTTTTAAAACATTTTCCACATGGACCAATAGGAGAACGACACATTTTCGATGTCAAAAGTTTGTCAAAAAATTGATGTCAAAGTATCATTATCCATTTTGAATTGTTAAGACTCTGACAAGTGTACCGAATCATATCAAGTAATATAAACGGTAAGACCGAGTATTGTTTTCCCTAGAGACTCATTGGCCTAGACTGTCATGTGATTTGTTGATTATTTAAGACTTGAAAAACGAAATTTGGGTTTTTGAATGCAAAACATAAAATAAACATGCATGCAAAGGTTGATCAATTGACCTTGAAACTACGCAGGTGAAAAATATATGGATGAATTATGTTGTTGGGGTTTCCGACTTTATCCTATCCACTGTCATGTATTTATGAATTCTACTCCTTCATTAATGTTAATGCCACTTTCTAATTTACCCTAAACCCGATGTCTCGGTGAAGAGAGCCTACTCCTAATTACTAGTTTACAATGTCTTGTCTCCCTATCAATTGATCATGCATTACATTCGCACAAAAGCTTAAAGGCAATCAGTCCTCCTATCCCTATTGCTCCCGAGAGAATTCCGCATGTCTAGATTTTCCCGTATGTGTCCATATCGAAAAATCAAAGATCACGCTATTGAATGAGTTAACAAAGCATGCATAGAGAATAGAGGAAAAACTCTAACAATTAATGAAGTAAAGCATATAGATTAACAAATGAATTCAATACATGAGAGTTTCAAAGGATTACATCGTTTCCCCAACAACAATGGAGGTTTAGTTCACCATGGACATGGTGAAACTAGATGAAAATAATGGAAAGAATGAAAGATAAAACCCTTGATTTTGTAGATTGGAGCTTCCGCATCCAAAATCTACCTCCAAGGGGTGAAAATAGTGTTTCTGCGTCTCCTTCTACAAAAAGATACCCTCTCTAGGACGTGCAAATCAATATATAGTTCATAAAAATTAGCAAAAACTAGCCCATGCCCACGAGACTGACGCTCATCGCTGGATTACCGCTCAACGGTGATTGCGACTTCTTCAGAATAACACTCAGCGTTGACGCCAAGGCGAGAGGAAGTGAACTCACTGAAGAGGCTGGCGCTTAGCGATGGATTAACACTCAACGGTGGATTAGCACTCAGCGGTGGCTGCGACACTTGATTTTCCCCTCAGCGTTGGCGCTTAAGCGTCGTCCAGAGAACTCCTCAGCAAAATGGCGCTTAGCTATAAATTGGCGTTGAGCACTGACTGCGATTCTTCTTTTAAGCACTTTTCCTTCTTCTCTTGAGTCCAACTCCTTACCACTTCAACTTCTTTCATCCAATTCATGTTAATTCTTGGCAAAACAAGGAAAACCAAGCATAATACCAATAATGCTACCTTCAACTCTCTTATTCCCTATCTTAAGTAAAAGTCATGATTTCAACCTAGCTTCTAAGTCATAAAGGGTGTGTTTAGTTTCAAATTTAAGTATAAAAGTAACGATTTTTGAATCGTTATCACAACCCCAAACTTAGAACTTTGCTTGTCCTCAAGCAAACAAGATGAAACTTAATCTTCCACTAATCAACACAATGGTTCAACACATTCCAAAACCTTTCTTTCAAGACAAGTAATTTCTCATGTAAGCTCATAAAAAAGAATTCAGTCAAGATGCACACATGCTTTGATCATAACAACTCATCATGGTGTTCACACAATAACATAATATCCAACAGATGCTATTCTCATGAAAGATCAATTAACTAAGCATAGATGTAATCATGAATTCATGGAATCATTCTTCACCAGATAAAGTGTTTCACTCAATCCCTCAGGTGTTTCAAAAGGTCACTCCTTCCCTCTACTATCCACAATCACAATTGCTTTTCATTTACCACAATCAACATACTCACACACACATGTCATCACAAGGACTTTTCATGGCTTATAATGAGGCTGGCTAACAAGAAAAAGGTGTTTTTCTAGATCACAAAATCCTTGAGTTAAGAGAGTCATTCAACAATTTATCATTCAAGCACACACTCTCTTTTATAACCAATCTCTTATTCCCAACTTTCCCCATTTTTGCATTGAGCTTATCTTTCTTTCATTCTATCTTTTCTATCTTTTCTTTTCAAGCTTTGCTCAACACTTTAGCTTAATGCTTATCTTTTCTTCTTCAACTTTCCCAACAACCCCAAACTTGAACCTTTATCAATACCCCACAATGATTCTCAACTTAACTCAAGGTAAAGATTTTCAAAAGGATTTTCACATACTCTTTAAGGCTTAGGTTCAAAAAGGGTAGAACACATTGTGCTCTTTTGTATTGGGACGAAATTTTATGCATTGGCTAAGAAAGGGCTAATAAAAAATGGCCTTGATCATATGACACATACGTGCAATTCAATCAATCATAGAAACCTGGGCAAAATCATTCATGCTTTCAAGTAAATAACAAGCATTGACAACAAATACTCTAGAGCTCAAACCCTCACATATAAGCTCACTCAATATTCCAAATATCCCAGATAAATACCATCCTTAGCATCATAATCACAATCACAACATCATGCATTTGTTCACATAGCTTGTGAACACCCACCTGTATATCAACATATAGTGCACAATCACAACATCATCAATATCAAAGCATTCATCAAGCAATACCCATCATGCAACTATCAATAGTCAAACCATCATATCAGATAAAGTTTCCAAGCAAGTACATCAAACCCTATACTACTAACAAAAGCAAATAAGTTCAAATTACAAAACAAAAGATAGAAAAATCTTGTTCTAGTGCAGATAACATCCATCAGTAGATGCTATCTCATCTCCTCAACCCATGCTATCATCAGGATCCTCCTCCTCTCCTTCTTCTGCATCCTCAAAGTCAGCATCCTCATCATCATCCTCCATGTCTAGAGCTTCAGCTGCTCCATCTCCACTAGCATGCGCCTGCTCCTCTGGCCATGCCACCACGTTGTTGAACTCGTCCATGGTCCACCTATGTGCAGGGGGCGTGTCATAAAGCCCAATAATCATGTCAGCTATGGCCACTTGCCCTCTGTGGATGGACTACAATCTAGCCTCCATCAGAGACATATACATGTCTCTTATCTGGAAAGGCTCTGCCTCATGAACTGGCACATGTCCCTATAGTGGAACTCTCCTCCTAGGATGTCTTTGAGGCACTGACTGAGCCGCCTCATCTCCTCCACAGTATTGCCTATAGTAGGCCTCATCAATGGCCTTTCTCGGCCTCTTCAATGGTGGAGTAGAAGTATCCACCCCAACTAGCTGACATAGGTTTGTAATGAGAGAAGGATGCCCAAAGGTGCTTTGTTGCTCATAGTGATGGAACAACTCTTGATCTCGTTTGTTATTATCTGGCCAATGTTCACATTCAAAGCTCTCAGCACGCAGTATAAGAACATGGCCCTAACAATAGTGATATCCAAGACATGAGAGCAAGGTTGGATGTTGGCATGAGAGAATGTCATCCAATACTGTGCTAGAGGCGTCAAGTTAGCCCTCTTGATGTGCACAGTTGCACCACTACTGTTCCTATGAAAGTACCCTCCAGGCACACAAAGCACGCTTTCTATATCATCAAAATCGATCCCTTCTTCCATGTTGAGTGCGAACTGACACTGCACACCTGTTCATTCAGTGTTCAGGAACCTGTTAATGGTTTCAGGATCATACCTAATAATTTTCCCATCGACATAACTCATATAATCTTGAGTGTGGGAGTCACCCAATGGCTTTGCATTGGTATAGAATTCCTTCACCACTGCAATATTGGCTGGTGAAGGATAGGTAGCTAGCTTCTCCCAGTGTCTGCTCTCCATCTCCTCTCCAAACTGTGGAGTGAAGTCTGGAATCCATCCCGCCTTGCACTTCATCAAGAGTCACCTATCTTGGACAAGGTAGTGATGTTGCACATGTCTTCTGGAGAGGAATTTGTTTGAATAGAACCTTTCCGGCTCCCTCCTCTTGTTTTTAACAGTCTTGAACCTCTTGCTAGATGAGGAGGCCATTCTTGCATCAAATACAATTCACAAGACCAAAGAAAATCTCATTAAGCGTTTAGCAAACCACAAAACTCGTCCATAAACACTGTCTATTAGCGCCGAAAGCAAAACAGGGCCCCTCAGCGTCACCTGCAATCAGAACACATAAAAAAGCACACAAAATCCAACAGTAGCAGAAGTCGCGCTCAGTGCTACCTACCGTTGAGCGGTATCAATTCAGATTCTGCAAAACAGCCCTAGCTGGCTTCTAATCTCCACCCACATGCAAATTTCTCAGTTCCAAACCTTAATCATACATTTTAATCGGTCCAAACAGTGGCTATTTCAATTAATTATGCACAAACATCAAAAGCCCTAAAATTTCATGCTGAGACAATCATTCTCATACAAAATAATGCTCTTAAAACCCTAGAATGAAAAATGTATGACTTACTTGGGTGCAGATACTCAAATGTGTGTAAGATTCTTGTGAATGTTGATGAATGAACCCCAAACTGCTGTGCTCTCACAAAACCCCCAAACTTAGATGATGAAGTGGTGCAAAAATGGTGGAGAAAGGGTTTTTTGAGAAAAGGGGTGTAAGGAAAAGTGGAGAGACGGCTTTGAAGAGTGCTTGAGAGAGAAAAAAGTGAGTGAGGGTGGAATGAGGAAGCTTGAGCGAGACCTAGGGTAAGCAAAGTGTGCAATGGGCCAACTCACGCTGGGCCCAAAACTTAAAAACCCAAAACCAGTTCTACGACGCCACCGCTCAACACTAGTTACTGCTGAGCGGTGAGCACGATTTGTACTCTCCTCTTCATGACTCGCCCTAAGCGTCATTGACCACGTACCACTCAATTTCATCTCTCAAATTTTGAATTTCATGCAATTTCCACTCATTCAAACCCCTAAAATGCAACTAGAACATAATCAAAACATGCAACAAACATAAATCAATCAACTAGGTTGCCTCCCAAGTATCACTTGTTTAACGTCACGAGCCTGACCCAAAATCATTCTAGCACCCATCAGTAGGTGCAAACTTACCATCACCCATCAGTAGGTGTACCTTCCTTGTATCCTTCAGTAGATACATAATCATCTAGCATCCCTCAATAGATGTTATCCAATAAACAATGTTTAAAAGATATTCAAATTACATCACCAAAATTAAATAAACAACATTAAATAACAAATGTTTTTAAATCACTGGGATGCCTCCCAGTAAGCGCTCTTTTAACATCATTAGCTTGACCCTGTAAAGATCGTGTTCCATCTTCAATGTTGATGTCTCTCTTACTTTCATCACACCAACTCATCAACTCCTTCTGGTCCACCTTTAACTCCCCTAGAATATGGAGCCTCAATCTCTATTACTCCATTGTCTTTGAAGCCTTTCACAACCCACAACTTTTTCTCGAATCTCACAGGAGTACCAAGTTTGAATTGTGCATCTTTAGATTCAAAGTGAACCGTCCTTCCTTTATCAAATTTAACGTCTTTTTTAACCTGCATCAAAACACAATGTTTACCTTTGTTGACCAGCGTTGTATATTTATGTCTAGCCACTGGTGCACCCTTGCATGTAGCTTTGTGACTAATCTTCTTTACTTGAATTTTCTTATCTTTGAAGACATCATAGATCACTTCCTCTTCTTGGTCTTTAATCATTATCAACCCATCATCTACATTGATGACTACTTTGGCTACTTTCATAAACAACCTTCCAAGAATGATTGGGATGTTGTCATCCTCCTTGACCTCTATCACCACAAAGTCAACCAGGAATTCGAGTCTTTCCATTTGCACCACAATGTCCTCCACCATAACGTAGGATTTTGTAGATGATCCATCCGCCATTAGCAAAGAAATTTTTATTGGCTTCAATCTAAGACCACCAATCTTCTTAAGCATAGATAGGGGCATCAAATTAATGCTTGACCTTAAATCAAGTAGGGCTTTCCCTATCTTCACACTTTCAATGGTGTAAGGAATTGTAAAACTTCCTGGATCCTTCACTTTTGGAGGATGTTCTCTCTTCAAAGAGACACTGCAACTTCCCTATTCATCACTAGCTTCCTCATCTAGATAAATCTTTTCTCCGAGGTATTGCTTTATACGCCTTGCATAAATAGGAATTTACTAGAGCGCTTCAGTCAAAGGTATAGTAATCTCCAATTGATTGAAGATTTCTCTAAAACGCCCACATTTTCTCTCTACTCTCTCACGCCCCTTTGGGTAAGGAAGAATTTTCTCATCTTTTTCAATTTTTTTCTCTCCCCTCTTCTCTTCTTCCTTTTCCATCTATCCCTCACATATTTTCTTTTCTTTTTATTCTCTCATCTCTAACTCAACACTTTCTTTTTCCTCTTCCACTCTCCCCTCAACAACACTCACTACGACCTTACAATCTTCCTTAGGGTTAACCTCAATATTAGCCCCAAATTGATTATCTACTTTGTCCTCTAACCTCTTGGCTATTTGGCCAATCTGCATCTCCAGATTTTTGAAGGTAGCATCATTGCTCTTCATGGTGGAGTCACGCGCCTTTAAAATTTGCTAGAACATCTCTTCCAACCTATTAGTTTTGTCAGTTAATATAGATTACCTGTTGCCATAGTGATGATGGCTGCTGTGATTTATTGAATTGACCTCCTGCTTGTCCAGATTGTCCAGTTTGACCTTGACCCACGCTTGGGTGAGGCTTCACCCTTGGTTGAAATTACCTTGGCAGAATTAGAATTGATTACCCATGTAGTTGACTTCTTCTTGGGCTTCCTCTGGATAAGCACGTTGACCATTGATATGGTCACCACCACATCGGTCATAGAGTTGTTGTTGCACCTGTGAAACATTCTTCAGCTCCTTAGGCAATTGAGTGAGAGTCTTTGTCAAGTTCTCCGGCTATTGAGTAATAAGCTTGTTCTGTGCAAGCAAGGCATCTTGGGTTGCCAATTGAAGAACTCATTTTTGTTGAAGTAGAATGCCTCTTTCATTATGAGGATCATTAGCCGTCATATTTTCTATCATAGGCTTCCTCTACAGGTTTGCACTTGATGTTACCTCCAGGTGAGACATCTAGCATAAGTTTTGTTTGAGAGCCAAGACCTCCAAGGAATAATAGGACTACTAAGACGTCATCAAAACCATGCATGGATGTCTTCCTCAACAAGCTTTTATATCTGTCCCATGCCTGGCCTAAGGTTTCTTCCATGCCTTTCCTGAAAGAAGAAATATCATGTTTACCTTTGTTGATTTTAGACTGTGGAAAGTACTTGTTCAGGAATTTGGACACCACAGCCTCCCAATCAGTAAAGCTATCTTCTGGGAAAGAGTTCAACCATACCTTAGCATTACCTCCCAATGAGAAAGGAAACAAGCTAAGTTTTATCGCCTCATTTGGCACACCGTTGATCTTCACAGTGTTGCAAATCTCATTGAATGTGGTCATATGCTCATATGGACTTTCATGAGACAGCCCATTGAATTGGTTGCTCTTCACCAATTGTATCAACGCCGATTTCTCCTCCATGTTTAGTGCATTGACCCTCGGCCTTGCAATGCTATTAAAGTGATGAGGGCCAACAACAGTGGTGTGATCTTCCAAAGTGTGCCTTCTAGGAGTTTCTACAACCATCTCCTCTGTGCTCTGGTCAGATTCTTGTGGTGAGGGTTGTAAAAGAGTGTCCGGAGAAGGAAATAATTCTCTAGATGTTCGTACCTTTCTTCTCCTTCTACTTTCACTCAAGCCTTCAAGAAGAGGTTCTTGATTTTTCTTGCTCCTAGTACGAATTGTATCCTGCATACACAAGAGAGTGTACTCCTAATTACTAGTTTACAATGTCTTCATTAATGCCACTTTCTAATTTACCCGAAACCCGATGTCTCGGTGAAGAGAGCCTACTCCTAATTACTAGTTTACAATGTCTTGTCTCCCTAGCAATTGATCATGCATTACATTCGCATAGAAGCTTAAAGGCAATCGGTCCTCCTATCCCTATGTCTAGGTAATATTGCTCCTAAGAGAATTCCCCCATGTCTAGATTTTCTCGTATGTGTCCATATCGACAAAATCAAAGATCACGCTATTAACTGAATTAAATAAAGCATGCATAGAGAATATATGAAGAACTGTAACCACTAGTGCACAAATAGCCTATTACGTCATTTATTTTGGGCCTTTAACGATGAAACTACTAGCGACGTTATAGCGGGTGACGTAAATTAACGTCGAATATTACCGGGTGACGTTAATCGAACTCGTTTATGTTGTACACAAAGGTAATTGACGTAAAGTTACGTCTTTTATGTACATCGACGTTAAGGTACATCCTATAGAATAGAGCTTGACATCCAAATATTTGAATAAATATTATTTTTAAGGAAAGATTTTTCGTCATATCGTCGGCGGAACTGACGTAACGTTGAAGTCGGCGTAGAAGAATGTTGATGTAATATTGACGTCAAAGTGCAAATTTGACGTCAATTTTTGAATAAATATTTATATTTACTGGAATATTTGACGTTAGTTATAAGGTGAATGATGTAAGGTTGACGTCGAGCATGTCTACAGTCGACGTTAATATCGCTCAGCCGTAGAGATCCTCGCGCAGCGTTTTATTATTATCGTTATCCACTGCATTATATCAACGTCACTCATCGCCGTGATGGACGTTAATATACATATATTAACGTCGGACAATGTATAAATTGCGTTACCTTCAATGTTTTTTTATTAAATTCCGTTCGTTTTAGCTCATTTAACGAAACCTGAAATACAGAAACCCGTTTTCCAATTCCTAAATGCACAAAATTATTTAATTTAAACCATGTTATCATCAATTCATCAATTCCAATTAAATAGTAATAGTAAAAGACGTTAATGCTATCATCAAAACTTAAAAGAATCCACTTTTCCATTCATCTATTCATAGTATTCATCTATTCTCAATAATCTATTCACAGTATATATGTATTCACAGTTAAAAAGCTGCACAAGTAAGCAAATGCTACTATCATGACAGGAAAAACCTAAAACTATAGCTATTTAAAATGTTTATTCAACAAATATCCTGCCTATTCCTCTCTTATCGTATTTATTACTTCATTGGACAATGGAGAGGTATTGTTGAATTGCTGCAAAATCAAGAAAGGAAACTTTACAATTATATTCATTTTAATGTCAAAAGTTTATTGATATTTGTAAGATTTTCAAATGTAAATTTCTACCTTAGTCCAATCTCCTCTGATTTATGCTCGGATGATTGCCTTGATCCATAACATGATGTAGTAGGCACATGCCCAAGAATCATTCTGCTTATTACCTTAAACATGTGAAAGAACTTAGTCAAATGTAACGATTTAAAATTTACTACAAAAATTAAAGGTTAAAGATCAACGGATTCCAACCTTAGGATATATAATATCAATTTATTGTCCTCTGGTCCTAGTCAGAACTCTAAACAAATTTGAAACATAAGTTAATATATTAATATCATAATGAATTGATAAGAATAAATGTAATACTTACGTTTGTATCAAGGACCTCAACTCCGGTTTCATCTTCTTATGAAGAGAACAAAACCATACAACTTGTGCTTTTTTTGGAATGATCACCATGAGTTGTCAATGGCCCATATCATGTACCAACAAACAGTGAGTTTATTGATTAAAATTTGATAAAAGTTTACAATATTGGGAAAACATACACATGAATGTATGGCGCCATATATCTCTCTCTCTTAGACTCGGTCATGCATGTTTGCATATATGATTTTCTGGAATCTAATGTGTTTCCAGATGGTTGGATGGTCTGAGGTTCAAGAGAGCCATAAATTGACCCCCGACCCGATTCCACTGCGACGATGTCCATGTACCTATAAGAATAAAGTTAAGTATATTTATTAAAATGTAATAATACTAATAATGTACAATTTGGAAAATAACAAATAAAAGACTTGCATGCAAGACAATTGTATGCATGAAATGTTCAACATTCTATCTCCACTAATCAGCTCATATGCATCATTGAATTCAATATACAATGGAATATGGCACTCGACGCCAAACGTTCTTAACTCCCACTGCACCGCTACCGATTATTTTTTCAACTGAGGTAATCTTGACATCAATATGGATAGAGGATCATCGTCTTCTGCTTGCACATGAGCCTTAGGTTGAGCCATTGCTTGTTTCTCTGGTCGGTAGACCTACAAGTCACACTTATAGAAGTTAGGAATCATTTAATTATAAGTTA
Organism: Vigna trinervia; assembly: GCA_027743565.1. Classification (NCBI taxonomy): domain Eukaryota; kingdom Viridiplantae; phylum Streptophyta; class Magnoliopsida; order Fabales; family Fabaceae; genus Vigna; species Vigna trinervia. Next base: position 1,290,457 of record JAJDEZ010017211.1, on the reverse strand, counting down.
AAGATTTACGATAATAAAAATAAGAATACAATACCATTGATGGGCCAAAATATGGAACGATCAAGGCCTTAGGCCAAGCTATAAATGTGCCTAAGGCCTCCCCCACGAATTGGATTTCATTTGTCGGCACTGGCACTCGAGCCTGAGGGTCTCGAGCATCATCAATCCTTACCCGCGCGTCATTGGGAAATAAAGGAGCACCATGAATGGTGTGGCCTCCTGCAAGCTGTACTCCGATGGCCACTACGCACGGAGGATCCTCATCAACCAAAAACTCATACTGAATATTGATATTAGTACGATCTGCATTAGAGCATGAGTCTTTGGTGCTCGCAGGAGGTGCAGTAGGATTATCTGTAGGGGCGTCCTCTTGCTGTGACTGTTGTTGTTGTTGTTGTAGTATGATCGTTGCAAGTTCTTGTTCGAGCGTTCTTAAACGTTCTTCCATTTGCTCCCGTACTTGGACTTGCACCTGTTCTGATGGCATACCCCTTGTCATGACCTAGCACATTCATTAAGAGTTGGAGACATCTATGGGAGATGGGCCTAGACTCTTTCTCTTGGGCCATCTTAAGTCATCATGATGATTTAGTAGAGTAAGAATAATTTTGGGCCTTGTATTTTGGGCCAAGTAGTCTAGATTTTATTTGGGCTTTGTATTTTGGGCCAAGTAGTCTAAATTTTATTTGGCCTTGGTATTATGGGCCTACTAGTGTAGGATTTCAATTGGGCCTTGTATTTTGGGTTAAAGTTTCAGCTCATTTTGAAACACCTTAGCCTATAAATAGAGGTGTTCTCCATCATGTAATCACCTTTGATTAAGAGTAAAGTTATGCTGCCATTTTTGTACCATACTACTCTTTTAAGGTCACCTTAGGCTAGAGCAACCCAAGTTACCTCCTCTAGCCACCTTCCTCCAAGAGTTGGCCCAACCTCTCTTAGAGAACCCTTATACACATCTTCCCTCAATTACAACTCATCAAAACCATGATCTATCAACACCTTTCACCACCACCAAATTCCGCAATCTTCATCCAGGAACTTATGGCTTGATTTGCTTCTAGATTTGGCTTGTCCTAGCTAGAGTTTTTGCCATCATTTGGTATCAAGAGCCTTGGTTCTTCAAAGAGCTAAGTTTCTTGGTTTTGATCCTTTGTTATTTCCTTGTTGTTTATTGTTTTCCTTACTTGTCTTGTTGTGTTTTTTTTTTCCATCTATCCTTTTTTTTTCTGGCAGTAAACTGGGACGATTTTGACACTTAAACTGCATCTAGCCCAATTGTCCAAAAAATACGTAAAAATACTCAAAAGAAAGCCCTTTGAGTCTAGCTTCAAACAAAAAACAATCAATTCATTTGGACTTTTGTACAAAAAGTTATGAGAAAAACACTGAGCAAAGGTCAGTGCTGCCAAAATGTTGTCATTAGCGTTTTTCTAGTTATGTTTTGTTAGTTTTGGCTACTGTTTTGTGCCTTTTCTTTTTTTAGTCATTCCTTACTGTTTTGTTGGGTCTTTTATTGATTTATATTTGGTGCATTTCATTCTTTGAGTCATTTTAATTTTTTAATCCATCCATGTTTGTCTAGAGTCATGTAGTTCCTTTCTTGTTAATTTTCTCCAATAACTTAGAAAAATCATCCAAAAAAAAAATATAACTTAGTTTGCAAAACTGCACCATATACAACCATTTGAGGGTCTTATCTTTAATTTTATGGGATCATACTTTCCATTAGATCATTGGCAAGCTCTTAAAAAAAATTTCCCTATTGATGTTTCTAGTTTTCAACTCCATTTTTTATTCTAGTAGGATTCTCTTCTATTTTGTGTTTCTTGTCTTTGTGGCTTTTAAAACCCATAAATCACCTCTGTTCCAAGTGTGTGGTGGTCTTATTTTGAACCTTAAACGAGTGGAAAAAGAAGTGCTAAAATATTTTAAGAAAAAGTCCTCAAAAGAGTACCAAAAGAGAGCCTAAAAAGTGCTGAAAAATATTGTGTGCTTAGACCACTACCATTGTTTTTGTGCAATCTGTTTTGGAACGTGTTTTGCTCACTGTTTTGGGTTTTTATCTTCAATTTCCAGTGGCTAAAAGTCTTGGCTATGATGTTAAAAGAGTGGCCTTAGTGCCCCATTTGCTCAAAGTTGCCAAAAGACAAGAACCACCCATTTTTCTTCTAGTAGTTTTTGTTTTGTGAATCTATTCTAGCACCTTTCATTAGGATTTCTTTTGAGTGCTTTGTTTCTTAACCTTTAATTTCTTGCTTGTCTTCTTGGATTTCTTAGTTTTTTCATAATTAAATTCCATTTGCAAAGCCTTTCTTGTTTTTGGACCTTTTTATTGCTTTTATCCCTTGTTTCTTCTTGCACAATTTCGGCTTTGGTTACTTTGTGTTGTGTAGGTTCTCTTTGTGAGGTCATCCAATATCTTAGAGGTAGCCTTCTAGGTGGTGGAGACCCAAAGGGAGCTTGAAGTCTAGAGTGGTAGCCAAAAGAAAGGAGAGAAACACCTTGGGAGGTAGCTTTGATTTGGTTGTAATTTTTGGCTTTGTAATCTTTCTTCTTCTTTTTTTCTCTTGTAACTCATGACCTTGTTAGGTGTCTTGGGGGAGTCTTTGGTGCTCAATCCCATCTCCTAACAAGAACCTTTATTTCTTAGTAATTTTCATTTTTTAGTTGGTTGGTTGGAGGAACCAAAGTTCTTCTAACTTAATCATTAGGCTGCATAGCTAGTTTATTTGCTTTCTTTAATTGTGATAGCTTAGTGTGTGTCAACTTTAATTTCAACTTTAGTTCCCTTTGAGATATTTGTTTCAAGAGTGCCTAAGGTAAACTTTGGCTAGGAAAGGTTTGGTATTTAAGAAATCCATTGTGATTCACCTTCCTTTCTTTGAAGTGAACTTAGGTGTCTTTTGCCTCCTTAAATATCTTAAGGAACTTTCTTTGAAATTTAAGTATTTGTTTGTTGCATTGCATTTTTTTGAAAACCTTTAAGGATGCCTAAGACTAATCCCTATGAAATTGGAAGTGACTCTAGTAAGGTTGTAAAACCCACTTTGAAAAATTTAGCAAAAGAGCTAAAGTCACTTCAAATTTGGCAAAGGCAAGAAACCCTTCTCAAAGAAAAAGAAAGAATTCAAAGAGAAGATTATCTTGCTAAGTTGGAAGAAGAGCTTAGTATTCTTAATGAAAAACAAGAAAAAGTCCAAAAGGATTTAAGGAAGATAAAGAGAAGAAGAGAGGAAGACAAAAGAAGGAAGAAAGAACAAAGGGAGAAAGAGGATCATGAGAAAAGAGAGAAAGAACAAAGAGAGAAAGAGGAGAAAGTAAGAAGAGATAAAAAGGAGGAGGAAATAAGAAAAGAGTATGAAGAGAAAGAGATAAAAGAAAGGAATGAGAAAGAAAAGAGAGAAAAAGAAGAGATTGAGATAAAAGAAGAAAAGGAAGAGTTACTAAAGCACCCTACCACTCCCACAATTAAGGTTGAGAATAGGATGATGAGGGGAGTTTTTCAATCCTTAAACTTTTCTCAATATATCCAATCATCTTTCATAACTCCATTTTTTACTTTTGAAATTTCAACTTCTTTTTCACCTCCCACTATTTTTAACTCCTCAAATTTTTCAAAATCAAACATTGAGGTGATGTTACCTTTTAGGATACAATTAACTCAAAGTAAACACGAACAATTTTGTGGAGTAGACCTTCAAAGCTTTCAAGTAAATTCTTTTAAAATTAGCATAAGGTCTTATTTAAATCAATCATCTAGATACATGTTGTTTGTGGCTCATAAGATTATTGGTTTTGAGTTTGATGACACTTGCATATGGATCTTTGATCCTGGTGGAAAGATACACAAACTAACCAATAATAAGAAAAAGGAGTTTGTCATAAAAGAACAAGAAGATTTTAGGGCAAATCCTTTTCAAGAGGGAAGGAATGATGGCATACCCCTTGCCATGACCTAACACATTCATGAAGAGTTGGAGACATCTATGGAAGATGGGCCTAGACTCTTTCTCTTGGGCCATCTTAAGTCATCATGAAGATTTAGTAGAGTAAGAATAATTTTGGGCCTTGTATTTTTGGCCAAGTAGTCTAGATTTTATTTGGGCTTTGTATTTTGGTCCAAGTAGTCTAGATTTTATTTGGGCTTGGTATTGTGGGCCTACTAGTGTAGGATTTCAATTGGGCCTTGTATTTTGGGCCAAGTAGAATAGGATTTTGACCAAACAAGTCTACAAAGGGTCAAGGCCCAAAGTTGACTATGGTTGGACCTCCAAAATGGGTGTGTTGACCAAGGGGTCAACATTTTGGCTAAGCTTGGAGAACAAGGGAGAAGAATTTCTTCCTAGACATGTGGAAGCTTCCCATTGGAGAGTTTTCCTCCTAGTTAGTGGCCATGTGTCACTCTAGGAATGGAGAGTTTTTCCATAGGTAGTGGCCACGTGTCACTATCTCATTTCAGTGGATTTTTTCCACTTGTCTCCTTCCTATTGGAGAGGATTTCTCCTTGCTCTCCAAGACAACCAAGGTGTCTCTTTTAGGTTAAAGTTTCAGCCCATTTTGAGACACCTTAGCCTATAAATAGAGGTGTTCTCCATCATGTAATCACCTTTGATTTAGAGTAAAGTTATGCTGCCATTTTTGTGTCATACTACTCTTTTAAGGTCACCCTAGGCTAGAGCAACCCAAGTGGCCTCCTCTAGCCACCTTCCTCCAAGAGTTAGCCCAACCTCTCTTAGAGAACCACCAAATACACCTTTCATCACCAAACAACTCATCAAAACGATGAACTATCAACACCTTTCACCACCACCAAATTTCGCAATCTTCATCCATGAACTTATGGCTTGATTTGCTTCTAGATTTGGCTTGTCCTAGCTAGAGCTTTTGCCATCATGTTTTGCGATGCTACTAACCAATTCCGGAGTCACGTCTTGTGTGCTTCTTGGTTTAGGGACAAAGTAGTCCCTCAATCCAGTAGCTCCTCCAACAGCACACACACGACCTGGACGATCTGGCCGACCTGTGGCTGGTACCAGGATGTCCTTCCTAACTTCTGGCAAAAATGTGCCTTCAGTCTCTTGCTCAACCAACTCATCCTGCATATCATAATAGACAAAGTTACATAATTTTTTATAAACTACGGTAATTAGTTACAAGTTTCCACTTACAATTCTGTGGGATATCTCCTTAGCAAACTGGGATGTAAACTGGCCATTGGACTTTGTCCGTGCAACCTTCCATAATTCATGTCTAGCTGGTGGAGGTGCCAGATCAGGTGACTCAAGACCTAACTCCTTAGCTCGACTTTTTCTTATCTTTTTCTCTAATAACACATAACCACCACGAGAAAGTATGTGTGGTGTATCATTAAGCCTCTGCCTGTCCTGGGCGGCTATCCTTTTCACCTATGAAAAAATGAAAATTATTAAGCATATATAATTCAGAAATTAACATCCTGTCTTTTGTGACTAGAGCAAAAGATTATATAAAACATACCTGCCATTCAGGAGTAAGTCTAGATTCTTTAAACTGCACTCATGCCTCATCAAATATTTTATACTTTGTACAAGGAGTTTCGTTCTATTTAGAGCCAAAGATGAATTTACGTGTCATTGTCATCTTGAAGTCCGTCTACCGGGTTGCAATTTGGGATAAAATCTTCTTCCTTATCCTCTCATCATCAGGAATAACCCAATTTTCCTTTTTAAAAAGAAAATTAATGTTAAAGCATGTTCAACAAAAATAAGTCAATGATGGAAGCAAAACAGCTTAAACATACCAAAATATCCTGCCATAGTAGATTTTTCTCAACCTCTGACACATCACCGCAACGGGTAGCAAGAATAGGGACATGAAATCTTGCCAGCGTGCCCAAGTAACTCTTAAACTCTGTTGCATGTTCCCTTATAGGAACAAATGTTTTAGGATCAAACTCCACTGACAATGCATTATCATTAACTCGACGGGATGTGACAACAGGCATCCGAGTCACAGATCTACCACCTCCTCCCGTCTGACCTGATCCAGAGCTCGTCATACCTGTTTACAAAGTTAGTAAATTATAGTTAGAACAGACAATGAAATTGTGACACTAGAGAAGATGACGAAGTTCGCTGACAACGAACGAACACAGATATCAAATGTTGAAGGAAAAAATAAACTATTATACATATACCATAAGTCCAGAATCGAAAAACATAACACAAACACGAGCACATACATCATATGTATGAGATATTAAAGATAAAAAAAAACATACTTGAAATGGTATCACTGTAGAAAATGATGAAGTTCGCTGACCATGTATGAAACACAGCCTAAAGATAAACGAAAAACATTCGGTAAACATTAGAAATGGGAACCAAATGACATTTCAAAGACAAAAAACATTAAAAATAAGGTTCTTTCTTTATCGCAGTCATCCACGAAGAAGAAAGTTGAAGCACAAATGGTAGCGCGAACAAACAGTGAGACCGTGTTATGTTTTTACATTCATATTCCACGTCGAATACAAGACATACGTGAAGTTATATTTAAAAACCACGTCGCAGACCAAAATAATTTGACGTTTCTAGTAAAAAGTAGGCGCCTTTTTTAATTTTTTTTCTTATAAATTGCAAAGTTTACGGCGAAGTTGAAGGGGCTTTGACTTAGTATGGGACGTCTAAAGTTTTTCTCATTCCTCTCTTTTTACTTTTTCCTTTTCAACACGAGGTCATTAAATAGAACGTCGTATTGTCTGGGAATTTGACATTTTCTCTGAATTAGCCGTCAATATCAGAAAGTACCGTACTTTTCGATCTCTTTTCTTTTCACTCCTGCCATAAAACGTCGGAGGCTGCGGGGCTCGGACGTGAGGAAATTGAAGTATGTTAGGAGCATTAATGGTGTGCTTAATAGAACGTCGGATTCGGTAGGTGATGAGTTGATATTTTCTTGACTGTATTTAGTTTATTGCACTTAAATAAATCAGGGAATTGTGTTTAATTGTCCATTATTTTCCCGTTTTTCCTAAATCTGCTTAATTTGATCGAAAATTCGTATTTTCGCTAATTTGAATTTTCTGAGCTGATTAATTGCATTTTTAGTTATAGGGAAATTTTGGAGACATCTTTTGGACCCTTAGGAGGTGGCGTGGTCATTAAAGAATCTTCATTTAGTCATTTCAATTTTAATTAAGTTGTAACTTAGTTTTCTAGAAACTTTAATTAGGATTTTGTGTGTTGGGCCCTTTTTAGTGGCAATTTTGTAGAAGCCCAATGTGTGGGACACTTGGCAAAAACCTTAGGGTTTCTTTAGTGGTGGACCCCACCATTTTAGAAGGATTCTCGACATTTGTAGCTGATAACGATCTCAAAACCATTATTTTCATGCATAAATTTGATATTAAAACACACCCTTTGTAGCTTAAAATGAGCTTAGAATCAAGTAAAACTCTTAAGTTGTGTTACATGAGAGTTAAAAGTTGTTTTTAAAGATATTATGCTTGTTTTGCAGGGTTTTTGATGAAAATGGAAGATGGAAATGAAGTAGGAAGGTCATAGCCTCAAGAATGAAGGAGAAAAAGGAAGAAAAGAAGAGTCTGTGAACCGCTCAGCGGTAAATTCCACCGCTGAGCGTCCTAGTGCAAGGAAAAGTTGTTGTCTGGCGCCCAGGCGGTGACGCTGAGCGTCCAGAGCGATAAGAGGCAAACCGCTCAGCGGTCATTTTAGGCGCCTGGGCAGTGGCGTGTATTGAGGCAAACCGCTGAGCGACCAATTTAGGCGCCTAGGCGGTTATCTTTTTTTATATTTTGGATTCTGAGATCTTTTCTGTTATCTTTTTGACTTATATATAGCCCTAGTACGAATCCAAATGTAATTCTTTTGGCACAGAACACGTCCACAGCAGCTCTACACCTTTGGAGGAGATTTCTTGGATGCTTAGGCTCCACTTTATCAATTCTAGGGTTTGCTTTTCCATTCTTCCATTTAGTTCATCTAGTTTCACCATGATTATGGTGAACTAAACCCTTAGTTGTTGGGGAACAATGTAATCTTTTGAAACTCTCATATATTGAAATTCTTGTTTACTTTATATGCTTGCATATGCTTAATTTATCAATTGTTGAGTTCTTTACATTTGCTTAATGCTTTTACAGTTTAACTCATTCGGTAGATGTTGTTTGTCTTTATTGATACGGGGACGTACGGTAATGTCATGAACTGGGGAGAATTCCTTGATTATGTTAATACCGCCTAGGGATAGGGGTAGGACGATCCATTGTATTTTTCTTCCGCTTATTATGCATTATTAGTTACTAGGGGAGGCTAGGGATAACAAGCCGATAATTAGTAATAGGCTCTTTTCACCAAGGGATTGGGTTAAGGGTAGACCAAGAAAGTTTGCATGGCAATATGATAAATAAGCAAAGTAAATAAGAAGAGTAGATATATGAGAGTGGATAAGATGAAATTGTAAACCCGAACAACCTCATTCATTCATAGTTTCTCTTCGTCAATTGAATTCTTGCATTTGCATGTTTATTTTTGTTTTGCATTTAAACAATTAAAATTAATTTCTTTACTCAAGTCTTAAACGATTTGTCTACACGAAAGATGAGGCCTTAAGAGTCCTTTGGGAAGAACGATATTGGGTTTACCAATTATTATTACTTGATACGATCTGGTACACTTGCCAGGGGTTTAACAAGTTTTTGGCACTGTTGCCGGGGACTCTTGGTTTAACTTTTTTGAGTAGTGTAAATTGATTAATTTTGACTTATTGTTGATATTTGTATATATTTTGTTTTTTTAAAATAAAAGTGCTACTAGGGTTTGTGTTTCTTGTACATGCAACAGGAGGCTAGACATACTAGGAGCAAGAAAAATACCCAACCTCTTCTTGACGGCTTAAGTGAGACAAGGGGAAGAAGGAGAGTCAGACACCCATCTAGGGATTTATTCCCTTCTCCTAGCAGATTATTGTCACCTTCACCAGATAGAAGAATAGGGGAGATGGCAGAACAACTTCCTCCAAGACGCACATTGGCAGATCAATCTAACGTTGTAGGTCCTTTTCACTTTAACAGTGTAGCCATGCCTACGGATCAAACGACCAACATGGTGATGAATCCAGCATTAATACACCTAGTACAAGGCAATCAGTTTCACGGTTTGTCAAATGAGAATCCGTATGATCATTTGACCATGTTTAGTGAAATCTGCAACACTGTAAAGATGACAGGTGTATCAGATGAACGAGTAAAGCTTAGCTTGTTCCCATTCTCATTAGCGGGAAATGCTAAGGCGTGGCTTAATTCTTTTCCTGAAGGAACATTCACCACATGGGAGACTGTGGCTACAAAGTTTGTCACTAAATATTTTCCACAGTCGAAAGTTACTCAAGGGAACCTGGAAATTTCATCATTTAAGCAGGGTATGGAAGAGACTTTAGGTGAAGCATGGGAGAGATTTAAGGGCTTGCTGAGAAAGACGCCAACCCATGGTTTTGACAAAACCACCTTGGTTCTTGCATACCTTGAAGGATTGAACACTCAGTCAAAGATGATGCTGGATGGCTCAACTGGAGGCAATGTTAAACAAAAGACTGAAAATGAGCATATGAATTGATAGAAAATATGGCTACTAATGGGTAAGAAAATTACAGTGAAAGAGCCATACCTACACAAAAGAGAGGAGTTTTGCACTTGCCTGCATATGACGCTATGCTAGCTCAGAATCATCTTCTGACTCAAAAGCTAGATAATTTAACGAAGATTCTCTCACAACTTCCTAAGGAGATTCGTAATGTTTCTCAAACACAACAGCTGTGTGATTTCTGTGGTGGTGACCATATCAATGGTCAATGTGCTTTGCCTGAAGAGATGCAGCAAGAAGCTAATTTTATGGGAAATCAGTTTCAAAATACCTACCTAGGTAATGCCAAACAAGGTTGGAAGAATCATCCAAGTATTAATCAAGCATTGAATTTCCCATCAGGGAAAACAGGGGGTTTCAGGCAGCAGCAACCTTCACCTCTGTGGCAGTAGGTCACCCATTTGACAGAGGTTGTCAGAGACTTAAATGATAGATTTGATAAATTCTTGAAGGTTTATGAGTCCAATCAAGCAGGTAATCAAGCCAGCATCAGATCTTTAGAGATGCAAGTCGGGCAGTTGTCAAAAAGGGTAGATACCACTGAGAAACACCAATTTAGGGCTAACACTGATGTTAACCCTAAAGAGGAATGTAAAGTTGTTGTTACAAGAAGTAAGCGAAAAGTTGAAAGGGAAGTTGTGGATATTGGAAGCAGTGATGAGGAAGAGGAAAAAAGAGAAGTCATTGAAATAAGCAGCAGTGAAGGTGAGAGAGAAGAGGAAGAAAAATTCAGTCACAATAGACCATTTATAGAAAACCAAGTGACTGTGGTGCCTTCTGTAATCCAACAAATTCCTTAAAGGATGAAATTTTATCTTGGAGATATTATAGATTTGGATACAGATGAAGATGAGCAAGAATTTGAAGTTCAACCTCCAAAAAGGAATTATCTGCCTAAGGTAAAAGATCCAGGTTGTTTGACACTTTCATGTATTATAAATGATTTTGAGGTAGAAGGAGCCATGATAGACTCTGGATCCAACATTAATATGATGCTTGGACGATTCTTGAGAAAGATTGGAGGGTTGACATTAAAACCGTCTAATCTTACTGTAACGGTGGCGGATGGTTCCAGTAAAAAGCCACTAGGTATGGTGGAAGATGTGGTTGTGCGTGTGGAGCAGCTGGAGTTTTTGGCTGACTTTCTAGTTATGGGCATTGAAGATGATGAGAGGATTCCAATTATTCTTGGAAGACCTTTCATGGCTATGTCTAAAATGTTCATTAGCGCTCATGATGGAAGAATCATGACGCGAGATAATTAGAATGTGCTCTTATACACTGGTTCTAAAGGGAACAATATTAGAATAAAGAAAAGATCTAGATTCAGAAAGTCAAGAAGAGAAACTACATCAGAAGAAAGCATGACAGGTACCAATTCTAACAGTTGTAATGTTTTATAGGTACCTAAAAATGAGGAGGTTGATAAAGGAGCAACAATTCACTCAAAAGATATACCACTTCCACGAGGCTCACAAGTAAGATTCAAGAAAAGGAAGTTGAGTGTTGAAAATATCAAAGAAGATGGCAAGGTAGAGATCAGAAAACCATTTACTAAAGCCATCAAAAGAGTGGATAGAAGGCAATTAATGAGTTGGGAGGATGAAGATCCCAATCGGGATGGAAAGATTTAAAAATATTTAATTTTATCCCATTTGTTGTAGAATAATTTTTAGAATAGGTTTATTCTGGTTATGTAAGTTGATGGGTTTTTAAACACTTTTTGGGTAGCATCTACTGAGGGATGCTAAATTTTTATGTATCCACTGAAGGATACAGGAAGGTACACCTACTGATGGGTGTTGGCAAGATTCGCACTTACTGATGAATGTTAAACAGGTTTGGGTCAGGCTCGTGACGTTAAACAAGCGCTATTGGGAGGCAACCTAGGTATCTTTTTCTTTTGTACTTTGAATTTGTAGAATAGGTTGAACTTTTATTTTGTGTCTATGCTTGGATTGTACAATGGTTCTTATGGTAGTATTAAAAATGCATGACAAGTATTGGATAATGATTGAATGTGGTTGACTGAGAATGTATGTGTGTTGATATCCAGTTAAATGATTCACTAATTATATGAATAGATGTGTTGTGGTTCATGATTGTGATTGTGATGCTAAGCAGGATAAATGAATGATGTGAGAGAGAGCATGTGTGTGAGGTTTTGAGCTCTAGAGTTCTTACTGATATATGTATTGTTCACAGGGAATCATGAATGATATTGCCTTAGTCTTGATAATTGATTGATTTGCATGCTTATGTTATATGATCAAGGCCATGTTTGGAAGCCCTTATCTAGCCAAAAATTTCAACCAACAAGTTTAAAATTTTATACCCTTTTTGAACTTTGGCCTTAAACAGGATGAGAACCCTTGATTTGAAATTATTTATCTTGAGTAGGGTTGAGAATAATTTTATGTTAGGAAAAGGTTCAAGTTTGGGGTTGTATGGGGAAAACTGAAAGGAAAAAGAAGAGCATTGAGTTCAAGTATTGAAAAGAAAAATGCATGAGTAGAGAAGAAAAGGAAAAAGTAAAAACATGAAAAAGGAACTCAATGCAAAATTGATAAAAAGGGAAGAAGTTGGGAATAAAGGAGTTTGGTGATAGAGAGAGTTTAAACTTGAACCTTTTCAATGATGAAATAGCTCTCTTAACTCAAGGATTTTGCAATCTAGAAAAACCAAATTTTCTGGATAGCCTAGCCTCATTATAAGCCTTGGAAAAGTCCTTGTGATGGTATTTGCATGTAAGGATTTTCATTATAATTCTTGAACCGCAAAATTGGTCCTTGAGAGACGACCTAGGAGTCATTTCCTAGCTATACTGCATTTCAAATTGCACATTAAATTTGTGTGGGTTGCGACAGCTCATCAGTAGGGCTTTGATGTTTTTTTCTTCCGCCAATAACAAAATGTGGCACTCTTTTTTGGTTTAAAATTAGACATAAAATCTTTTCGTTTTACGTCTTCCTTAATCAGTTTTTGATCAATATCATAATCGTCTCCAGTATAAAAATGTTCCTCGGGTGTCTTCATCACTTATCGATCCAGATGGGTTTGCGTTTCTTGTAACCCAGGCAACCTTCTCTTTTCTTTTGATGATGATGATGAAGCCATGTCTGAATAGAAATCTTGGAATGTCTTTCACAATGTAGAGTCTTTAAATCCTCAACTTAAAATCTATAAGTTGAATTCTACTGGGCTTCGACTTATTAATTGAGAGTTTGATAAAACACATGTGATTAGAAGTTTTCTTCTTCAGCCTCCCGCCCTTTGTTTCGTTCTTTCCTTTAAACCTCCAATAACCTCCCATTACCATTATATTTTAAGATATGATTTACATATTTTAAAAAAAAATTATTTTATAAAATATTAGTGTAAATTTATCGTAAAATATAATAATGAATTGTGGGTCAAATTTAATGAGAATGAAACTTAATTTCTTTAAAGTATTATTACAATTTCAAAAAGAAAATAATAATAATAATTAATGAGAACTAAGTTTATACATCAAAATAAATAAAATCATAATAAATATTATTATATTATGAAAAGCCATGTGAAATTAATGTTCTTTTAACATAATGTATGATAACGGTTGGAAAACCGTTATTTTTATACTTAAATTTGATATCGAAACACACCCTTTATGGCTTAGAATGAGCTTAGAATCAAGTAAAACACTTAGTTGAGTCATATGAGAGTCAAAAGTTGTTTTTGGAGATATTATGCTTGTTTTGCAGGGTTTTGATGAGAATTGAAGATGGAAGTAAAAGAGGTGGGACTTAGACTCAAGAAAGAAGGAGAAAAAGTAAGAAAAGAATAGTCAAAGTCACCGCTCAGCGCTATTTTCCAGCGTTGAGCGCCAGACTCATGGGAAAAACCATTGCTTCTCACTTAAGTGGTGCTGCTGAGCGTATAGGCGACTTCGAGGCAAACCGCTGAGCGGTGAGATGGACCGTTGAGCAGTCTTGCGATTAGAGGGAAACCGCTGAGCGGTCAAATGAGACGCTGAGCGGTGGAATGCTGGGCTTGGGCTTAAATTTTGTTACTTTTATTCGTTATAAATAGCCCTAGTGCGACCTTCAGAGTAATTCTTTTTGGCAGGAAGAGAACTCCAGAGCAGTTCTACACTCCTTGGAGGCGGTTTCTTGGATGCTTAGGCTCCAATTTATCAAATCTAGGGTTTACTCTTCCATTCTTTCATTTAATTCCATCTAGTTTCACCATGTCCATGGTGAACTAAACCCTTTGTTGTTGGGGAACAATGTAATCTTTTGAAACTCTCTTATATTGAAATTCTTGTTTTATTCATATGCTTATATTATCAATTGTTGGGTTTCTTATCTATGCTCAATGCTTTTATCGTTTAACACATTCGGTAGAAGATATTTGCCTTTGTCGATATGAAGACATACGGGGAAGTCATGAACTGATAGGGAATTTCTTGATTAAGCAATACTACCTAGAGATAGGGGTAGGACGATCAATTGTATTTGCTTTTTTGATATATGCATTGCTAATTACTTAGGGAGACTAGAGATAGTAAACTAGTAGTTACTGATAGGCTCTTTTCGCCGAGAGATCGGGATTAGGGTAGGCGAAGAAATTTTGCATAACAATTAGATAATAAAGCGAATTAAATAAGAAAAGTAGATATAATAGGGAAGATAAGATGAAATTGTAAACCCCAACAACTCCATTCATTCATATGTTTCCTTTATCAATTGAATCACTTGCTTTTGCATGTTTATTTCCATTTTGCATACAACCACAAAATTATTTCTTTTTCAAGTTTTATAAGATCAATTTACATGAAAGATAAGGCCTAAGAGTCCTTTGGGAGAACGATATTTGGTCTTACCATCTATTCTTGGAAGACCTTTTATGAAGACATCTAGGATCGTGATTGATGTTGAAAATGGCAAGCTTAAAGTCAGGGTATAAGATGAAGAGGTGGATTTTGATGTGTTCCAAGCAATGTCTCATCCTAAAGATGATAAGTCATGCTTTCAAATAAACATTGTGGAAGAACTTTGTATGACGCAAGAGAATAGAATTCGTGATGCATCCATTCTGGAAAGAACCCTTATTAATGAATGTGAAGATTTAAATGAAGAGGAGGACAAAATGATTGAAGAATGCGTTCAGGATTTGGAGGTAACAAAAGAAATTCTAGCAGAAAAGACCATTTTTGAAAAATTGAGCTCAAAGAGAAAGTTCAAGAAAGTAAGCTTGAATTGAAAGAACTACCACCGCATTTGAAATATGTGTTTTTGGAAGATAATGGAGGGAAGCCAGTAATTATTAGCACTTCATTATCTCTAAAAGAAGAGGAGAAGCTGGTGGAAGTCTTAAAAGCAAATAAGGGTGCTATAGGGTGGTCAATTGCAGATCTCAAGGGTATAAGTCCCACATACTGTATGAACAGAATTCTTATGGAGGATGATTACAGGCTAGTAGCTCAATCCCAAAGGAGACTTAATCCTGTCATGAAAGAGGTTGTGCGAAAGGAAGTATTGAAGTTATTGGAAGCAGGAATTATTTATCCAATTTCTAATAGTAAATGGGTGAGTCCAGTTCAAGTTGTCCCCAAAAAAAGGAGGGTGACTGTGATTTATAATGAGAAAAATGAACTTATTCCTACACGGAAAGTTACTGGTTGGCGGATGTGTATCGATTATAGGAAATTAAATACGGCTACCAGGAAAGATCATTTTCCCATACCTTTTATGGACCAGATGTTAGAAAGATTGGTTGGACAAGCCTATTATTGCTTTCTAGACGGCTATTCTGGATATAATCAAATTGTGGTAGATCCTGAAGATCAAGAGATGACAACCTTTACATGTCCTTTTGGTATATTTGCTTATAGAAAAATGCCATTTGGACTACGTAATGCTCCTGCCACATTTCAGAGGTGTATGCAACCAATCTTTGCAGATTTCATGGAGAAAAGCATAGAAGACTTCATGGACGATTTTTCCGTATTTGGGGATTCTTTTCAAAAATTCTTGATCAACTTGGATGATGTTCTTAAAAGATGTGTTCAAACAAATCTTATTTTGAATTGGGAGAAATGCCATTTTATGGTTACAGAAGGAATTGTGTTGGGACACAAGATTTCAGTCAGAGGGATTGAAGTAGATAAAGCAAAAGTGGAGGTTATTGAAAAACTTCCACCACCGACAAATGTGAAAGGAATTCGAAGTTTTTTAGGCCATGTTGGATTCTATCAGAGATTTATTAAAGATTTTTCAAAGATTGCTAAGCCATTGAGTAATTTTCTTGTTAAAGATTCTATCGGAGATTTATTAAAGAAAGAATTAAAGATTTTCTTCAATTAATGCTTATATTATCAATTGTTGGGTTTCTTTTCTATGCTCAATGCTTTTATCGTTTAACTCATTCGGTAGAAGATATTTGCCTTTGTCGATATGGAGACGTACGGAGAAGTCATGAACTGATTAGGAATTTCTTGATTAAGCAATACTGCCTAGAGATAGGGGTAGGACAATCAATTGTATTTGCTTCTGTGATATATGCATTGCTAATTACTTAGGGAGACTAGAGATAGTAAACTAGTAGTTACTGGTAGGCTCTTTTCGCCGAGAGATCAGGATTAGGGTAGGCGAAGAAAGTTTGCATGACAATTAGAGAATAAAGCGAATTAAATAAGAAAACTAGATATAAGAGGGCGGATAAGATGAAATTGTAAACCCCAACAACTCCATTCATTCATATCTTTCCTTTGCCAATTGAATCACTTGCATTTGCATGTTTATTTCCGTTTTGCATACAACCACAAAATTATTTCTTTTTCAAGTTTTATAAGATCAATTTACATGAAAGATAAGGCCTAAGAGTCCTTTGGGAGAACGATATTTGGTCTTACCATCTATTATTACTTGATACGATCTGGTACACTTGCCAGGGGTTTAACAATGTACACCGTAAATGAATTTGTTTTAATAGATTCAACGACATTCCCATACCTTATATTTATTTCCTCTCCTTTAAAAGTTTTATGATTAAGTTAGGTATTATAAAACATTAATCAAGTCTTCAATTTTTAAATTTTAGGATATAAATATGTATGATTATGCTAAAAGACCTTAATTGATTTTTAACAAATAATGCTTTAAAT
This sequence comes from Vigna trinervia, assembly GCA_027743565.1. Classification (NCBI taxonomy): domain Eukaryota; kingdom Viridiplantae; phylum Streptophyta; class Magnoliopsida; order Fabales; family Fabaceae; genus Vigna; species Vigna trinervia. Next base: position 1,273,669 of record JAJDEZ010017211.1, on the reverse strand, counting down.
TTCAGACTGGTTGACCCAACCTAAATGTCAACCAAATGTTGTCGTTTTGTGATTGGTCCATTTTGGTGTTTATGATTATTATGATTGATTATGGCAGTGGTTTTGGACCAATACAGAATGACACGTAGATGGTGTTAAAATGTCAAAAAAATATTTTCAAAGTATCATTATCCTAAAAATTAAAATAAAATCTTATACCTTTTTCTTGGTAACATTCATATAAATTACTTTGAAAAATTTAATAGTTATAAAATGGAATTAGTAGAAAAGATTAAGCTTCAAAACATACTATGATTAAAATTATTAGAAAAAAAATCCCTCTCATGCATTATTTTCTTGCTTTTTAGGATTTTAACAAACATGTATGAATATTATATTAAAATATTAAAATAAGTTAATTATTAATTAAAATTTAAATAAAACAAATTAAAAATATGTTAAACTTGAAAAACCGTTTAACATTTCTTGAAATTTTGTTTTTAAATTAAAATTAATAAATAACTAATTGATTTTATTATTTTAATATGATTTAATATTTTATAATATTATATTAAATAACATTTTATATTATTTTTATTATTTTATTATTAATATTAGTTTTATTATGAATTTAATAATTATTATAGAGATAATAAAATTTATTAAATTTCATCAAAATAAACTACACAATCTAAGATTAAAAAAAAATATAACTCAAAATTCGGTTTCCCAAAAACCGAATTCTAACCTAAGATTAGAAAAAAAAAAAGAAAATATTACTTAGAATTCGGTTTGCCGCAAACCGAATTTTCACCTTGAAAGAAAAGTGTGCTACCTACGTAAATATAAGGCACAGTATGCTATATGCACAATATTAAATGTTTTTTTGTGCTAAGTCAAAATAAAAATCTTTGAATTAAACTACAATTAGTACTTTTTCTCTAAATGATGTTTGAACGTCTAATTCCGCAAGGCTTCGACGTTCTTACAAGATGGTGACGTGTGGCAGTTACTAAGAATAATCACACGATGTATGTCATCAGTTCATCTATAAATATAACTTGCATTTCACGTATTCCCTTGCCTCTTGTTTCCATATTAAACATATTAGGATTCATAGTTTTTACTTTGTTTGCATTTTCTTTTCATTAGATTTCTAAGCATCTCTGTTCTTCATATTGCAATTTGATAACTTTAACTTGGAAGTGGTTCATTCATCGTCCTTTCGTATGAAGGAGCCCTCTCTAGTTCAAGTTAACAAAATGTTTTTATTTATACTACAAAAATGATTAAGATATCTTACTGAAAGGAAAGTGCTTACGAAAAAGAAATATGGGTCCCAATATGTTTAGTGCTGAAACAATTTTAAGCTCTAAAATAATTATCTACAAAAGTTGTTCAACTTCATCATTTAAAAATGTATGATTCCTTTTTTAAATTGTCCATAAATGGTACTCCTCCGTTAGATTTCAGAGCTACTGATTTCTAAGAGAGGAGACAACTTATGGACAATTTAAATTTGGAATCTTTTTACATTGTTGACGTCGAACTTTGAGTACACTCGATGCAAAAATAAATTTTATTTAATTATTGTAAGATATGTGAAATTAATGTTCTTAAACATAGTCTACACCCTAAATAAAGTGCCGAATTCAGGGCTCTGTCAATAACAAAATGCTTTTTATAGTCTACACCATAAATAAGTTATCGTACTGAAAGGGAAGTGTTGTGGAAAAAGAAATATGGTTCACATAATGCTTAATGATGAAATAATTTTGAGAATAAAAATAAAACGTCAAAGCCCCAGAGTCTTCGACGTTCTATGGCGCGCTTTTCAATTGCAAAGGTTTCTTAGACCTACTACTATTGGAAGCCAAAGTATCAAAAAGTACCATACATTAAGATCTTTTTTTTTATTTCCCCTCTCATATAACGTTGAAGGTTGGCGGGGTTTTGACATTAAGGGAATTGAAGTATGCTGTGAGCATTAATGGTGTGTTGTGGTCGCAATAATATAACGTTGTATTTGATAGGTCTTCGACGTCGTATTTGATAGGTCTTCGACATTTTATATTCTTTTTTCTTTAAAATCCGACATGAAATTTTTTCTTTTTACTTCTTCCTTAATTGATTCAAGTTAGCATTGTACTGAAATTTGCACTTTTAACCAGTGATCAGTTTTTTATCAATATCAGGACTACATAATCTTCTCTTCTCAACTGGATTTAGAGTTAGTTCACATACATTGCAGTCATCATTCACAATTCAAAGATCATTTTTTGCTAAAATAAATCTTCATTGCATTTCTAAATAAAACCGAAGGAAATGGAAAAACAAGCGAGGGCTTAATAGCCATGATTACAAAATTAAAAAAACATAGAAAATTAGTCCCCATTATTATCAAGAAGATTCCATTGAATCCTCATCGTCAGAATCTTCAGTATGATCTTCACCGCAAGTAGGTGGACTTCCGACAGATTGCTCATTAGTGAAGAACCATCCATTCTCAGTCCTTTTCATCCCCAATAGATGACAGACTTGGTACACCAATTTCTTGTGACCTTTTGCACACAATTCTTTCTTCTTCAGATACATCTACTCCTTGGAGTTCCAACACCTTGCTGATAAATACTCCATATGGCAATTTGTGTGCATAATCATCTCCTGCAGCGATCATGTGGTCTTTTAGAACCGCAATCCAGATGGTTGGGATTCTAGTCTTGATAGCATTCAACAAAAATACATCTTCTGTTGACATTCTTTCCTCGTTCAATCTTCCAGGCAGCAGTAGCCAAGTCAGGACATAAGCAATAATTTTCTCCTCCTTGTTTAAGCCATCATGTACGTACTACATCTCCTCTCTTTGTTAGCCACATGTTTGACTTAGAATCACGGATATGAGAAGCCAAACCTTCAGCTTTCAGACCAGCAAGATTTGACCAAATATTATCGTCAAAAGTAATGTTAACCACTTTGACCCTCGAGTGAATGACCTCATTTACAACTCTCAAGTTTGTGTAGAAAACCTCTACGAAATCTGGATAGCAATTTCCTTTCATCTGGAAAAAATTAGTAAGCCCTTGATATGCAATCCATTCTTGAAAAAGGAAACCTTCTTTCTTGAACAATTGTAGGTCGAGATACCTTTGAGGAACTACAATTTTTAAATGTCTCCAGTATAAAAACTTTACTCGGATCTCTTTATCACTTATCCATCCAGATGGGTTTGCGTTTCTTGTAACCTAGGCAACCTTCTCTTTTCTTCTTGATGATGATGACGAAGAAGCCATGTCTAAATAGAATTCTCGGAACGTCTTTCTCAACTTCTCTGGTTTAAACCATATGTCAAATTCTACTGGGCTTTCACCTATAAATTGACAAAAAACACATGTTATACGTTGAATATTTTTGACATTCGACGTTTTCTTGTTCAGCCTCCCTTTTATTTCCTTTTTTTCATTTAAACCGCCCATAACCTCTCGTTACCCCCGCCCTTTTGTTTCCTTTTTTCATTTAAACTGCCCATAACCTCCCGTTACCATTTTAAGATAAGATTTACATATTTTTTTTTTTAATTTTATTTTATGAATTTGTGTAAATTTATCTTCTAATATTTACATATTATAAAAAATATAAGAAAGATTTGTTGGTAAAATTTAAAGAGAATAAAAATTTATTTCTTTAAAATATTATTTTAATTTCATATTAATAATAATAATAATAATAATAACAATAATTTATGAGAATTCAGTTTTAGTTATAATAATTAAAATCATAATAAATATTATTATATGATTAAAAGTTATGTGAAATGAATATTTTTTTAAATCCGAACTAAAAGATAGGTATGATTATATTAAAAGACTTTAATTTATTTTTAAAAAATAATACTTTAAATTTCAATAACGATTAAGTTGAGTGATAAACTAAAGGTGAAGATAGATTATTGTTTACAAAAATTGAGAGTTAGTAGAAAAGATTGAGACAAGTTAATAATTGAGATGCATCAAACCAAAAGCCAAAGATCGAGAAGAGACAATTTGTATCTAGAATTGTCAGGTTTTATCGATGTACAAGACTCGTCCTGAGTTAAAGGTCAAGACAAACCTATCTCGACGAAAAATTAAGACAAAATGAGTTGGGTCGAAGATTAAGGTAGGTTAAGTTTGATTAACGGTCGAGACTGGTTAACCCTATAAATGAATGTTGGGATGGGTGATTCAGACCAAAGGTCGAGACAGACTAACATAAGTATAAGTTGAAGGTCGACCGAATGTCATTGAACTTTCTTTTAGGTTTCTTAGGTGCCTTAAACATTTATACCTGTATGTAGGGCACCAAATACATATGTAGCCACTTTGGAAGTTATAATATGCATTTGTATTTTGGTTATTGGTTTAGAATGATTCTTATAAAGATGTACATCTTTTTTGCGATTCTTCCAGTACTTATCAACCTGCTAGATTGTGGCTAGGTTATGATTGTACAACCTATAATTTTATTAAGGACCATGATATGTTAATAACTTTTTGACATATACAATGTATCACTATTTTATTGATCTGTATATTTGAAATGGACCAATTGAAACGAAGATAAAAAGTCAAATATAAAAACTCAAATATAAAAAGTCCACAACGAAGATAAAAATTGAAATGAACTCTTAAAACAAAAATTTGGTCACATTCAAATAAATTACATTGAAAAATTTAATAGTTATAATAAGTTATTAATATAAATAAAATTATATGATTAACATTATTAGAAAAACAAATTTGAACTCTCCCATGGATTATTTCTATGCTTTTTAATATTTTAACAAACATGTGATCAATAACCAGCCACGTTGTCACCATAAATCATCATTAAAACCTCATTTACATTTCTTAATTTATAACGCTTTGAATCGATTCTTTTTTATTTAGAATCGATTATATTAACTTAGCAAAATTTAAAGTGGAATTATGTAAATACAGAGGGACACATCAAACTTTTTAACTTCCATCCCTCCAAATCTCACCTCGATAATTGAAAAGTACATAATTTCTTCGGGGTGGGTACTTAATTTGTCATTGTATGAATCAAACAACATATATTAATTTTTCTATGATTGATGTATGAACGTCAAACTCGGCAGGGCTTCGAAGTCCATACGAGATTGTGTTAGTCAGTTACTGAGCATTATTACACGATGTACGTCATCGGTTCATCTATAAATATAGACACTAAGTATTATTACACGATGTACGTCATCTATAATTACAGTTGATGTCTTCCTCAACCAGAAGCCAAAATTCGTCAATTTTTTATTGTTTTTTTTTTTAATTTTACTGTTTAAACATCCAATTTAACGTCCCACGTGCTTGTCATTCGACGGTATGGGTCAATTTGTTCTTATCTGAATCAAACAAGATTTATTATTAACTTTTTCACTTAATGATGTTTGAACGTCGAATCCGACATTCTCTACGTTCATCTATAAATATGGCTTGAATATCACGTAATGACTTGCTTCCTGTTTCCGTATTGAACATATTAGGATTCATGGTTTTTATCTCTAAGCCCGTTCTCTTTCCTTCGATTTCATAACATGTGTGTTCTTTAAATTTCAATATGCCCGGTTGAATGTCAAAGTGCCTCATTCATGTCTCAGTTCATATGAAGGTGGCCTTTGACATTCAACTGAACAAAATGCTTTTTATTGTACAGAAATGATTAAGTTATCTTACTAAAAGGAAAGTTCTTAGGAAAAAGAAATATGGTTCACAATATGTTTAATGCTGAAACAACTTTGAGAACTAAAATAATGATATAAAAAAGTTGTTGAACTTCATCCTTTAACAATGTATGGTTCGTGTTTTAAATGGCTTGGAGATAAAATAAAGATCGAAGATGATGAAATACATTATAACCAAAAACAGGAAGTAAAAAAAAATTTAAAACAATCAAAATAATGGAGATTGTTTTTTAAATTCATAAATGTTAACATTTTCCTATGGTTTTCCGCCATGCCTTCATGGATAACAAAGAAATGACTTCGTTTAGAGGAGGGATTGATGGAAAACCAAAGGAAAAAGTTAACATGAATTTGATTGCGGAAGTTATGTAGGATAGGTTTTCGAAGGGTCTACTTAAAATTCATAAGTGTTAACATTTTCCTCTGTTTTTACACCATGCCTTCATCGTTAACAAGAAATGTCTTCGTTTAGTGAAGGAATGACGACAAAACAGAGGGAAAAAGTTAACATGAATTTGGTTAGGGAAGGTTTTCGAATGGTACAACTTGAGATGAAATCCAAATCTGTTAACATATTTCTTCGGTTACTCCCTTTTATTTCATTTTTCTTTTAATCCAATATTAAACGATGGATGATATATTTGCAATAGAACGTCACAACATTTGGCAGCGTTGACGTGACGGGAATATGAGTGCTTGACACCATTAATTGTGTGGTTTTAGCAGAGCACCAATATTACGTCGAATTCTACGTGTCTTTGACGTTTTATTCTTCATCAAGAAGCCAAAGGTTGCTTTAAATTTTTTTTATTTTTACTTTTTTTCTTTTCAACCCGAACTTTAACATCAAAACTCTTAGTTCGTCGATGTATTTTTCGTTAGCAAGGAGGTCATATCAGTAGCAAGAAGGTCATATCAGTATCCAAAGAGATCTTTTAGTTTTTCTCTGAATGATGTTTGAACCTTGAATTTGGAAAATATTTGATGTTCATATACTAGATGTGGACTGTGAAAATTAATTGTGTGCCTTTTCCAAAGCACCAATATTACGTCGAATTATATTGGACTTCGAGGTTTCAACTTGATCAAGTTACCGATGGTCGCTCCAAGTTTTTTATATTTTACTTTTTTCTTTTAAACTCTCACTTTAACGTCAAGGCTCTCACTTTAATTGTCTTTGAATGATGTTTGAACGTCAAACTTTGGGATAATTACTCGATATACTACTTTTTTCATGATGAAATGATATTGCACGACGATTCTGTGGAAGTTTGACGACATCATTTCATCTATAAATATACATGTGTTTTTCTTATTATTCCATTCGTCCTGTTTACTATTGAACATATTAGGATTCATGTTTTTTATCTCCCGGGTGCTTTTCTTTATCTAAATTTTGAAACATGTCTGTTCTTTAAATTGCAATTTTCTTGGTGGAATGTCAGAGTTCCTCATTCATGTCTCAGTTCATATGAAGGTGGCCCTTTGACATTCAACTGAATAAAATGCTTTTTATAGTACAGAAATGATTAAGTTATCTTACTAAAAGAGAAGTGCCGAGGAAAAAGAAATATGGTTCACAATATGTATGATTCTCTTTTTAAATTGTTTTGGAGTTGTTTTTTATCGTTAGATTTCACAACTATCTGATATCTTAGGGTGAAAACCAAAATAAAAATTTAACAATATTTTCTTTGGTTTTCACTCCTTTTAAAACGTCATTAATTTGTAGAGTTCGATGTAAAAAGATTCAAGGATTTCAAAAAAACTTCCATATCAAGTAAAGAAATCAAATGACACAGTTTTAAACACTAATTACTCAACTTTATAAATAAAACACACTTTAACATTACCAAATTATAATATAGCAACTTGTATGGAGAGATCAACCAAGTTTCATCAACATACATATGACAATTACATTAAAAACACATATAACAAATACCATCCCCTATAACACCTTCAACCACTTTTCCAACATAACAACACTTTTCTCTAAACAAGCTATTGTCATCTTTTCATCATCAGTTTCTTCCATCTTCATCACACTTTGTTCCATCAGCATCAAACTTCCACATGCTTGTTCATTTATTCCACTTCTACTCCTTTCTTCTCCATACAACACATTTTCTTCTTTTATTGCTTCTTCACTACACCAGTGAAAGAAGTTGCAGCCAACGAAATCTTCGCCCCCACCCTGTTGAACGAATATAGGCACACTCCCTCGTCAAAACCCAAAAAAATAAACAAACATTTATGCTTATATTAAACTGACCTTGAAGTTAGGGTAACCCTAGAATTTTTTGCCCTTGTTTTTAGGGGTTCTCGCAATGCGTAAAACTGCAAAATGACCATAGAAGCAAGTGGGTTTTACACCCAACCTCCTAACACTGCCACTACTGTGTTGAAAGTCTGAACCCAAACACTTGGAAGACTAAGATGAATGAGACATTTCCTCAGCTGCATAGTGCTTCAAGAACCCCTTCCTCCCCAAGACGAACACAAACATAAAACACTGGCTACCAACAATATTATTATTCCACGTGGATCACATTGAATTTAATGCACAATGCCACCTGAGGGTTTATTAAACCAAAGAAAAACATAAGAAAAGCAAAATAACACCAAATATAGGAAAAATATGAAAATACTAAAATATATTAAAATATTTCATTAATTTAAGAAAAATAAACTAAAATGGACTCTTCTTCCTAATCTGAGTCAGATGTCTCCATAGACTCATCTTCTGTTGTGTCGTTTTCATCATCAGATTTACTCGTCGTGGTTTCAACTAAACTGTCTTCATTTAATTTGTTATGAATCATGATCAAAGAATTTTCAACATTTGAAATTTTTGTTGAAAGCCTTCGAAACTGATCCCCAATAAATCTTTCAAACTCAGTGTGTGGAGTGAAGGTAGGAGGAGTTTCGTCAACATCCTTGAACACCCAGCCATCTTTTGTTTTCTTTAGACTATTAAAGGTCAATGCAGCTTTTCCTATTTCATTTGATTTGGTGCATAAATTTTTTTTTCACCAGTAAGATCAACTTGATGATGCTTCAATACACTGCTGATAAAAACACCATATGGCAGAGTATGTCCATGCCTACTTGCAATTTCAATCATGTGCTCACTCATAACAACAACCCAGTTGGTTGGTATCCGTGTTTTTATGGCATGAACCAAAAATAAATCTTTAGTAGTTAGACGATCACGTATATATCTTCCAGGTAGTATTACCCAAGTAAGTACAAAAGCACACAATTTTTCTTCCATTTTCAAACCATCAAGTAGATACGGCTTGTATACCTTTAGTCTTTTTGGATTTTTGAAAAATTCCTTATAAATATTCTTCTTGTTGGTCCATTGGTTGAGTTCAGAATTTCTTTCATGAGACCTGAAGCCTTATGCTTTGAGACCGGTAAAAGATAGCCATATTTCATCATCAATTTTAATATCGACACTTTTCACCTGAGAGCATATAACACCATCGACAACCTTCAAATTATGGTAGAACACTTCTACCAGGTGAGGATAGAAATCACCGGTCATTTCTACAAATTTTGCAAGACCAACATCTACAAGCCAATCTTGAAAAAGAAACCCTTGCTTTCTGAATAATTCTAGATCCAAGTACTTGTGATGGACCACCTGGAAGAGTTTTCTATAACATCTAAATTTGTATCGTGTTTTGTCATCACTTATCCACCGATTTAGACTAGCATTTCTTACAACCTGTGCAGCCTTCTTTCCACGCCGTGAAGATGAAGAAGCAATTTCAGAATGGGATTTAGAGGTATACGAAAAGGTTACAGTTTCAATAAAAGTTTAGAAATATATTTATTTAGTTTCAATATAACTTCAACATAACACGTCCTATACCATTACAACTCCACGTTCTATAGTTGAAATACTTGGAAGTTTAAATCAAAACGTCGAAGACCCATAAAACTTGACATTCTTTTTTTCTTTTTTTTCTTTTAAAACACATATAGTACGTCCATATCTAAAGCCATCGACGTATTATTGTGAGCCAGAAGCCAAAGAGTTACTCCCTTTTAATTCTTTTTTCTTTTAAACCACCATGATTACGTCGAATTCTTCGGGGAATGACGTATTATTTCTTTGCTAGAAGCCGAAGAGTTTCACCCTTTTTAATTCCTTTTTCTTTTTAATCAAACAGTAAAAGAAGAGTTGTAATACTTGGACGTTTCAATTTAAAAACCACCAATAGTACACAGTAATACTTGGACGTTTCAGAAGTAAAAGGCTAACTCCAATCTGTTGAACCGCATAGTAAACATGACAACTTCAAAATTGATGAAGAAGACACAATGCAAATAGAGACAATGTCATGAAAGCCACGAGTCGGCTCCTTTCATTGTAATGGAAAAATCAGTTCAAAGAGATAACAAAAGAGAACGCACAAAAGATGACAAATCTACAATTTTTCCAATCAAATCACTTCCCACAGACTTATTGCTTAATGTGGTTGCAAAGGTAAGTTCTGAATCTTGGATTGATCATTACAACATGAAAGTATGTTGTAGAGATTGTTTGCATGCCACAAAAGACAATTATATGTGGCAACAAATTTCTTTAGAAAAGTTTTCATTGATTTCATGGTCATTTAAAGAAGCAAGGGCATTTGATATTTTCATGCAAAGATGTAAAGAGGGTGGAAATATTGAAGCTTTGTATAGGGAAGGATTAAGAGAAATAATTAGATATAAGGGAGATATTGAAAAAGGCATTAATGACTTGAAAATGGCTGCCAAAAAGGGTTATCTTGAAGCAAAATATGTATATGGTTTGATCTTATTATGTTCATACGATAGTGATTTAATAAAAGCAGGGGTTGAGTATATGCAATTTTTGAGAAATGTCAACTATGTTGTAAGGTGTAGAAATAAGTTAGTAACTTTTTTGGGTAATGTATGGAGAAAACCTCATGGAACACTGTTGCGCAATCCAACTCCTTTATGTTCCTAGAGACAATGCAATGGTTGGAGAATGAAGAAGACTATTTCTTGGGAAATAGTGGATACTGAAGATGATGATGATAATATTAAAAAATCGTGTGAAAATTTTAGGTGGGATGTTGAGTTAGACTTTTTTTATAATCTTTTATTCTATTCTATTTAGTAATGAAATTCTATTGAAGGTGGGATGTTTTGTAATCATCTCTTGAATATTAATGAAATTCTCTTTTGGCAAACATTAGTGAATGGTGATAGAATTGTTTATAAAGATTAAATATGATTAAATCACTTTTATGATTGCAATTGTCCATTTTAATTTTACATCATTACATTGCATGCAGCAATATATCATATATGTTTTTAAAACACCAATATTACGTCGAATGATAAAGCTAATCGACGTAATATTAAGATATGAACGTCCAAGAAAGGGAAGTCGATGTATTATTTAATATTACGACAAAGGTATCTCCTTTTTTTTACTTTTATCTTTTTTTCTTTTTCCTTTTTAACCTGAAATAACACGTACATTTTGAAAATATTTGACGTCCTTTATTAATTCCTAGAAGGAGTTTATGAATTTTATGATTTGAAGTTGTAGGGTTTCGAAATACCTTGGAGTTGTTACAAGTTAACACAACTGTTGTTACAAGAAATTTTATAAATTGATGTCTACTTAAATAATTATTGTTGGGAAAGGGTTGATATGGGCTTCAATAATTAAAGGCAGTCTACTTAAATGATATATGGGAAAATGCAGTTTGCTACTAGAAACGAAGAGGTTGACGTCAATTTCTTTAGACTTCCAAAGTGTCTTTTTTGTTATATTATTTTTTCTTTTAATAAAAAAAATGAATTCCTTGTGCATATGACGTATTATTCGTTATTAGAAGGCAAAGGTCGCTTTTTTTTTCTTTTTCCTTTTTAAATACCCATAGAACGTCAAACTTTAGGGGGCTTCGACGTGAAAGGCATTTGAGTGGTTGTGAGCATTAATTTTGTGTTGTTACCAGAGTGGTTGTGAGCATTAATATTGACTCTATAAATATAATGCTTAACTCTATACAATTTCACAGTTTGATCGTTATTGATTCATTTTTTAGTTCCAAAAAGTTGTTCTCTCCGAAATCAGATCCACTAACTCGGTAGAGAACAACTTTTTGAAACTTAAAAATTGAATCATATAATCCAGAAACTTCAAGTTATAAAAGCAGTTCCAGGGTTCTACAGATTTTGAAAAAACACTTATCTTCTTACTATTTTTTTTCCTGTTAAATCAGAAATCGTGAACCCCTGGTTACGCACACTTCATCGTCTTCCTCCTCACCTTTTTTCTACACGGTATTGCATTTCCATGTGCATTTTATCTCTTTTGAATCATTTAAACTTACTTTTACTCTGATTAAATTAGTCTTTGATGGATTATCTTCCATTTGAACCGATTAAAATGAGTTTTCGTTGTGTTTTAGTGCAATTTTGCTCGTGTCTTTTGGTAGTGTATTAGTAGATGTCGAATGCATAGAAGAATTCGACGTTATATAGTTGTTTTGAAAGAAAAAGAAAAAATAATAAAAAAGGAACTAAATAATAAAACGTCGTAGCCAGTATAAAATGACGTTATATGGCTTGATTTAAAAGAAAAATAAAAGAATAAAAGAATAATAGAAAACACAAAGAAAAAAAATTAAAACATGGAGTTCATAGGAGAAATTTTATGAATGGATGTCTACTTAAAATATTTACTGTTGACGTCAAAGCCAGTTTAAGTTGACGTTTTATTGGTTGATTTAAAAGAAAAATAAAAGAATAACTACTAGTTGTAATATACAACTTCTATCTTTTGTTATTGTGACGTCATATTATTTAAAACAGAATTTTGTATTTATTTATTTTGTATTGAACGTCAATTGATTCCTCAACTGAAGTTATGTGATTACCTAGGTTTTGTACACCAAGGACCATCACGTCAAACCCCAAATTGTTCGACATTCTACATTGGTATAAACGTTGAAACCATAAAGTGGGTGACGTTCTGTCTAGTTTAAAAGAGAAAATAAATAAAGAATAAAAAACGGATTCACTCTCTGTCATATAAAATGTCGAATATTTAGCATGGTGGACGTCAAATGTGGGTAGAGTGATACTGCTGGAAGCAAACCACTATTTCGTTATTTTTTTATTTTAAATTGAACGTCAGTTGGTTCTCAACATGATGTTAAGTGTTTCTAAGGTCATTGTTTTACGTCGTTCTGGCCCTTGTTTGACGTTAGCACATTTTAGATTACATCTATATGATCTTTGTTTGTCGTTAATAAATATTAGTGGGCGAACGGTTTCAATAGAGGATGTGGAGCGATTGAATTTATTTACGGTAATGCCACCGGTCATTTTTAACGTTGCGAATTGGGCGGTTAGATGTTGATCGCGTGATGTTATAGCCTGTTTTTGCACCAGTGAACAATTAATGAAGTAAAGCATAGAAATTAACAAATCAATTCAATACATAAAAGTTTCAAAGGATTACATCGTTTCCCCAACAACAATGGAGGTTTAGTTCACCATGGACATGGTGAAACTAGATGAAAACAATGGAAAGAATGAAAGATAAAACCCTTGAATTTGTAGATTGGAGCTTCCGCATCCAAAATTTGCCTCTAAGGGGTGAAAAAAGTGTTTTTGCATCTCCTTCTGCCAAAAGGTACCCTCTCTAGGTCGTGCAAATCAATATATAGTTCATAAAAATTAGTAGAAACTGGCCTAGGCCCACGAGACAGGGGCTCAGCGCTGGATTACTGCTCATAGGTGATTGCGACTTCTTCAGAATAACGCTCAGCGTTGACGCCCAAGCGAGAGGCACTGAACTCATAGAAGAGGCTGGCGCTCAACGGTGGATTAACGCTCAGCGGTGGCTGCGACACTTGATATTCCCCTTAGCATTGGCGCTTAAGCGTCATCCAGAGAACTCCTCAGCGAAGATGGCGCTGAATGGTAAATTGGCGTTGAGCGCTGACTGTGATTCTTCTTTTAAGCACTTTTCCTTCTTCTCTTGAGTCCAACACCTCACTACTTCAACTTCTTTCATCCAATTCATGTTAATTCCTACCAAAACAAGGAAAACTAAGCATAATACCAATAATACTACCTTCAACTCTCTTATTCCCTATCTTAAGCAAAATGCGTGATTTCAAGCTAGTTTCTAAGTCATGAAGGGTGTGTTTAGTGTCAAATTTAAGTATAAAAATAACAGTTTTTGAACCATTATCATGAATCTTACTATTAAAAGGTGCCCTAAAACTGTTGTAAAAAGCTGACAAAACAGTATTACCTAAGGCGTGTAGTTTCACTATCCTTAAGGACTTATCCGCGATGTATTGCGCAAGTCCCCCAGGATACAACAAGAACTTCCCAGAATATCTCTAAGGATCTCAAAACTAGCAAGGATTTCTAAAAGAGTATAAAAACAATCCCAGAATATTTTTAGAAGAAGAATAGAGCTAAAGAATGAAACTCAGATGAGAGAGAATGAGAAAGACTGAATTTGGTGTGTTTTGGAATGGGGAAAAAGCTCTCTATTTATAGAGCTAGAGGAGAATAAAATCAATAAAGGAAAATAAAATAATATTGTTTGCCAATTAATAAAAATATGAATGTTGTAAACTAACGTTTAACTTTTGCAATATTACAATAGTGTAGTTGGTATAGCAAGATAAAAAAGATTGAAAAAGAGGGTTGAAAGATAAAAAACTTTTATTTTGGGTCTCAAAGGATGTAATGCATCAGAGCTGGTATAGCAAGTTATATGAACCAATCTTAGATTTAGAAACTTATCACACAGTGTAGTTGGTATAGCAAGATATATGAACCAAAGTCACTTGATGTGTGTTAGAGGTTTATCAATCACAATACACCCCCACAATCCTTGCTATTATCTCTGTGTTGCGCTTACTAGGCCATGCGCGTGCCCGGTATTCATGAGTGCTCTAAAGATCATGCCAAGATCTCATGCAAGCGGCCTCACTCGACACTCATATAGGTTATTTCATCAAGTGTATGCTACAAATCATATACCACCCATAAGGGATATGAAAATCATTAAAAACTTTGTTTAAACTAAAATTCTTTCATCACATAGAATTTTAATGACAAAGTTTAACCTCTCAATAATGCAGTCTCTAGCACTTTCACACACACCATAGGATGGGACATACTTGATTAAAATCAATTTAGTGCTATTAGAACTAACATCTGACTTGTTTTTACCCATATGAAACTTATTGATGGGATCTCCAATCACAAAGGTTGGGTTACCATCACTTGTTTGTTTGCAAGTGGCTTAAGTCACATTCCCCTGGATGTGTCTAATATTATTTGTCTTTAGATGAGTCGATATTTTATTGATTTCACTTAGTTTATTGTACCGGATTTAATCAGCGAATTGTGCTTAAATGTTCAGTATTTTCCCGTTTCTACTAATTGTGCTTAATTTGACCAGAAATTCTAATTTTAATTAATTTGAATTTTCTGATCTAATTATTTGCATTATTATTTTCAGGGAAAATTTTGGAGATACATTTTGGGACACTAGGAAGGACACCAATTAATTCAAGACTCTCCACAAAAGAAGTGTGTACAAGAAGATGGGCACTATGGTGATTTAAATTGATTCTATATGGCTGCCACATTTTTTAAGGGGGACGTCCAAATTGAATGGGACCCACGTCCAGCATTAAAGAAGAGGAACGCTGATTGAATGATAAAGAGGAACGCTGCTCACACATAATATTGATATTGAAGTTTCAATAAGAAAAGGTGTGGTGTCTCGGCTTGGGCTCGAGGGAAGCAACACGGCCCAATGGAAGTCAAGCAATTAAGTCCAAGCGGTTTGACTCCTCTTCTCTTAGCTAGCTGCATGTGGCTGAAAAAGAAAGAAAAGAGAGTAGCACGTGAAGGAGGTGGGATGCGCTAATGGGCTGGAGAAAGAAACACTTAATTTTATGCTTGGAGAATCTTCACGGTCTAGCCTTTGCACATACAGCAGCTTTGCAGAATCAGGTCCAGCAACGTCTCCACATTTCCACGGTCCAGCAGATCCAGATTTCAAGGTCCATCTAGCTCCTTCATCATGGGCTGCACATCATTTAGCACATAGCTGCAGCACGTCCACCAAGCTCCAACACGTCATAGCCCATGTGCACCACACAAGCAGCACCAGCTCCAACACACATCCAGCATCTTCACGGGCCAAGCTCCACACGGCTTGCACACAATGTCACGCAAAAAGAAAGACACGCATCCAACAGCCCACATCCAATGCTTTCTGCCCAGCAGCACTTCACAACACAACATATGCATTTGGGCTTGAGAAAGATAGATGGTACAACAACTGGTTCAGCATGTGAAATGGACAGCAGCTGCAACCCAAGCACACAAGTTGGTCCAATCTTCAAACTTTCAGCAACCACCGAGAAAAGCATGGAGTTGATTCATTCTTCAATTAGAAGGCAACAACTTGGGCTGGGAATCAACTTGAAAACGGTGGCAGCAGAATTGCCTTTCATGGTCTAGCTTGGAGAATAAAAATAGAAGCAATTTAAACAGCAATAGCCCATGGCCAATCAACCTTGAAGAATGCACGTCCAGCATGGGCTGAAACACAGTTCATTAACTTGGGCTGCACGATCCAGCAACTGCATGAAGTAAAGCTCCAGGTCCAGCACGCATCAGTTGCAACCGAGAATGAAGAGCCCACATTGAAGTCCAGAGTTGATCCAACTTGGTAGAGGAGACGATCCACATGGACTGCACCATAATTAGGTTGGAGGGTGATGAGTCGATATTTTTTTGATTTCACTTAGTTTATTGTGCTAGAATTAATCAGGGAATTGTGCTTAATTGTCCGGTATTTTCCCGTTTCTTCTAATTATGCTTAATTTGATCGAAAATTCTTATTTTAGTTAATTTGAATTTTCTGAGCTGATTAATTGCATTATTTATTACAGGAAAATTTTGGAGATACAATTTAGAGCATTAGGAAGGACACTAAATAAATTCAAGACTCCCTAATTTGACATTTTAAATTTAGTTACATTGTAAATTAATTGTTTAAACTTTTTTTAGACAAACTTTTACTTTGGGGGCCAAATTTTGGAATTTGTTGTTGAGCCCAATAGTAAAAAAATAGACACATGACACCTAGGGTTTTTGGTGGACCCCACCCCTTTTGAGAAAGGACTCACGGCCTTAGGGATTAAAGGCTCCTAGCCGTCACATTTCATGGGGGGGGGCGCGGGGTGGAGGCTGAAACGTTATCCTTTGGAGAGCAACCGACAGACACAATTTCTTTTCTTGAAACATTCTTTACACACTTTGATTTTAGATGAAGAGAATGTAGTTCCAGCCGCAATTTTGCTTGAGGTTTCTTCTAGCTTTGTTTTGAACGGTCTTATCAATGGGATGAATGAAGGCTCACATTAATTGCTATTTGCTACATTCATTCTTGCCTTTTTCATTTTGTTTTTTTTAATGCACTTTTGATTGAAGCCTTGTAATCTTTCTTTGCTTGAACGAAAAGATGCTTGGAAGTGATGATTTCTTTATTTTCATTGACTGCAAAAGTACCGTGAATGAATGATGGTTAGCATTTCTTTAGCTTTTCTTTTACTTTGTTGAACTAAAGAGTAGATTAGGTGGGAATAGAAGTGATGGGACGTTGCAGCCATATGTGTAGTTTTTTTTCCTTTATTTCTTTAAGAATGGAGAGTTGATTAGATAAGAGAAGAGAGGAGGTGTACGGTGGTGATTGATGATTGAAGGAATACACGTTCATTTCCTTTTCATTTAGTGAAGGCACGTTAGTTTTCATTTACCAATTAACCTTGCAGCTTGAGGTGATGGGAGTTGGTGGAAAGTAGTGTTCGGTAGAGGGGTCATAAGGCACGGTGATGGAGGAAGGTTATTCCAATTTCTTTTAAAAGGAAAAGGGTGATTTAATTTAGCTGGGATGAGCAAACAGGCTGCCACATCCATCTTTAAAAATTATGCTTTCATTGTGAGAAGGGTGATCCAATTTTCTTTGAGAAATAAAGAGAAGCAGGGCGTTGATTGGAATTGTGATGCTCACGGGTTCATATTTCTTTGGTAGATTTTATTTCATTTTGAGAAAAGAAAATGGCTGTCACGTCCAAAGATTCTTTTTTAATTTAGCAACTTCATTTTCAATTGATGCATTTGTTTATTTGGTTGCTGCAGTGTGCAATTTTAATTATTAGCTTAACGTTGCATTTTAAATTGGTTCACGCAGTTCTAGCTTCCACTTTAATGTTGTCTATTTTGTTCGATTGTGTTACTTTAATTGTGATGTCAGCTTAGGTTAGTCGGGTTGGTCATTAATAAAATTACTTTGTTTCCTTGAGCTTTCTTGGACTGTCTTTATGTTTATTCTGCTCTGCCTGGCATTCTATGAAATCTGATTGTGTTCTTGCAATGGGTATACGCTTAGTTGCCCAATTGGTGATTCCATCTTCGCTTAGTTGATCGATCTGTATAGAACACATAGGATGGAATAGATGTATTGCGTTCGCTTAGTTTGTAATTATGATAGCATGATTAGCCTTCGCTTAGTCGGTTAGCTGTGTTGGATTAGAGGCTAGAGTAGTTTATTCATGAGACTCTTGCACTTTAATTATCATATTGCTGCTCTGATTTGGCTCAATATTTAATCTGTTGTGTGCTTGTCATTAGGTACATGCTTAGTTGCCTAATCGGTGTTTGGTCTTCGCTTAGTTGATTAGACTGTATGGTGCATGACTGATTAGATTTGTGCATTGCATTCGCTTAGTCTGCAATTCTGAAGACCGAATTACCCTTCGCTTAGTTGGGTGATTCGTGTTAGATTTGGATTAGAGTAGTGTGTACTTGTCTTTAATCTGGGATTGGAAGCATAGTTATTGAGTTAATGACCGACCGTTTTCATTCTGTCTTTGAAACCGTTTTTACATTTTCTGTTTACATCTGTGTTTGCATTTCTGTTCACCTTTCTGTTTGCATCCGTATTTTAATTTAATTCATTCGCATTCACAAACCTTTCACAAACCCCCCCCACTTCGTGTCTGACCTAATTCTCGAACCACATTTGGTCCTTGAGAGACGACCTAGGAGTCACTTCCTAGTCTATACTGCATTCTTTATGCACATTAAATTTGTATGGGGTGCGACACCCATTAGAGGGGAGCCGCCACCCACATCACGATAGACCTTGTTCATTTCTTTGAGAGAGAGCGGCAAGTATGGAGGGATACGGATAGCAAGGGTGCAGCACCTGTTGCCACCGAGAGCATCATCATCTTTCATCTTTAGAAAAGAATACACATCTTCAACTTTTCCTTTGGGAGAACACACGGTCTGTTGCAATGTAGAGCTTTTAAGTTTTCTCTTCTCTTTTGTGCTGGAACCGAGAAGAAGAATGAATTGGTGCAGCAGAAAATTCAGCCAACTCACGATCACATCTTCGTGATGGTTAAATGAAGATGCACCTTCCATTCTTTTAGAATAGCATGCTGGTTTCAAGTAGAAAATGGAAAAGAAGTGATGCCCATGGAACATTAACTCTGACTTATTTCATTTTCTTTTAACTTTAACTTTAATGTTCATGCATCTTTTCTTTGTACTGTTTCGGTATTGAATGATTTTGCGAGTTGCTCCAACGTTCATTTTTAGTTTAATAGCATTTTAATGCCATTAATTTCAATTGATTTCTTTACTGCTTGTGCTTTTATTTAGCATTAATTACATCCCATGTTTTATGAGTTGTCTTCCAATTGGTTCGTTCAATTTAGCATTTCTTTTATTCATGTTGAACGGTGCTACCAAGCTGCAAGGTTGCGTTCCACTTTATTAGCATAAGTGATACCTTTTTATTCCTACTGCTGGAATTCGTTGTTCTGCACGGAGTTTCAATGTGTTATATGCATTCGGTTCATACAAACCATTTAAATTGTTCAATGCAATGTGACATTTTATTTTCGCTGCTGTGTGCTTTCCAGGCTGAGGCAATTTGCACTTATTTACCACCGTCGGCTAGTTTTATTTTTTTTATTCACCTAATTTATGTTTCTATAAGCCTCATTTGCCTTAGATAGAATGTGGGTATTTTTAAATGCCGGTAGGTTATTTTCTTTAGTTACTTAGTTTTTGTTATTGTTTTTATTTAATTTTGATTCCACTTTTATGTTGTTTGTTCTGTTTGATTTTGTTAATTTAACTGTGATGTTAGCTTAGGTTAGTTGGGTTGGTCGTTAGTGATATTATAATGCTTCCTTGAGATTTCTGGACTGTAATTGTATTTGCCACTCTGACCTTGTTGGTTTGAAAATCTGTTTTTGCACTTGCAATTGAGTACACATTTAGTTGCTCAATTGGTGTTTAGTCTTCGCTTAGTTGATGAAACTGCATGGTGTAAATTAGGTTTGATTTTAACATTGCGTTCACTTAGTTCGCTTTTATGAAAACATAATTAGCCTTCGCTTAGTTGGATAACTGTGTTGGATTAGAGGTTCGAGTCGTTGCTTTATTTTGTTGATCTATGATTGGAAGCATTGTAATCAAGTTAATCACCAACCATGTTCATTCTGTCCTTGAAACCGTTTTTACATCTGTGTTTAATTATCAGTTCGCGTCAGTGTTTTGATTTTATTCATCCGCATTCACACAAAACTTTTCACAAACCCTCCCCACTTCGTGTCTGACCTAATTCTCGAACCACATTTGGTCCTTGAGAGACGACCTTGGAGTCACTTCCTAGTACTATACTGCATTCTTTATGCACATTAAATTTGCATGGGGTGCGACAACCCATCAAATTTTGGCACCGTTGTCGGGGACCAACGGTCCGGTTTTAGGTCTTTGTTGTGTTAGTATGTGTTGTGTTTTGTCTTGTGTTGTGAGTGTGATGTTCTGTTTTGTGTATGGTGTCTTGTGTTGTTGCATTTAGGTAGCTTTAGTTGCATATTTTTACTGCATTCTTCTTTTCCCCCTTTCTCCCTTTCTACATGTGTACCTATTTTGGCTATGTGAGTAATTCTTATTCTGCCAGTGTCTATGATTCTCCTCCTGCTTGTTACTCTGATTATGATTCTCCTGCTGATTTCTGTGTTGAGAACAGTATGATTCCTCCTCCATCTCATGAGAGTGCTCCTAGGGAGCCGTTTCCACTTTATGAGGAGGATATTCGTTGTGTTTTCAACACTGGACTGATACAATCTGCTTAGGTTTCATGGTTTTACAGGTGAATGCGCACGTAGACATTTGGAGGAGCTTTACACATTATGCTCTTTAATGAAACCTCTAGATGTCCCGGATGAAGACATGTTCTTAAGGGCATTTGAGCACTCGTTACAAGGAGCAGCAAGGGATTGATGTTGTTGTCTTACTCTAGGATCCGTCACCAGTTGGGAAGATCTTGAGCATCAGTTTCTAGACGAATTCTCCCCTGTGTGGTATGGTTACAACAACGATCCTGGATGGAATGACCCTAGCTTGGGATGGTATGATGCTCCACAGCAACATCAGCCATTCCAGAATTCTTGTATGCCTCCACCGGTCCAGGAACCACAGCAGCTGCAGTTTCATGAGCCTGCCCAGTCTTCATCCACTGCTGATAAAAATTTGGAAAGCAAGCTTGATTCTCTTCTGAGTTTGGCGACACAGCTGGCATTCAACCAGAGACTAGCATCTCCATCTGCATCTGTTGCACGACTGTGTGCTATATGTCCTTCTAGTGACCACTATACAGATGCCTGTCCTTCTTTGCAGCACCTTGTTGCTCTTGATGCGCCTCAAGCTTATGCTCCAAACATCTACATTAAAAGGCAACCACAACAGAAAAAACAAAGGCAACAACAACAGCAAGAGGCACCTGCCCAACTAGCTGCTCAACCTTCTACTTCTTCTGAGCCTACATTGAATGAGTTGTGGGGGCAGATGGCCACACAGTTCATTGAGGAACAGTCTCAAGTTTTAGAGGGATCACCATTTCAGACTGTTCAGATTCTTGATGATGTCAGTGCCATTCACATAGGAGATGGGGAGCATAGTCATGAGCTTACTACTACACCATCTACTTTCCCACCCTCCTATGTCCCTCCTCTTGCACCTGAGGATGCAGTTGCTTATTCTGCTGTTATTAGTGAGATGAATCATGAATCAGCAATGGTTTTCTCTAAACTTGAATTTTCACATGCTTTGCCTGAGCTGTTTATGCATTCAAATATTCTTGATTCTACTGCAGATTCACATGTTAGTGATGATTTTGACATAGAAACTATGAAAACTGAAGATGCTTTAGACTTAGGATTAATTTTTGATCTTTCACAGTTTTCTGAAAATTTTAAATGTAGTTGTGAAGTTGGTTCTTACTCTATTTGTGTTGAGATCAATTCTGTGATACAACCAGCTTCCAACTTTATGATGGATGATACAAACTGTGAGTTTGATGAACATTTTGAGGCACAGCTAGATATAAGCAACACCTTTCAGATAGGTAGACCACTTTCATCTTCCACCACTTTACCAATCTTCGGGGAAGTGAAGGTAAACATACCTATGATTGATTCTGTTGTTCGTGATTATGCTATTGATAGGTATGTTATTGATGATTATATTGTTGATGAGCATGCGTTTGATTTCCACTCGTTGCATGATGAGAAACAACTTTTGCCATCTTGTCTGAATGTTTATTCTCCATGCACTGAACATGACTCTACGCCTGTTGTTGATATTGTTTCCACATTTGAAATTGATTCATGTTCTGAGAGTTTATTTGAGGTTTAGCCTGTTACATTGAGATTGGGTGTTATACCCTTGCATGTTATTTATGTGGAACCATATTGCACTAACCATGTTGCAGGAGGTACATATGAATTTGACCAACAAACACCCATAGTGGACAACAAAGGTGCTAACATTCACAAAAGCTTCAACACCAGTTGGCACCAGCTGAACGCATTCATCAACAATCACTTCTTCTTAGATCCAGCTGTGCAGGACATCTCCCTGCTCGATTAAATCTGGAGGATGAAGCAGTTCTTCCTCAACACTTCCTTGCTAACTCCAGTGGTGGAGAATATCTCCCTGATAGTCCAAAATTGGCAGTTGCCACCATGACCAGGGGAGTCTTCTTTTCCCTTCTCCTCCTTTCCCTACTTTTATTGCACTTGTCCATGATATTTTGACTGTTCTAATTTCTGATCTTATGCTTGGACACATTGAGGACACTATGTAGTTTAAGTGTGGTCTATTGGGGGAGATTCTGATTTTTCTTTTATTAGTTTATGTTTTCTGCGTTAAATTTTTTGTTTTCAAGGTAGATTTTGTTGTGTATTGTGTACACTTTTGCATGTTTCTCTTGATTTTTGGACTTTTTTTAGGTTGTAGATGTGTCTTTCACTCCATTGATACTCTAATTTGCTTGAATTCCATGCTTTTCTCTGCTTGGAAGATGATTATGATGTTTGAGAGTTGAATTGATTGTGACAGAAATACCATGTGTGAGATTTGAGCCACTTGATATTCTTTCTTGTGTGTGATATGTCTCTTGATTGCTTGCACATATGCCTTGGCTTGACTCTTTTGATGATTCTTGATTGATATGCATGTTTGGAAGTGATAAAGGCAGTTTTATTCTTGAGCCTCTTTAGCCAGATGAGCCTACCCTGTTTTGATCCTTTGATAGCCCCTTTGAGCTTATACTTTCCCCATTTCTTTGTTTTGAAGCTCATCCACTAGCCCTAAGAGAAAAACCATGATTTCCTTAACCTTAGGGAATTTTGGAGCTTTGGAAGTGTTTTGGGAACAAGTGTAGTCTCCCGGGGATGCAGATGAATTGACTAGTTGATTCCTCTTCTTGTTTTGTTTTTGTCAATATGTTGTGTATCTTGTCTCTTGAAGTTTTGTTTTGAAAAGAGAGAAAAGAAAAGAGACAAGATGAGAAATGAAAAAAATACAGAAAAATGAGAAAAAAAAATTGTGTGAATGATAGAGTCAAGAAAAGGATTCAATTAGAGGGTTTGGGTGTTATTTGACTGTGTTTACACTTGTTCCCCATTGCTCCTCTATTCCTTTTGGTTTGTAGCTTCTCATCCATATGTTATCCTCCCTTGTCCTTGACCCCATTACATCCATAAAAGACCTTTTGAATTGAACATGCATATGTTTTTTAGTGTTGATATCAGAGGCTTGCCAAGTCTGTTGTGTTTGCTCTCTTGAGTGCATTGAGTTGACACTGTTTACCCTAGACACTTGAGAGAAGCACTGATAGTGTGCATCTGTGAGGATCTGTCACTTTTGATTCTTCTCTTGAGCTGACTGATCATTTTGTCATGCTTTGAACTGCTTGGATGATTTCATGAGTATCTGTTTTCTTTGATTCTGTGTGGGATACTGTCTATTTCTTTTCATTGTCCAGATTTCTTGAGAAATGTGTAATTATGTTTCTATCCTTGTGAATCTTAGTTTTCTGTATGTTGAGTCTGTCTCTTCCCTGATGTCCGTAGAACTGTTCCTTGATTTGCGTCTTGATTTTTCCCAAGAGTGCAAAAGACTAAGTGTGGTCTATTTTGATGAGTCGATATTTTCTTGACTGTATTTGGTTTATTGTGTTAAAAACACTTATGCACATTGGGCCATTAAAAATATGAGGGGCCCAAAGATTGTAGGACACTTGGCACCTAGGGTTTCCTTTTATTTTTGGGTGGACCCCACCTCATT
The DNA here is from genome assembly GCA_027743565.1 of Vigna trinervia. NCBI lineage: Eukaryota > Viridiplantae > Streptophyta > Magnoliopsida > Fabales > Fabaceae > Vigna > Vigna trinervia. The sequence goes on along the minus strand of JAJDEZ010017211.1, from coordinate 1,249,209 downwards.
TTGGAGGACTCACGGCCTTAGGAGCATTGGAGCCGTCATATTTTCCATTACTCAAGGCAGCCGTCACTTAGGCAACTCTCCCGGGAACATTTTGGCTGCAGCATTTTTCAAAGGCAAAAGGGAAACCATGTTGATGTTCTTAGATTTTGGCTGAATGAAAGTGGGAGCTTCCAGCCGCCACCCCTTAAGAGTTACGTTTTGATTCTTTTGGAATGAAGGCGATTCATGATAGCTCACTGTCAATTTATTTTACTTATGCACTTGGTGATTTGATTTAAAAATGCTGATTCATGTCTTGAAAAATAGACGCTGATTTTAGTTTTGGAAGAAGCTACACGGATTATTTTTTTTGCTTTTAAAAGAAAAGAGGCGTTTGTTGATTGTTCAAGCTACTACTGGTGCACAGTGATTGGTAGGAGTGAGCTGCATGGTGCATTCATTAGCACACGGTGAAGGGCTGATGTCACACGTTCATTTTTCTTTGGGAAACGTTGTTTCAATTGGAAAAATGAGAAGCAGCTAACGGGTTGCATCCAGGATGCCATGTCCAGCATTTTTAGAGCATAGTGATTTTCAATTTGGTGAGGATATGCATGATTGATTTTGGGACGTGTAGCCGCATCCTACATTGGGTGTTTCTTTCTTTTAAAAAGCAAACGCTGATTAAGATTGGAAGCGCACACAGGCAGATTCAATTTGCTTGGCGATGAACACACGAGTTGAAGCATAATAGGAGGCGCTTTTCATTGTTTTTTTTAGAAGATGTTGATATTTTCTTTTGCTGAAGCGGTAAACATTTGGTGATTTACTTTTAGAGCATTTGATTTTGATTTGATGGGAGAGAAGAGCATGCGGGGCAACAGGCCACCTTCACTTGGCTTTGCTTTGAATCTTTATTCAATGGAAATGAATGCTTGTTAGTGTTTTAATTAAATTGCTTTCATTGAGTCATCATTCGGTTTTGTCATGTTCATCATTACTTTTCTGCATATGCATTCTATTATTGTTAACGCATTTCTTTTCTTTTTAGTGTTGGATGTGCCTTTCATTTTTTAGGTAAAGCTTAACAATTATTTTAATTCTCACCGCAATGTGATTTCATGTTTTAGCTTAAGCATCATATTTTTACAACTTGAATTGTGTTTGGATATTTATCTATTGTAGTGTTCAGTTTCATGTCTTCTTTTACTTTAATGTTGTCTGTTCTGTTCAATTTTGATAATTTAATTGTGATGTTAGCTTAGGTTACTCGGGTTGGTTGTTAATAAAATTACATTGCTTCCTTGTGATTTATGGACTGTAATTGTATTTGCCACTCTGACCTTGGTTAATATGAAGTTTGTATTTACACTTGCAATTGGGTATACGTTTAGTTGCCCAATTGGTGTTGAGTCTTCACTTAGGTGATGAAACAACATGGTGTGAATTGGATTTGATGTTAAAATTGCGTTCACTTAGTTCGATTTTATGAAAACATGAGTAGCCTTCACTTAGTTGGTTGACTGTGTTGGATTAGAGGTTCGAGTCGTTGCTTTATTTTGTTGATTTGTGATAGGAAGCATTGTAATTAAGTTAATGACCAACCATTTCCATTCTGTCTTTGAAACCGCTTTTACATCTGTGTTTACATTGTTGTTTGCATTCCTGTTTTGATTTTGTTTATCCGCATTGACAAACTTTTCACAACCCCCCCCACTTCGTGTCTGATCTAATTCTCGAATTACATTTGGGCCTTGAGAGACGACCTAGGAGTCACTTCCTAGTCTATACTGCATTCTTTAATGCACATTAAATTTTTGTGGGCTGCGACACCCATCAATTCCCTGATGAGTCTGTGTCAATTCCTTGATGTCCATTGAACTGTTCCCTGATTTGCGTCTTGATTTTGCCCAGGAGTGCAAAAGACTAAGTGTGGTCTATTTTGATGAGTCGATATTTTATTGATTTCACATAGTTTATTGTACCGGATTTAATCAGGGAATTGTGCTTAAATGTTCAGTATTTTCCCGTTTCTGCTAATTATGCTTAATTTGACCGGAAATTCTAATTTTAATTAATTTGAATTTTATGAGCTAATTATTTGCATTATTATTTTCAGGGAAAATTTTGGAGATACATTTTGGGACATTAGAAAGGACACCAATTAATTCAAGACTCTCCACAAAAGAAGTGTGTACAAGAAGATGGGTGCTATGGTGATTTAAATTGATTCTATATGGCTGCCACATTTTTTAAGGGGGACGTCCAAATTGAATGGGAGCCACGTCCAACATTAAAGAAGAGGAACGCTGATTGAATGATGAAGAGGCACGCTGCTCACACATAATATTGATATTGAAGTTTCAATAGGAAAAGGTGTGGTGTCTCGGCTTGGGCTCGAGGGAAGCAACACGGCCCAATGGAAGTCAAGCAATTAAGTCCAAGCGGTTTTACTCCTCTTCTCTTAGCTAGCTGCACGTGGCTGAAAAAGAAAGAAAAGAGCACGTGAAGGAGGTGGGATGCGCTGATGGGATGGAGAAAGAAACACTTCATTTTATGCTTGGAGAATCTTCACGGTTCAGCCTTTGCACATACAACAACTTTGCAGAATTAGGTCTAGCAACGTCTCCACATTTCCACGGTCCAGCAGATCCAGATTTCACGGTCCACCTAGCTCCTTCATCATGGGTTGTACATCATTTAGCACATAGTTGCAGCACGTCCACCAAGCTCCAACACGTCACAGCCCATGTGCACCACACAAGCAGCACTAGCTCCAACACACATCTAGCATCTTCACGGCCCAAGCTCCACATGGCCCAACGCCTTTTGCCCAGCAGCACTTCACACAACAGCATTTGGGTTTGAGAAAGATAGATGGTACAACAACTGGTTCAACACGTGAAATGGACAGGAGTTGCAACCTAAGCACACAACTTGGTCCAATCTTCAAACTTTCAGCAGCCACCGAGAAAAGCATGGAGTTGATTCATTCTTCAATTAGAAGGCAACAACTTGGGCTGGGAATCAACTTGAAAACGGTGGCAGCAGAATTGGCTTTCATGGTCCAGCTTGGAGAACAAAAATAGAAGCAATTTAAACAGCAACAGCACATGGCCAATCAACCTTGAAGAATGCACGTCCAATATGGGCTGCAACACACTTCATTAACTTGGGCTGCACGATCCAGCAGCAGCGTGAAGTAAAGCTCCAGGTCCAGCACGCATCAGCTGCAACCGGGAATGAAGAGCCCACATTGAAGTCCAGAGCTGATCCAACTTGGCAGAGGAGACCACCCACATGGACTGCATGATAATTAGGTTGGAGGGGAGCCGCCACCCACATCACGATAAACCTTGTTCATTTCTTTGAGAGAGAGCGGCAAGTATGGAGGGATACGGATAGCAAGGGTGCATCACCTGCTGCCTCCGAGAGCATCATCATCTTTCATCTTTAGAAAAGAATACACATCTTCAACTTTTCTTTTGGGAGAACACACGGTCTGCTGCAATGTAGAGCTTTTAAGTTTTCTCTTCTCTTTTGTGCTGGAACCGAGAAGAAGAATGAATCGGTGCAGCAGAAAATTCAGCCAACTCACGGTCACAGCTTCATGATGGTTAAATGAAGATGCACCTTCCATTCTTTTACAATAGCATGCTGGTTTCAAGTAGAAAATGCAAAAGAAGTGGTGCCCATTGAACATTAACTCTGACTCATTTCATTTTCTTTTAACTTTAACTTTAATGTTCATGCATCTTTTCTTTGTACTATTTCGGTAGTGAATGACTTCTTATTTATAGGTTAAAAACACATCAAAGTCTTCATCTTTGTGTTTGACTAAGTAAACTTTTGTGTATCTAGAATAATAATCTATAAAAGGTCACAAAATAATTTTTACCTCCTCTAAACATGGTTTGTTTTAAATCAACTAGATCAATATGAATTAACCCTAACAGGTTAGTTTGGCATTCTACAGAAAAACACGTTTTCTTTGTTAATTTAGATTATACACATATATCACATTTACTACTTTGTTTATCATGTATATTAATCAATCCTAGTCATTGTAATTTCAAAACATACGAGGAATTCACATGTCCTAATCTAGCATGCCATATATCATACGAGTCAACAATATAAGTAGAAGAACTTGATTCATTAATATTTTCAGAAACATTTAGAATGAAGAGTCCTTGATCACAATATCCCTTCCCCACGAAAACATTACTTTTTTGTCATAATGATCTTATCAGACTCAAATGACACTTTAACCCCAACCTTTCCCAATAGTGTTACATAGATTAAATTAGTTTTGATTGATGGCACATGTAGCACATCACTCAAGGCCAGAGTCTTTCCAGATGTGAGCTTAAGAAGAACTTTCCCTTTTTCCCAAAATAGGAGTGGTCCTGGAATCTTCGAGGTAGACATGTTCTTCTCCATCCCCTACACTAGTGTAAGAGGTAATGGCATTTCTGTTTGCACAGATATTCCTGGTAGCACTAGAGTCTACCACCCATTTGCTCACATTGGTCATTAGATTTATTTGAGAAACGACCGTAGCAATAATGTCATCTGCTTCGGCTTTATTTGCCCTAGGAGGATTGTTGTTTCTTACTGTATGTTGTGGGTTTAGATTCATTAGGACGGGATTTAAGAAAATTATTTTTCTTTTTGTGATCAGGTTTTTGTACGTACCTTTAAGGAGTAGAAACAACTCCATACATGTCTAAAAGGATGAACACTCATTCTTGCCAGCACCAGAAGTTTTCTCCAGAGAAAACCTCGATTTTTGACACATTCGGAAGTGAATTTGCAAAGATCGTCTAGGTTCCAAAAATAATGGTTTGACTCTCCGAAGGCATGTTGTTGATGTCAGCCATAAGTGATGGAGGAGCATCCAAGCTCAACATAGGACCTATAACAAGAGCAATGTCTAAAAGGATACAAGAAGAAGAGGGAGCACTCACAACTCTACTCTTATGGAGTATTACTTATTAAAACCCTTTTATCTTTACTTACTAACAATTACTTTGTTTGTATAGGTCACTAAATAAAGGAAGGAACCATGCTTATACATGTACGAAACTATTAAAGTAAGGAAGCCAAGAAGAAACACCTAGCAGCCAGGCGCTCAACGCACACTGACCGCTCAGCATGTTTTTCAGCACGTTTTTCATATGGCCAGCTGGATGACTTCCCTTGCATGCTTCTTCTCTTTTACAGAACGTTTGTAATAAGCATTTGAGTAGCTTGCATTGCACGGATTAAAGCTATTCTTCATCTATAAAAGAGAAGCTTGATTCCTTGTGAACATAACTTGAGTTTAGTTAATGAAATGCTGTTGAAATCCAACCATTACTCTCTACTTCACCCTTGTGCTTTGTTATTTTTCACTTCCTCTAGCTCCTTTCCCCTTAGGAAAGCCTTTTGAGTTAGATTTCCTTACTGCATCATCTCCGAGCACTACCAAACCTTTCATCAAACATCTTGCATGCACTCCGTCCACTTTATTCAACTTCCAGTTTCGCTGCGACTTCTGATCGAGGAGCCTCTTCCTTCTCAAACGTGGAGGATTCTTCTATCATTTGGCATCAAGAGTCAGATGTTTCGCGCCATGCTTCAAGAGCTAAGTTCTTTTTTCTTTCAATTTTTCTTTCAACCGTGTTGTTCTATTCTTCTATTGTTACTGTTCCATTGATTTTCTGTTTTAATTTCGTGTTTGAGTGAATATTTGCGTTCGTTCACAATTCATTAGTGTTTCCTTCTCATTTTAATTGGTGCATTTCAATCATTTTCGGTTTATTCCCTCTTCAATTTCACAATCCAGTTTTTCACGGTCTTGTGCACTTGTTTTTGCAATTTTTCTCTGTTAAGTGTGTTTTGATACTATTCAGCCATGAGTCTTTTTGTTTTGTTTGAGTCTAGTGTGTTGCAAGCTATATGTTGATCTTATAAGCAATGGCATCATGTGCACCTTGAACATTAGAGCACAAAAAGCAACGCACACATTGTTTTCAGTCGCATATTCTGCAGCAAACTAAATTTTCGAGTTGATTTGGCAAATTTGTTTTCATCCAGATTTTCGATGTTTTAAGCTTCACGTAAGTTTATCTAATGCATTCAACTGTGTTTCAAGTGATGGTAACTCATATGCATCAACGAGGAGCAAAATGAGTGTTTCAGTTCATCATATTCTGATTTCAAATACTGCACAAAGAGTCATATTCTGGTGCATTTCATATAAGCTGTTTTGTCCATATTTTCGTGCCTCTTAAGTTTTGTGCAAGCTTGCTTACTGAGTTTAAGTAAGTCTCAAGTAATTCCAACTCCAAAAATTCTAAGAATTGTAAATTTAGTACTTGAGTTGATCAAAAATATGTTTCTCAAAACTGTAACACTTTGTCCACAAGTGTTTGCACCGTGCTTGAATCTTTAATTATAGACAAGATCCCTTAATGTGTGGATCCAATGATTAGTCTTAATAATGTCAATCATTGTAATTAGTGTAATTACCAATCAATGGTTGTCAGCATTATTTGTTGCCTTATTTACTTGTAGTATCTTAATGCTAGCCTTAATCATAGGATCATGTATTGCTAGAATTTTCTATATATGTACACAATAATCATTAGATCAAATATAATCATTCTTTACCTCTCATAACAGTTTCTAACTTGGTATCAGAGCACTCAAGCCCTGAAGGCTCTTGATCTAATAAAAATCATGGCATCCGCTGTAGATTCAACATCTAAAAATGATCTCCCATCCATTGTGTTTGTCAAGTTGGACAGAGACAACTACCCACTAGGGAAATCCTTGGTGATCTCTATAGTCAAAGTCTGCAGGCTCGATGGGCACATGTTATGGACAAAGGAGTGTCCTGAAGAATTCATAGCTTTTACAGATTCAAGCAAGAAGCCAAATCCTGCTTTTGCAGATTGGCAAGCTATTCACAACTCCTTGGATGGTTGATGAATTCAATGACTATTGAAATGGCAACACAGTTTCTACACTGTGAAACCTCAAAACAACTTTGGGAAGAAGCTCAAAGCCTAGCAGGTGCACACACAAGATCTCGAGTCACTTACCTTAAATCTGAGTTTCACAGCATCAGAAAAGGAGAGATGAAGATGGAGGAGTATTTGGTCAAAATAAAGAATCTCGCTAACAAGCTTAAACTTGCAGGCAGCCCCATTTCCAACTTAGATCTAATCATTCAAACCCTGAATGGTTTAGATTCTGAATACAACCCTATGGTGGTCAAGCTATCTGATCAAACTAGTCTCATTTGGGTTGATCTGCAGGCTCAATTGCTGACCTTTGAAAGTAGACTTGATCAACTGAATAGCCTCACCAACCTAACCCTTAATCCTTTAGCAAATGTTGCCAACAAAACTAAATTGATTACAAAGGCAACAAATTCAACACAAACAACAACTGGAGAGGTTCTAGTAACAATTGGAGAGCCTCTAACTTCAGAGGTTGGAGACGAGGCAGAGGAAGAGGAAGAATATCTAAACCAACATGTCAAGTTTGATATAAGGTCGGCCACACAACAGTAAATTGCTACAGCAGGTTTGATAAGTCTTATTCAAACTCAAATTATTCAGCAGGCAGTGACAGACAAGGAGCACACAATGCCTTCCTAGCCTCACAAAGCTCTCTTAGAGATTATGATTGGTACTTTGATAGTGCTGCAAGCAATCATGTGAAACACCAAACTAAAAAATTCAAGGATCTGGTAGAAAATCATGGTAAGAACTCATTAATAGTTGGAAGTGGTGAAAAATTGAAGATTGTTGCCACAGGTTCCTCAAAACTAAACTCACTTAACTTACATGATGTCTTATATGTGCCCAACATTACCAAAAACCTATTAAGTGTGTCGAAATTAACTGCTGACAATAACATTCTGGTTGAGTTTGATGCAAATTGTTGCTTTGTGAAGGACAAGTTGACAAGGAAGGCAATTCTAAGAGGGACACTTAAAGATGGCTTGTATCAGCTCTCAAGGACTGAAAGGGACCCATGTGCTTATGTATCTGTCAAGGAGAGTTGGCATAGAAGGCTTGGTCATCCAAATAATAAAGTCCTAGATAGAGTCTTGAAAACTTGTAGTGTCAAACTATCACCCAATGATCATTTTAACTTTTGTGAGGCGTGCCAATATGGCAAAATGCATTTTTTACCCTTTAAAACCTCTTCCTCTCATGCTAAGGAAATGCTTGAATTAGTTCATAATGTTGTTTGGGGGCCTGCACCAGTAACATCTCCTTCGGGTTTCAAATATTATGTTCACTTCCTTGATGACTTTAGTAGATTTACCTGGATTTACCCTCTGAAACAGAAATCAGATACTGCACAAGCTTTCACCCAGTTTAAAAACATGGCATAAAATTTGTTTAACAAGAGAATTAAGACAATCCAATGTGATGGTGGTGGTGAATATAAGACTGTGCAAAACCATGCAATAGAAGCAGGGATACAATTCATAATATCATGCCCTTACACATCACAACAAAATGGTAGGGTTGAGAGAAAACACAGACATATTACTTAATTTTGCTTGACATTACTAGCACAAGCCAAAAAGCCCTTACACTATTGGTGGGAAGCTTTCTCCACGGCAGTTTATCTCATAAATAGACTGCCCTCTCTAGTCACTCAAAATGAAAGTCCTTACTCATTGCTCTTTAAAAGGAACCTGACTACAGCTCCCTAAAACCTTTTGGGTGTGCTTGCTATCCCTGTCTCAAGCCCTATAATCAGCACAAACTGCAATTCCACACAACCAGATGTGTGTTCTTGGGCTATAGTAAATCCCACAAAGGATACAAATGCATAAACTCTCATGGAAGAATCTTCACTTCAAGACATGTTGTCTTCAATGAAGAACATTTTCCATTCCATGATGGCTTTCTCAATACAAGAAGTCCCTTGAAAACACTAACTGAAAGTTCATCTGCCTCTTTTTCTTTGCCTACTGCAGGTAACTCACATATTGGAGAAGCAACACATTTTGATGACAACAATCCAGATGTCGAACAAGAACCAGCTAGTCCAACTGGAAGTGCTACAGTTAATCTTAGCAGTGATCAAGATACAAATGATTCAACAAGGAACAATCCAATTTCTCATGGCACTGATCCCACAGAAACAGTTGCTGAAGCTCCCCAAGACCTTGTTGAACCAAACACAACCATCAACACTCATTGGACCAGGAGCAAGGCTGGAATTCACAAGCCAAAGTAGTCATATGTTGGGTTAGCTGAAACCTGCACAGATGACAAGGAACCAGAAAATGTCACAGAAGCACTCACAAGACCACAATGGAAAGAAGCTATGGATAATAAGTATCAGGCACTCATGTCAAATCATACCTGGGTTTTGGTACCATATCAAGGCCAAGAAAACATCATTGATTCTAAATGGGTCTTCAAGACCAAGTACAAAGCAAATGGGACAATTGAAAGGAGAAAGGAAAGATTAGTTGCAAAAGGATTTCAACAAACAACTAGATTGGATTATGAAGAGACCTTCAGTCCAGTTGTCAAGGCCAGTTCAGTTCGAATCATACTCTCAGTTGTAGTACAATTTGAATCATACTACATCAGAGACCAAGTACTGCAAAATGAGATTGTCGTGGCTTATGTTCCTTTAGCTGATCAAATTGCTGACTGCCTCACTAAAGCATTAACTCACACACGATTCAACCAACTCAAAGAAAAACCTTGGGTGACTCTCTCACCCATCATTTTGAAAGGGGGAATTATAGACAAGATCCCTTAATGTGTGGATCCAATGATTATTCTTAATACTGTCAATCATTGTAATTAGTATAATTACCAATCAATGGTTGTCAGCATTATTTGTTGCCTTATTTACTTGTAGTATCTTAATGCTAACCTTAATCATAGGATCATGTATTGCTAGCATTTGCTATATATGTACACAATAATCATTAGATCAAATATAATCATTCTTTACCTGTGTATTACGCCATTTTACTGCATTTTATTGATTCTTGTGTATTAGGCCATTTTACTTCTTTGACTGTGTATTAGGCCATTTTACTTCTCCTAGATCAAATGTTCAAGCTAGATCTAGTTACTTAGGACCTTTTTTACATGTTTCTTCATCCATACAACTTTGATTCTGCATTTTATTGATTACCATGTGCTGTTTGGATATTTTTACTGCATAATTCACAACTACAAAGGTGATTTTCGGATTCTGTGTCTTTCAGTGCATTGTGACTGTTTGAACAAGTTTATTTTACCAATTTAAACTTGTCTACACCTTTTAAATGGTCATTTGCAAGATTACATACAAAATTTCTCTTTGAACCACCAGTTTTGCTTGAAAATTGCAAGTGGACAAATCTTTGAGGGATTCTGAGTGTTTTGGTGAAGTTTTTCTGATTGTGCAATCATATTTGGTCCATTAAATCTTGCTTTTACTATTCATATGGAAATTTGTTGCAGTTACCCGAAACACACCACCCATCCCAACATATTTTGTTAAAAAAAAAAAAATTGGAAGTCAATCACTGAAATTTGGGAATGGACCTTACTCTCGCTGTTTAAGTGCTCAAACATATTTCATTTTGATCATACAAACTACTACGAAGTGTCATTTAATCATTTGGATCACTGAAAATAATTTTGATCATTGTTGTTCCATTATTTCCGCCACATTTCCTTGTTGTAGTGGTATTGTTTGCTGTTTCACCATTTCAACATTTCCATTTGCGATTTAGATTGGCAAAAGCTAGGGATTTTGTTTCCAATTAATTTCCAATGCTTAAACAAGTGTAAAACACTCGTAAAAAGCCATTACATCCCTGCAATCCAGTTTTACAAGTCAAAAACTAGAAAACACAATTACTGTAGTTCATTGTGGCATTTCATCAAACAGTTTTGATTTTTTATCAAATTATCGCAGCACACAAATCCATCACTGTTTTGAGTTTTTTATTGCTTTATATACTGTTCTAGATCATTTCTTAGGTTCCTTTTGAGTGCCATCTTTGTTTCCAACCCCAAATTAATTAGAATCACCTTTATTTGGATTTCCATAATGCTATCAAGTGGCTAGTACACAAAAACCTAGTGCAGTGAATATTTTGACTAACTGTTTGTTGCTGTTTGTGCGGCTTGGTGTGACATCATGGTGCAGATTCTAAATTCCAGTTTGCTTCTCCAAAAGGGGTAGCATATTAAGGAGTGGAAGACTTGCTAACATAGCTACAAGTTTGGACTTTAAGAGCATCTAAATACTGCTATTCTAGCACTCCTTTTCAGCAGCAAAAGTGGAAATTACAGCACATTCAAATTGACTTTGCAGCCACACTTGGCTTTGCTATTTTTGTAAACATTTGCCTTGTTAATATTGGCTTACTATCACGGAACCTTTGTAGTTAATTGTTTTTCTTCTTTTGAAAATTGAGTGGCTTGGGAAAATTCTTCTTTAGCAATTCCAAGTTCACCATCAAACATTGTAATAGCATAGCATACGCATCTTAGTGTGGAAGTGTGTCAAGGGGCTCCATGTGTTACTTGCACTTTCACTTAGGGTCGTGTCTTACTCCTTCCATCATTATTCTTCTTTACTTTCTACTTGTTGATATTTTTGTTTTATGTCTCCATGATAGCTAGGTGCACGCTCATATAGTAAACCTTTGTTTGGTTTCTAGGTGCATCTCATCCTTGCATTAAAAAACGCTTTTGAAAGACTTCTACCTAGAAGCTTGGGTAAGAGACTGTTAAACCCCTAGCAAGTGTACCAGATCGTTATCAAGTAATATAAACGGTAAGACCGAGTATCATTTTCCCAAAGGACTCAGTGGCTTAAACGTTCATGTGATTTGATCGCGTAAGACTTGAAAGAAGAATAATTTGGTATTTTGATGCAAAGATAAAATTAAACATGCAAAATGCAAAACTTGAATCAATTGGCAAATGAAACTATGGATGAATGGAGTTGTTGGGGTTTACAAATTCATCCTAATCCACTCCCTTATATCTACTTTTCTTATTAAATTCGCTTTATTATCAATGTCATGCAACTTTCTAAATTACTCTAAACCCGATCGCTCAAAGAAAAGAGCTTATTACCATAATTACTAGTTTACTATCGCTAGTCTCCCTAGTAATTACTAATGCATTAATCACAGAACCTTAAAAGCAATTGACCGTCTTACTCCTATCGCTAGGTAGTATTGCATAATCAAGAGAATTCTTAACAGTTCTAGATTTCCCCGTATGTCACCGTATTGACAAAATCAAAGATTATGACACCAAATGAGTTAAATGATGCAAGCTCTATCTGCAGAAAAGAAAACTCAAACTATTGATAATACAAGCATATGAATAAAATAAGAATTTCAATATAAGAGAGTTTCAAAAGGATTACATTTTTCCCTGATGAGACGATATTTTCTTGACTGTATTTAGTTTATTACACTAAAATAAATCAGGGAATTGTGCTTAAATGTCCGGTATTTTTTCGTATTTACTAATTGTGCTTAATTTGATCAGAAATTCTAATTTTAATTAATTTGAATTTTCTGAGCTAATTAATTGCATTTTTAATTGCACGGAAAATTTTGGAGATATATTTTGGAGCATTAGGAAGGAGGCAAATTAATTAAAGACTCTACAATTAGACATTGCAATTTTAATTACATTGTAACTTAGTAGTCTAGAAAGTTTTTAATTAAGCTTATGCACATGGGCCATTGTTGGCAAAAATATGGAAGGCCCAAATTTTGTAAGACACATGGCACCTAGGGTTTTTCTTTTGGGTGGTCCCCACCCATTTTTGAGACACACGGCCTTAGAATGCTTCTAGCCATCACTTGCAAGGGAGCTCTTTCTTTTTTAACGTTTTTGCTTGAAAAAACAGGAGGTTGAATGAAGAGCACATCTTTTCTTCTTCTTTTTCTTACAACTTTCCTTACCTTGGGTGAATGAGAGAAGCTTTGTCACTTTTATGTGTTGATTCTTGTGTTGGAAGAAGCATTTCCGTTTTATTACTCTACATTGTGTGTAATGAATGTTCCTTTTCTTTGGAGTTTCCATTTGAATGAAAGAGAATTAGCTTAGCAATGTCTTGAAGGAAGAGCCTCCTTGATGGGCTGTCGCAACCCACACAAATTTAATGTGCAATTAGAAATGCAGTATAGCTAGGAAATGACTCCTAGGTCGTCTCTCAAGGACCAATTTTGCGGTTCAAGAATTAAGTCAGACACGAAGTAGGGGGGTTTGTGAAAACGTTGTGGTGAACACGGATTAATAAAATCAAAACACTAAAGCAAACAAAAATGCAAACACAGATCTAACACGGTTTCAAAGACAGACTGAAAACGGTTGGTCATTAAATTAATTACAATGCTTCCTATCACAGATCACAAAATAAAGTTGCGACTCAAACCTCTAATCCAACAAAGTTAACCAATTAAGCGAAGGTTAACCCTGTTTTCATAAAAGCGAACTAAGTGAACGCAGTGTTAATGTCAAATCTAATTTACACCATGCAGTTACATCAACTAAGCGAATAGGTAACACCAATTGGGAAACTAAGCGTATACCCAATTGCAAGTGCAAACACATATTTAATATTAACTAAGTCAGAGTGCAAATACAGTTACAGTTCATAAATCTCAAGGAAACATCATAATATAGCTAATGACCAACTGAATTAATTTAAGCTACCATGGAAATTAAATTAACACAACTAGAAACCTTAGACAACATTGAAATAAATTAAAATACTTGACACCAACACTGTTACAAACAAATTATCTAATACAGTTACATAAATTTTAATGCAAAACTAAATTCAAGAAATCAAAAGCAACTAATCCTACTATTTAAACTAATTCAAAACAAAGGAATAATCAAACATGCTTTTTCCTACACATTCCATGTGACCAAATACTTCCAACAAATGAAATTAAAAGTGCAAATGGCCTAAATGTAACCTCTTGGCCATGAGTCCAACACACCAACTACCATTCACTTTTTTTTCATTCAACAAATAATTTAAAATGTTGCTTCCTTGTGTGCCATGTGCTCCAATCTCCAAGACAATAAGCATGTGCCTTAAACATCACTATGAAATCGTGCCTTTATCACACCAAGACACAAATGTCGTGAGCTACCAAGTGATTGTTGCAAAAAGTGCTTCAAACCAAAGGCTAAATGAAAGATACTTTAGGTGCTTCAACCAAGGTGCCATGTAAATCCAATTCACAGCAATGCAACCAAGGGTGAACACCAAAATGGCAATATTCCTTCTATGGTAAATGTGTCTCAACATGTGCTTGTCCAAATCGGGTAAAAATTAAATGCATCATTTTCTCTCACTTCCAACCTCATTTTCGGTTTCTCCACCAACACAAACATTCCAATTGCTTTCTCCATTTCTCATCATCGAAAATGCACCAAAGAAACCAAAGTTCAAATTGCAAAATAATACAAGAACAACAAACCCAAAGTCTATCTTCTTCAATCCAACTTCACACTCTCTTTTCTTCAAACTTTTGACAAAAACAAAATCAAACCCCAAGCTTTCCTTGCAAAACCGTCCAACCATCATCAACAAACACAATGTTCCAGCTCATAATTTAATTCCAACCATCAAAACAAAAGCACAAGAAGAAAATAGTTCAAACCTCAAACACCCATACACCAACTCAAGCTTTCTTCCCTACAAAACTCAACAAGAACTCCATTTTCGTCATCCAATCCAAGAAAACTAAAAGGAAACCAAAAATACTGCAGCAAAGGAGAAGCAAAACGGAAATAAACCTTCATTCAAACCAATGAACCACCATGAAAATGCAAGCACCACCTTTCAAGCTCATGCTCTCAACTTTCAAGAAGAAATGAAGGGAAATGAGTATGGTTCTCACTTCCACCAAGCAAAGATAAACATGATTCAAGAAAGAGAAGAAGAAAAATGCATCCCTGTTCATTCAATAGTTGAAAACCGCGGCACACCCAAGCTCTCCATGAGAGTGTTCATACAAAATCCTGAGCAAATGAAGTGTAAAGTGTGCTAGCTATGCAATATTCGGCCCTCTAGCTACAAATGTCGAGAATCCTTTTAAAATGGTGGGGTCCACCACTAAAGAAACCCTAAGGTTTTTGCCAAGTGTCCCACACATTGGGCTTCTACAAAATTGCCACTAAGTTTCTAGAAAACTAATTAAAGTTTCTAGAAAACTAAGTTACAACTTAATTAAAATTGAAATGACTAAATGAAGATTCTTTAATGACCACGCCACCTCCTAATGATCCAAAAGATGTCTCCAAAATTTCCCTGCAACTAAAAATTCAATTAATTAGCTCAGAAAATTCAAATTAGCGAAAATACAAATTTCCGATCAAATTAAGCAGAATTAGGAAAAACGGGAAAATAATGGACAATTAAACACAATTCCCTAATTTATTTAAGTGCAATAAATTAAATACAGTCACGAAAATATCAACTCATCAAAATAGACCACACTTAGTCTTTTGCACTCTTGGGCAAAATCAAGAGGCAAATCAGGGAACAACTCAGAGGACATCAGGGAGGTGACAGACTCAACATACATAAAACTACGACTCACAAGGACATACACAGAGTTGCACAGTTCTCAACAAATCTAGACAATGAAAGGAAGTAGACAGAATCCCACACAGAGTCAAGGAAAGCAGATACTCAAGAAATCATCGAAGCATTTTAAAACATAGAAAAATAGTCAATCAGTTCAAAAGGAGAATCAAAAGCAACAGAGCCTCACAGATGCACTATCAGTGTTTCTCTCAAGTGTCTAAGGTATACAATGTCAACTCAATGCACTCAAGAAAGCAAACACAAATAGACTTGGCAAGCCTCTAATATCAACACTCAAACACATATGCATGTTCAAATCAAAAGGTCTTTTATGGGTGTAATGGGGCCAAGGACAAGGAAGGATACATATGGATGAGAAGCTACTTGACTCCTTTAATTCAATCCTCTAATTCAATCCTCTTCTTGACTCCTTTATTCGCAAAATGTTTTTTAATTTTCTCATTTTTTTTTTGTATTTTTTTCCTTTTTTTTCATGTTGTCTCTTTTCTCTCTATTTAAAACACAACTCTAAGAGACAAGATATACACATACTTACAAAAACAACACAAGAAGAGGAGCCAACTAACCAAATCATCAAAATCCCCAGGGAGACCACACTTATTCCCAAAACAATTCCAAAGCTCCAAAATTCCTTACGGTTAAGGTAATCATGGTTTTTCACTTAGGCTTAGTGTATGAGCTTCAAAACAAAGAAATAGGGAAAGATATAGGCTCAAAGGGGTTATCAAGGGATCACAACAAGGTAGGCTCATCTGGCTAGAGAGGGTCAACAACAAAATTTCCTTAATCACTTCCAAACATGCATATCAATGAAGAATTATCAACAGAGTCAAGCCAAGGCCTATGCGCAAGCAATCAAGAGATATATCACACAAGAAAGAACATAAAGTGGCTCAAATTCTCACACAGGGTATTTCTGACACAATCAATTCAACTCTCAAACATCATTATCATCTTCCAAGCAGAGAAAAGCAAGGATTTCAAGCTAATCAGAGTATGAATGAAATGAAAGACACATCTACAACCTAAACAAAGTCCAAAAATCAAGAGAAACATGCAAAACCGTGCACAAGACATAACAAAACTACCTAGAAAACAAAAAATTTAACGCAGAAAACATAAACTAACAAAGAAAGTAGAATTCTCCCCCAATAGACCACACTTAAACTACACAGTGTTCTCAATGTGTCACAAGCATAAGATCGCAATCATAACAATCAACAGATCATGGACAAGTGCAATAAAAGTGGAAAAGGGAGAAGGGAAATGAAAACTCCCCTGGTCATGGTGGCAGTTGCCAATTTTGGACTTGCAGAGAAGTGTCTTCCATAAATGCATCAAGAAAGGAAGTGCTGAGGAAGTGCTTCATCCGCTAAATCTGATCCAGAAGAGAAATGTCTTCCACAACTGCCAGGCGCTCCAGCATTTAATCAATGAATGGCAGGGGGAAATGATCTTTCCTGGTTGCTTGGTTGAGCCTCCTATAATCAATGCAGACTCTCCAGCTGTTCTGCACTCTTGTGGGGATAAGCTCATCCCTCTCATTCTTCACCATAGTGAGGCCAATCTTTTTGGGTACAACATGGATGGGGCTCACCCATTCACTATCTGAAATTGGGTAGATGATCCCAGCTTGCAAAAGCTTGGTCACCTCCTTCTTAATGACGTCCATGATCATGGGGTTTTGCCTTCTCTGTGGCTGTCTAACTGGCTTTGCTCCATCCTCTAAAAGAATTCTATGCATGCATGTGGATGGGCTAATACCATGTATGTCATCCAAACTCCAACCAATATCCTTCTTGTGCTTCCTTAGCACACCAAACAACTTCTCCTCTTGAACAGAATCAAGGGAGGTGGAAATTATCACCGATTTCTTCTCATCCTCCTCTAAGTACACATACTTGAGGTTTTCTGGGAGCTGTTTCAGCTCAAGAGTGGGTGTCTGCAAGTCACATTCAAGTGTACTTCCTGCAACATGGTTAATGCATTCTGACTCTAAAGAATGTACAGGTAACGGAAAAACACCCATCTCATCAGAATACAAATCAATGTCCAACACAGATATATCAACAACATCATCAATATCACGCATAGCATCAATATCCTGGACATCATAATCCGCATCAAAATCAACATCAAATTCAACATCATTCTCAATTCCTGACTCAATTCCAGATTCAATGCATGAATGTAAAGAAGATAGAAAAGAATGCTTCTTCTCATGCAAAGAGTGAAAGTCGTCAACAACAAATTCATCAATAATGTCATCCAATGCATCAATCCTAAACACAGAATGGTCCTCAGCTGGAAATTTCATTGCATCAAGGATATTAAAATGAACAACAATATCAGCAAATTCCATAGACAAAGTTCCAACATACACATCAATCTTAGTTCGGGCAGTTTTCAAAATTGGACTGCCTAAGATAATGGGGAATCCATGAGAGAATCTGTCCTCAATCTCCAAAACATAAAAATCAGCAGGAAAAATCAATTCACCAACCCTAACCAAGACACCCTCTTGTAACCTGTTGGATGGGTAACACTCCTATTGGCCAACTGAATGATCACACCCATAGGTTGTAACGGACCAAGAGATAGAGATTTATATATAGACAAAGGCATGAAATTTATAAAAGCACCTAAATCAAGCATGGCATTCTCAAATTTACTATTTCCAATCACACAAGGAATGCAAAATATACCTGGGTCCTTGCACTTTTCAGGAATGTGCGGGACCGACTTACCAATAAGCGCAGATACATTCCTACCCATGCTAATCCTTTCATTACCTTTCATCATCCTCTTGTGTGTGCATAGCTCCTTCAAGAATTTGGCATACCTAGGAATCTGTTTAATCACATCAAGTAGAGGTATGTTCACCTCCACCTTCCTGAAGATCTCCAATATCTCCTTATCCACCTCTTCCATCTTTTTGCTAGGAGGGAAGGGAAGAGGGATAGGTCGATCATACAAAGGAGGAAATGATCTGGTGGTAGTGGTGGGAGAAGGAGAAGGGCCACCTGGAGAAGAAGAACCACCGGTAGAGGAAGAAGATCCACCCACCTCAAACGTCCTGCGTGGAACAGACCGGTCCTCTGTCTCATGAGAAGCGGCAGACGTGGGTGTAGGTGTAGAAGTTGGCTCTGAAGGCACAACAATCTGCTTCCCTAATCTGAAGGTTATGACACTCACATTCTTTGGATTCTGCACAGTCTGGGATGGTAACTTATCAGAATTCTGAGACTGTTCCTGGTTAAGCTGAGTAGCCATCTTACCCATATGGTTAGTGAGACTCTGTATGGAAGCTTTAGTCTCCTGCTGAAACTGCATACTCTCTTTTTGAAACTGCATGTTCTGCATAGTAATCTGTCTCACTAACTCTTCCAATGTAGGCTGAGAAGAAGTAGAAGGTTGGGCAGCTGGTTGGGCAGGTGCCTCTTGCTGTTGTTGTTGTTGCTGCCTCTGAGTTTGTTGCATAGGTGGAGGTACATATCGGTTAGGACCTCCAACATTCTGGAAAGGTGGCGCCTGCTGCTGATGTTGTGGCGTATTGTTCCATCTAAGATTAGGGTGATTCCTCCACCCTGGGTTGTACCTGTTGCTGGACAAGTCATAAGTCTGCTGCTTTGGTTGCCTGTTGTTGTATATGTTAGTAGCATACACTTGAGGCGCATCAGGGGCAACAGGGTGCTGCAAAGAAGGACAGGCATCTGTATAGTGGTCACTAGAAGGACATATGGCACATAGTCGTGCAACAGATGCAGATGGAGCTGTAGGTCTCTGATTGGTTGTCAACTGTGTCACCAACCTCACAATAGAGTCAAGCTTGCCTTCCAATTTGCTTTCGACAGCTGATAAAGACTGGGCATCAACATCATGTACGCCCCTCACCACAATGGCTTCATTCCTGGCGCTAAACTGCTGGGAGTTGGCGGCCATCTTCTCTATCAATTGCCTAGCCTCAGCAGGTGTGGTGTCTCCAAGTGCTCCACCACTGGCAGCATCAATCATACCCCTATCCATGTTGTTGAGTCCTTCATAGAACTACTGTAGAAGGAGTTGGTCAGGTATCTGATGGTGAGGACAGCTTGAACAAAGTTTCTTGAATCTCTCCCAGTACTCATATAAGCTCTCTCCACCAAGCTGTCTAATCCCAGATATGTCTTTTCTGATAGTTGTGGTCTAGGATGCTGGGACAAATTTCTCCAAGAACAGCCTCTTCAGATCATCCCAGCTAGTGACATATCTAGGCGCCAAACAGTACAACAAATCCTTAGCAGCACTTTCTAATGAATGAGGGAAAGCCTTCAAGAAGATGTGATCTTCAGGAACATCTTGCGGTTTCATAGTAGAACAGACAATGTGGAATTCCTTCAGATGCTTATGCGGACTCTCACCTGCAAGACCATGAAACTTGGGCAACAAATGGATCAGTCCAGTCTTGAGAACATATGGAACGTCCTCATCAGGATATTGGATGCACAAGCTTTCAATATCGAAATCAGGTGCAGCCATCTCCCTAAAAGTCCTCTCACGAGGTGGAGGTTGTGCCATATTGTTCTCAGTGCGAAAAATAACAGAATCAGAATCAGAATCAGGTGCAGATGCAACAGATGCAGTAGATGCAGTATGCACAAAATACTCAGTAGTGGATTCAGATTGAGTAGTAGGATGCACAGTATGTAATGGAATAGACTCAAAAAAAGACTCTAAAGACAAATTCCTAGAATGCCTAGCTAACCTATGAAATGTCCTATCAATCTCAGGATCAAAGGGTGGTATGGGTCCAGGATTTCCTCTAGTCATGCACTAAATCACAACACCTTGTAATCATGAAACAATAGCACAAAAATTTCAAACCACAGAAAACAACACAAGACAACACAAATCACACAAACACAAACACAACACAAGACTTAAAACTGAACCGTTGGTCCCCGGCAGCGGCGCCAAAATTTGATGGGCTGTCGCAACCCACACAAATTTAATGTGCAATTAGAAATGCAGTATGCTTGGACGGTGAAGTGGTGGAGAGAAGAGGGTTGGTTCATTGCCTGGGTAGAACCGTGTGGTGGTTGGAAGAAAGAGAATGTCCCCTTTAGTTTTTACTCCATTTGAGCATGCACATGTAAGGAGACACGGTTTCCATAGTAGGAGTATTTCCATTTTTGTGTTTGTGCATTGGATGCAACATTACCTTTAGGAGTGAGGAGAGAGAACCGTTTGTCTTCTAGCAATTGAAGTAAGTGTGCACGGTGTTTGATGGAGATGCCATTCTTAATTGTTTTGTTTTCCATTTAGCATTTGATTTAGAGTTTACGGTGGTGTGAGAAATTAAGCTTTATTCATTTGCTATGGAGAGAGAGAGAGAGAGAGCACGGTTTTTCATGGTAGAATAGGCAGCACATGTCTTTTCTTGGAAGATGGAGCACATGGGACAAGGAAGCAACATATTTAATTACTTATTGAAGAAAGAAAATGAGATGGACGTTGGAGTGTAGCAACCTCACGGCCAAGAAGGTTTTTAGGCCATTTTCAATTTCAATTTCTTTAGTAGATGCACATGGGGTAACGTAAAATGGTAGAAGAATTTTATGTTTGCTTATTTCTTTTACTTTAAAATATTTTGCATTGTACTTTGAGTTGTTTTTTTTTTTATCTTCTTAGTGTTGCATTTTAATAGCTTTAACTGTGTTTGGATATTTGTCTATTGCAGTGTTAGGTTTAGCGTTTTCTTTTACTTTAATGTTGTCTAGTCTGTTCGGTTGTGTTAATTTAAGTGTCATGTTAGTTTAAATTAGTCAGGTTGGTCATTAGCGATATTACATTGTTTCCTTGAGATTTCTTGGACTGTTCTTGTGATTAAGCTACTCTGCCTGACATTCTATGAAATCTGGTTGTGTTCTTGCAATGGGTATAGGCTTAGTTGCCCAATTGGTGATTGTATCTTCAGTTAGTTGATCAATTTGTATAGAACACATTAGATGGAATAGGTGTATTGCGTTCGCTTAGTTCGCAATTATGATAGCATGATTAACCTTCGCTTAGTCGGTTAGTTGTACTGGATTAGAGGCTAGAGTAGTTTATTCATGAGACTTCTGCACTTCAATTGTCATACTGCTACTCTGATTTAGCACAATATTTGATCTGTTGTGTGCTTGCGATTAGGTATACGCTTAGTTGCCTAATCGGTGTTTAATCTTCGCTTAGTTGATTAGACTGTATGATGCATGACTGATTTAATTTCTGCATTGCATTCGCTTAGTTTGCAATTCTAAAGACCGAATTAGCCTTCGCTTAGTTGGGTGATTCGTGTTGGATATGGATTAGAGTAGAGTGTACTTGTCATTAATCTGTGATTGGAAGCATAGTGATTTAGTTAATGACCAACCATTTTCATATTCTGTTTTTACATTTCTTTTTGCATTTTTGTTTGCATTCATATTTTAATTTAGTTTATCCGCATTCACAAAGTTTTTAATGACCCTCCCCCCACTACGTGTTTGACCTAATTCTTGAACCACATTTGGTCCTTGAGAGACGACCTAAGACTCACTTCCTAGTCTATACTACATTCTTTAATGCACATTAAATTTGCATGGGGTGCGACACCCATCATTCCCCAACAATAATGGGTTTAGTTCACCATAGACATGGTGAATCTAGATGGAATTAATGGAAAGAATGAAAGAATAAACCCTAGAATTGGTATTTTGGGGCTCCCGTCCCCAAAAGCCGCCTCCAAGGAGTGAAAAAGGTGCTCTGACGTTTCTGTTTGCCAAAAGATTAAAAACCCTAGGGTGTCTAGGTCTTTAAATAGGACATAAAAATAACAGAAAACAGGTTCAAGCCCAAACAGATCATAAAAATCGCAGAAAACAGGTCCAAGCCCGCGTTCCCGGCGCTCAGTGCCCAAAACTAGCGCTCAGTGCCCAGTCACCGCTCAGCGCTTGTCTTTCTACACTCTGGTTAACTTTTCAGCATTCTGGTCAACTGGTTGACTTTTCTGCATTCTTGTTGACTTTTCTCACTGCAACCATTTGATACTTCAACCTTTCTTTCAATTCATTCCAAAAACCTACAAAATGAAGGGAAACAAAGCATAAAACCAAGAAAACCAACTTTGACTCTCTTGTTCTCTAACTTAAGAAAAATGAATGATTTCAAGCTAATTCTAAGTCATAAAGGGTGTGTTTTAATATCAATTTTAAGTATGAAAATAACGGTTTTTCAACCGTTATCAAAGACGTCATGAGAAACTCTAGCTAAGGAAGGACAAGGTTCTTAAGCTTGTCCATGGTGACTCACCTCTCCTTCTTGGGAGCTATTCGGTTTCTTTACCCTTTAGACTCTTTCTAGAAGTTATTCCCCAAAAATCTAAAAACAAAGCTTTGAAAAGTTTTTGACTCAACACTTGTGCAGCCTTTCAAACCATTGTGAAAACCTTTTCTATCTACTTCACAAGTATGAGTCATTCCAGTGTTCAAGGTAGTGTTCGTAACAATCTGGAAAATGTACAATTAAGTGAGGAGCTTCATAGAACAAAAGTTTAACTTAATAGGACCGAAGCTGAGCTCACTCGAACTCAAGCTGAGTTAACTTAGCTCCGACAAATGGTTACTAACCTCACTCTCAACCATAGAGGTCCAAATCATGTTGAGACCTTCCATAGGCAAAATCATGATCACGGTGATCCTTCACATCCTAGTGATCACAATAGTAGTCATCATTATGACTAGTATCATCACCCCCCTAGCAGAAACCACAATCATAGACAACATCATGTGGAGCCTAAACTTGACCTTCCCCCCTTCTATGGCCGAGATAATGTAGAAGAATACTTTGAGTGGGAGATGAAGGTGGAACAAATTTTTGAGTGTTACCACATTGATGATAGGAGGAGAGTGACTCTAACAACATTGACCTTTCAAGGTGCAGCTCTATACTGGTGGACATCAGTCATCAGAGAACAAAGGATGCATGGCGACTACACAATACAATACTGGAATGAGTTAATGGCAGCCTTGCATCGTAGACATGTTCCAGCATACTATGTGTTAACACCCTCGCAAGTGTACAAGATCGTATCAAGTAATAATAAAACGATAAGTCCGAGTATCGTTTCGCAAACGACTCTTAGGCCAAAACATTCATGTGATTAATGGACATCATAAGACTTGAATAAACAATAAGTTGAGTTTTAAATGGAAAACAAGAAATAAACATGTATGCAAAGATTTAATCAGTTGGCAGTAAAAGATATGAATGAATGGTGTTGTTGGGGTTTACGGTTTCATCCTAATCCACTCTCAAATATCTACTATTCTTATTAAATTCAACTTTGTTATCAATGTTTATGCCACTTTCTATTTTACTCTAAACCTGATCTCTCGGTAAAAAGAGCCTAATCACAATTACTAGTTTACTATCTCTAGTCTCCCTAGCAATTATTCATCCATTGATGTGAATAGAAGCTTAAGGCAATTGACTTTCCTATTCCTATCTCTAGGTAATATTCATCATCAAGAGAAATTCTTCATGTCTAGACCTAACTATACGTCTCCATATAGAAAGAATCAAAGATGATGCATTTGAATAACGTCTTAAACAAAGCATTAGCAAGAATGGAAGAAAAACTCAAACTATTGATAAACACAAGTATATGAATAAAATAACAAATTCGATACAAGAGAGTTTCAAAGAATTACATCGTTCCCCAACAACAAAAGGCTTACTTCAACATAATCATGGTGAAACTAGATGAATTCAATGGAAGGAATATAAAAGATAACCCTAGATATGTAAAAACCATGTTTCTGCATCCTTTCTGCCAAAAGATACATGCTCTGGTTCGTGCACTTCTATTTAAAACACAGAAAAATAACTGAAAATAAGCTCAGGCCCACCTAATCCACCCCTCAGCGTTGCCGCTTGAGCATTCTCTTCAAATTCCTCTGACGAGTCCACCGCCTGGCGGTGGCTACAATTCCATCTTCACCCCTTGGCGGTGCCCTTTAAGCGTGTGACAGTGTAATCATAGAATGTCTCACCGCCCGGCGGTGTTATCACCACCCAGCGGTGGCTGCGGTTCAACTTTGTTTCATTCTTCCACCTTCTTCTGCATCCAACACTTTCCTTCCTTCAATTCATTCATCAAACTCCTGATAAATCTTGTCAAAACAAGGGAAACCAATCATAAAACCCAGAAAACCCACTTTGACTCCCTTTCTCTCTAACTTAAGCATTTTGCATGATTTCAGGCTAATTCTAAGTCATAAAGGGTGTGTTTTGATGTGAATTTTAAGTATGAAAATAATGGTTTTTAGACCGTTATCACTATGCAAGGGAGATCATGGACAAGCTCCATAGACTCCAATAGAGAAACATGAGTGTCGAGGAATATTGACAGAAGATGGAACTACTCATGGTAAGAGCTGGAATCAAAGAAGAAGAGCATTTCACCATAGCTAGATTTCAGAGCGGATTAAACTATGAGATCCGAGATAAGGTAGAACTCTTACCTTACTTAGATCTCAATGACTTTGTTCAGCTGTGTGAGAGAGTAGAAGACCAAAACAGGAGAAAAGCTTCCACAAAGAGGACCTACCCTACTACATCCACATATAGGAGAGATCCTAAGAGGGAGGGTAGTTACCCAAGGTATGAGGATACCAGAGAACGAGAGCGAGAAAAAGAGAAAAGAAAGAGCAAAGAAAGAGATGTAAGAAAAGAAAAAGAAAGCTCTAAGGGAAGAGAGCAAAATAAGATTCCAAGAGAGCTTATTTGTGATACCAAGGGTAAGGAGACTAGGTGTTTCAAGTGTGGAGCCAGGGGACATTATTCCACTGAGTGTCATTTTAAGAAGTCAACCTATATCCTTGAACATGAAAGCCATACTGAGGAGTCATCCTCAAGTGAGTCTGAACTTTCTTCGTCTAAGGCGAAACATGAGGCTCCACCTTATGATGGAGATTTACTCATGGTTAGGAGACTCCTAGAAGCAAAGCATGTTGAGTTAGAACAAACTCAACGAGAAAACCTATTCCACACACGCTGCAAAGTTTTTGACAAAACTTGTTCTATGATTGTGGATAGTGGTTCTTGTTGAAATTGTTGTAGCTCTAGAATGGTAGAAAAGCTAGGCTTAACACCTACTCCTCATCCTAACCCTTATAAACTTCAATGGATAAAAGAGGATGGAGGGATAGTAGTCAAGGAACAAGTAAGTGTACCCATTTCCATTAGCAAATATGAAGACCAAATCATTTGTGATATTGTTCCAATGGAAGCGGGCCACATCTTACTTGGGCGACCCTGGCAATTTCATAAACAAGCTTTGTATGATGGGATCACAAATAAAATCGCCATCCAACACAAAGGCAAAAAGATTATTTTGAGCCCTCTTACACCTTCGCAAGTGCGAGAGGATCAAATAATACTCAAGAAAAAGTTGGATGGCGAGAAAAAACTACAAAAAAAAATTTCAAAAGAGAAGAACTTGAGTTTGGTAGATTGTGCCTCGACCAATGAAATTGTCTAGCCAAAGCAAGCTAAAAATATTTTTCTTGGACAACCTCACTTTCTTCTCTATTCCAAAGAGACACTTGTCTCCATAAATTATCAACTTGAGTCTCTACCAAAAGGGTTACAAAAACTTTTGAAAGAATTTGATGATTTATTTCCTAACGAGGTTCCAAGTGGTTTACCACCTCTTAGAGGAATTGAACATCAAATTGACTTAATTCCTAGAGCTAGTCTTCCCAATAGGCCAACTTATAGGACTAACCCTACAGAAACCAAAGAAATAGAGAACCAAGTCAATGATTTATTGGAAAAAGGGTGGATCCAGAAAAGTCTTAGTCCTTATGCGGTGCTAGTGTTGTTAGTCCCAAAGAAAGATGGGTCTTGGCGAATGTGTACATATTGTAGGGCTATCAAAACATCACTGTCAAATATAGGCACCCTATTCCTCGATTGGATGACATGTTAGATGAGCTACATGGAGCAAACATGGTCACCAAAATTGATCTTAAAAGCGGATATCACCAAATCTGAATTAAAGAAGGCGATGAATGGAAAACCGCCTTTAAGACCAATTTTGGCTTATATGAATGGTTAGTCATGCCTTTTGGCCTAACCAATGCTCCTAGTACCTTCATGTGACTAATGAATCACATCCTTTGGGAATACATAGGTAGCTTTGTTGTGGTCTACTTCGATGATATCTTAATCTATAGTAAAGGTCTTAAAGAACATCTTCACCATGTGAGGAAAGTTTTGATTTTACTTAGACAACACCACTGGTTTGCCAACTTTGACAAATGTACTTTTTGTCAAGAAAGTGTAATTTTTTTGGGATTTAAAGTTGGTAAAGAAGGCGTTCATGTTGATCCTAGAAAAATCAAAGATATCTAAGAGTGTCCTGTCTTGAAAACAGTAGGGGAAGTACGAAGTTTTCTAGATCTAGCATGTTTCTATAGACATTTTATAGAAAACTTCTCCACTATTGTTGCTCCCCTAAATGAACTTATAAAGAAAGATGTGCCATTCAAATGGGGTGAAAAACAAAGTCTAGCCTTTGAGACCTTAAAGCATAAGTTAACACATGCACCCATTCTACATTTACCTAATTTTTCCAAAGCTTTTCAAGTAGAATGTGATGCATCAGGGGTAGGAATATGAGCTGTTCTTATACAAGAACATCATCCCATAGCTTACTTTAGTGAAAACTTAGGGGACCTACATTAAACTATCCTACCTATGATAAAGAATTATATGCCCTCATTCATGCATTGAAAACTTGGGAACATTACTTGGTATCGAGAGAATTTATTATTAATACTGACCATGAATCTCTCAAGTACCTTAAAGGGCAAGGAAAGTTGAACAAAAGACATGCAAAGTGGATAGAATTCCTCGAGTAGTTTCCATATATCATCAAACATAAAAAGGGGAGTACTAATGTTGTTGCCGATGCTTTATCTAGGCGTCATGCATTATTAGTTACTCTAGGATCACAAATATTAGATTTTGATGACATCAAACAACTTTATGAAACTGATCTTACATTTGCATCCACTTATACATCTTGTCTTAAGAAGCCATTCGAAGGATTCTATATTTCTGAGTGGTATCTTTATAACAAAGGAAAACTCTGTATACCCCAAGGATTCATTCGAAAGCTTCTTATCAAAGAAAATCATGGAGGAGGACTCATGGGCCATCATGGAGTTGATAAAACTCTACATATTTTGAAAAGCAAATTTTATTGGCCACACATGAGAATAGACGTCCAAAAGCATTGCTCTAGTTGCATAGTTTGTTTACAAGCTAAATCAAAAGTTATGCCTCATGGACTCTACTTTCCTCTTCCTATAGCTAGTACCCCTTGGGAGGATATTAGAGTATGGACTTTATCCTACGCCTACCAAGAACTCAAAAGGGGTTTGATTCTATCTTTGTGGTGGTTGATCGATTCAGTAAAATGGCTCATTTTATACCTTGCCACAAAGTAGATGATGCTAGCTATATAACAAGACTCTTCTTCAAAGAAGTAGTCAAATTACATGGCTTACCCAAAAGGGAGAAAACAAGTAATTCTTAAAGAAGGTGACTTAGTTTGGTTTCACTTGAGAAAGGATAGATTTCCCTCTCAACGTTATTCCAAACTAAGCCCAAGAGGTGATGGTCCTTTCAAAGTGGTCAAGAAAATAAATGACAATGCATATATATTAGACCTTCCTGAAAGTTATGGCGTCAGTCCTACTTTTAAAATTTGTGACTTAATTCCTTTCACAGGAGATGCCCAATAGGACTACGCAGATCTGGGGAAAGATCTTTTTCAAGAGGGAGGGACTGATGGAGGACCATCCAAGCTCAACATAGGACCTATAACAAGAGCCATGTCTAAAAGGATACAAGAAGAAGAGGGAGCACTCACAACTCTACTCTTATGGAGTATTACTTATTAAAACCCTCTTCTCTTTACTTACTAACAATTACTTTGTTTGTATAGGTCACTAAATAAAGGAAGGAACCATGCTTATACATGTACGGAACTATTAAAGCAAGGAAGCCAAGAAGAAACACCTAGCAGCCAGGCGCTCAACGCACATTGACCGCTCAGCACCAACGAGCAACCCTTCTTCCTCCTTCATCACGTTTTTCATATGGCCAGCTGGATGACTTCCCTTGCATGCTTCTTCTCTTTTACAGCACGTTTGTAATAAGAATTTGAGTAGCTTGCATTGCACGGATCAAAGCTCTTCTTCATCTATAAAGTCGACTGTCATCAGACAGTTATAATAGTTAAGTCAAATAGTAGCAGTCAAGAACAACCAAATTGATTTTGCAATTAATACAATTGATTAACAATAAAAGCTTTGACCAGCAGTTAAAAGATAGCCATTACTGTACACAAGCATAACAAAATTCAAATCAAATAACTAACTAAGTCGAATCAACTACGCATGTAGTCAACTTAGGCACTTTAGCACAATTTGAAAATCTTTTCAATACAAAATCTCACACAGCATTGCTTTTGAAAATCTGTGCAAAGTCACGAGTTTTAATCGATATGCTTCATAATGAAGTCGACTTAAAACTTGCAGATTTGCCACATATTCGAGTTCATCAAAGTGCATATGGTTTTCCTTTTCATAAACATATGTAATGCAAACACAAGTGATGTATCAAGTATAAGATTAGTGAATATGCATACATATATCAGAAACCAACATAAACATGTTCAATAAGATATCATCCACAATGAAGAATAAAACATGTAACACATAACAATACATGTGTTATTAATAATGTGTTGTCATCATAAAAAACCATAGTGACTAGAGCATTGTGAGATTAAGGTTAGCTAATTGAATGCTTCCCTTATCAACAATCTCAACAGTCTCACCCTTTTTTGATGATGCACAACCATGATTAATAAGCAACCATGTTTGTACACAAACAACTCATAACCAGTCAAGTAATCACAAGATATCAAAGCTAATATAAGGAATCTATAGGTACAAGTGATTAAATGATCTTTCCAGTATATCAGAGCAACCAAAAACAGTATCAAGCAAACAATCACATATCAAGCAATAAGCAGATTGATCTATCTTTTCAATCATATTAAAAACCATATTTCCCCCCTTTGTGCATTAGCAAAAAAGGTTTGCTTTCAGATATGGATATGCTGATAAACTGAATTACTAGAGATGCATAAGAGAAAATCAATGTAAACAGATTAATCATGCAATGATGCTCCCCCTATCACAGATATTCATGTGAGATAGATAAACTCCCTCTAGAATGTATGCATTTGAAAAATATATGCAGTCAAGTAATGCTCCCTCTATCATTATGCATACAACAAAATCAGATTTAGATGCATAATGCAGTTACACAAATATCAGAGCATACAATAAGTTTGTATCAAGATTGTATCAGTGTTATGATTGCAAGCAATTCAATCAAGCAAAGATACAACTATCAACAATCTCACAATATAATCTCATTGCTAAACAATCATATAAGAATACAGATATATTGAAGAAAATTGATATAAAGATGAGCAAACAACTTAATAAGAAAATTCCAGTAAATGGAATTTATAACCCCCTGTAGGTGATAAGTCGAATGAACAATTTATCAAGTCGATTCCATTACTTCTGAGACAGATATGATTCCTGTGGTAAGTTCCAAAGCAATGTTTCCTGCAAAACCTTTCAGAGTCTTTTGAAGACTAAGCATTTTAGTATCATAGTAGTGCAAAAAATTCAACAGATAAGAAGTGAGTATGCAGGACAGTTAATGTAATAGTAAGTATATGCATAGTCAACTTCAATGATCACAAAGTCGATTCAGTATTCATCCAAGCAGATTCAATCAAGCAATTTAAAGTAAAATGAATTTGAATTGAAAACAACTGATTTCATTTCTTGTTCAAAAGAGAATTACAAGTGATAGACTAGACGAAGATAAAACATAATGGCAATTTTAAGCCATTAGCAAAATGAAACTAAAAAATTTCTAGACAGACATAGGACATGAATTGAATAAGCAACACAAACACATAAAACACAAAATGGTGTATAATTTGATTCCTATCCTTCTTCAACTGTATTCATAGAGTCATCTTCAGATATGACTTTCACCATTCCATGTTGCAGAATCTGATTGACTTTTATCTCCAGCTTATTAAGCTTGTCAATAATTAATTGAAGTGGATCAGCAGAGAAATTTTCATCGCCATTGTAGTTGGAAAAATGATCAGATTTTTGTTCATACCCAACAGAGGGGCTTCCACAACAGTACATCTAATACTCTTCACTTTTAAAGCATCAACCTTTCAATGTCCTTACTAATCCCAGTAACATAAGGGTATTACACGATTAATTACATTTGTGTACGAACATGAATGTTTCCTTTCTCCATAGGTGCTTACTCCTTGAAGGACAAGTATATTGCTCACAAGAATTGCATAAGGTAGATAATAAGAGTTGCAGCGAGCAACCTTGGTCATGTGGTCTTTTAACACTTCCACCCAGTTGGTAGGTATGTCATTCTTGATAGCATGCAGCAGGAATGTCTTCAGTGGTCATTTCATCTTGCATTAATCTTCCTGGTAGAATCACCCATGCAAGTATGTGTGCTAATATTATTTCTTCCAATTTAAGGTCTTCATGCAAGCAAATATTCTCTCTTGTTTGATTCATAGGAATTCTAAGCCATCCTCTGTAAAGATCCTTCTTCTTCAACCAACAATTTACTTGAGAGTTTGGAAGATGAAAAGAAATTCCTTTAGCCTTTAATCTAGTTGTTTGTTGCCAGACATCATTGTTGATTATAATTTCAATCCCTTTACCCCATGAGCAGAAGTCACCATTGATAATTTTCAAATGATGGTAGAATACTCTAACAAGATCAGGGTACTAGTCTCCGTTCATTTGCACTAGTGTAGACAGATTTTGAGTCTCAATCCATTCGGGAAATTTAAAGTTTTCCCTTCCAAATAATCTCATATCAAAAAACTTTGGTGAAATCACAACTTTAGAACTTCCTTCATTAAATCTTACACGAGAGTCATCGTCACTTATCTAGCCATTTACATTAGCTTCTTTAACAGTGGCCATGCTATTTCCTTTTCCTTTTCTTGAGAGAGGAGATGAAGAAGCCATTTTCAGACACACACTATGATTCACAGAATACAGTCAAGAGTCATTGGGAATACACGAGTAGTGTGTGCTTGTGTCAAGAATAAAGTACGACCCGGACAGGTTGGACAGAAAAGGCACGAATATAAAGAGAATAATTCAAAAAATGATTAGCTTAAAACAGAAACCAAAGTCGATTTCGCTAAGATCAGAGTTGACTACAATATGACAAAAGATTTCAAAACGGGGTACATACATACAAAGACACGTAGTCGACTAAGCTCATAATCAAGTCGACTAGAAGTTGTGAAATTTGATTTTCAAATTAATCATTCAAAGAAACAATCAATCAAACATACATACACACAATCAAATATAAATCAATCAATCTATTCATACACGATGTAGTAAGATTATACATGTTACTAGTTGTAGACACTCAAGATGGTTGATGTATCCATGTTAGCTCATCCTTGAGTTCTCACTACACCTGTTTGTGATTCCTGCAAAACAGTTTAAGTTTTTTATGCTGGTACCCATTTGATCTTGGGTCCTTGATTATCAATTGTAGCCAGATGTTCCTTAGGTACCCACAAGTATAAACCTTTAGGAACTCCAACTCTTCTGTAATAACAATTTCTATTAGTATGGCCAATACTATTACAATAAAAGCAAGCATGTTTAACAGGTTTGCTTAGATCACAAAATTTTCTTGTATTGGACCTATTAGAATTAGCTTTATAACCAATGCCTTGTCTGTTAATAGCTCTACCAGTAGACTTTAATACAACATTCAGATTTTTTCTACCCTGTGTAAATTTGGCTAGCGTGCTAGTCAAGTAATCTATTTGCTTTACATGACTAGGACAATTAACACATTCTTTCTCTACTGTAATAGTCTCAATTTTAACTTCCTTAACAGACAATAAGGCTTCATCTAACTCTTTCTGTAACTTTTCATTATCAGTGACAAGATTGTTTATCTTATATTCATAATCTCTTCTTTCAGAGTTAAGTCGATTTACCTTATACTGGAGTCACATAGCTTCAACATGAATTTCTTTAAAAGCATCCAATAGTAGGTGGTATTTGACTTCTATAGGTTCTTGCTCAAACTCTATGTCATTGTCATAATCAGCCAATGATGTTCCAGCCATATAACAGATGTTTGACTCTTCATCACAATCAGCATCTTCATCACTTGAAGTATCAGAGTCATTGTTTTCCCAGGCTATACAAGCTCCTTTCTGCTTTCTATCCTTACCCTGAGGAAACTTTTTGTTAGCTTTCTGCTTGGCTTCAGGTCTGGACAATCAGGTTTGATGTGTCCCTCTTTCCCACATTCATAGAATTGTACAACACTTGACCTGTAAGCTTTCTTGGCTTTTCTATGACCTGCATGGTTAGTAAGTTGACTGTTATTTTTCATAAGTCGACTGAATTTCCTTACCACCATTGTCATCAGTTCCTTGTTGTCCATCTTTGCATCTGATTCTTCCTCCAAATTTGAGGCTTTCTTGCTTGTTTCTTTCAATGCAATGGACTTCTTCTCTTCAATCTCTTCTTCGTCCTTTAACCTTCCAAGTTCTAACTCATGTTCTCGTAACTTGCCAAACAAGGTAGCCATATTCATGCTTGTGAGATCTTTGGACGCAGAGATTGCTGTGACTTTGGGTTGCCAACTTCTATTAAGACTTTTCAAAATCTTGATATTGATTTCTCCCTTGTTAAAGACTTTGCCAAGAGCCATAAGGTGATTTACAATGTGTTTGAAACTTTTCTGGACTTCATAGATTGTTTCACCAGCCTTCATCCTGAAAATCTCATACTCTTGAATCAAAGAATTCTTCCTTGCTCTCTTGACTTCATCAGTACCCTCATGAGTGACTTCCAAGACATCCCAAAGCTCCTTGGCATATTTTCATTGAGATATCCTAAAAACTTCATCAACAGTTAGTGCAGAGGCAATGATATTTCTAGATTTGACATCATATTGTGTTTTCCTGTTCTCTTCTTGAGACCACTCAGAAAATTTTTCAAAACAGTTTTTCCATCAACAGTATGAGTTGGCTCAAAAGGACCATTCAAATTTGAATCCCAAATTCCTCTATCCACGGATTCAAGAAAGATTTGCATTCTAATTTTCCAAAAAGGATAATTTTCACCAGCAAACAGAGGTAGTGTATTTGTATATGCACCTTCACCAAAAGTTTGAAAACTGGAAACCATCCCCAGTTATATAGTTGATTCAAGGAAAACAAAAGTCGACTAGTTTTGCAAATATTTTATGAAAACCAGTCTGGTGCCAATTGTTGGAAAACAGGTTGGCTTCGTTTCAACACCAAGAGGAGGGGGGGGGGGTAAATCGGCGAGGTTTCAAAATCAGAGTCTTTTTAAAAAAAATTTCGCAAAGTGTAAACCTTTACAAAGTTTCTTGAATCGCAAGGAATGAAAATTCTAAGTGCAGCAGAAATACAAAGTAGACTACATAAATAGGTAAGTCGACTGAATGTAAAAGTGTAAGGATAGAGAAATCAAACGAAGATTTTTATACTGGTTCGACCTCAATGCCTACATCCAGTGTCCTTCCACTATCTGGAAGCAAAAGCACTATAATGGTCAAGGATTTTACAACAAGGCTTTTATAGAGACCTCTACGTCAAAAATATAAAACATATCTCTAACCCTCTAACCAAAATATAGGCAGCAACACACACAAAGATCTGCAACAAGATATCCCCTCTTCTGCAATCTCAAACCTACTTTGAACAATCCTCAAAGTGTACAGACTCCACGAGTCAACCCCCTTGCAATCCTAGCAGAATAGCAACAACAATCTTTACAAAGATTGATAGAAATCTTGATCAGCAAATGAGCACCACAGTGTGCAGAGTATGATTAGCTAGTAAGCACAAAAATCTTTCTCCTTCAAAGAATCTTTTCAAAGATAGATCACCACGGTCTTCTTGATGAGTTCTTGGAGAAAATTCACAGAGATCACAATCTATAAATCAAAATCAAAGTGCTAGAATTTCCAAAGTCTCTGTGATCAACTAAGTCACGTCTATTTATAGTTTTCTATAAATCAAATGCTCCTGTAGTCGATTGTGCTACTAATAAAGTCGACTGTCATCAGACAGTTATAAGAGTTAAGTCAAATAGTAGCAGTCAACAATAACCAAATTGATTTTGCAATTAATACAATTGATTAACAATAAAAGCTTTGACCAACAGTTAAAATATAGTCGTTACTGTATACAAGCATAACTGAATTTCAAATAAAATAACTAATTAAGGTGGATCCACTGCGCATGTAGTCGACTTAGGCACTTCAAAACAATTTGAAAATCTTTTCAATGTAAAATCACACATAGCACTGTTTTTGAAAATCTGTGCAAAGTCACGAGTTTTAATCGACTTACTTCATGTTCAATGTTTTGAGAAACATCTTCTACTCTTGTATGGGATGTTAAATAACATTCATATTGATTGGCCAACACTTATTCAAGACATCATGCTCAAGGCTAAAAAATACTCTTCATACCATCTTCCTTACGTTCTCCTCATCTCCAGGATCCTTGAATACAAAGGAGTACATGTAGAAGGAGAGCTAACTCAAGCCATCAATGCAATTGGCACTAAAATTGGGGAGACAATATTCAAGCAAATGGGATTTATTGCTCACGGATGTGTCCTTGTTCATAAGGATAATCATCATCAAGATAATGAAGATGAAGACATGGATGCTCATATGGCTAGACCAGTAATAGTTGTTGCTCCTTCTGATGGTGGTACCTCCCAAATGCCTTCATCCTCCTCCCTATCCATGGAAGAACACTTCGCAAATCTATCCAAACAACTAGAGGACATGAGTCTTGCTCAACAAGCTCACTTTGAAAAATTTTAAGTGGCAGCAAAATCATGAAGAATATGTAGTTGACAAATTTCACGACTTTGATGTTCATCTTTGGAACATTGAAAATCGTCTCAATCTTCATCCTCTAGAAAAACCACTCGGTTCAGAATTTTAGAATTAAGACTCTATGTTAGTTGGCTTATTTGATTACTTATTTTGTATTAGTAAGATATGTTTATGCATTTCTTTATGGTGCAAGTGTAATTTTTCCCTTCCATTAATAAAATGACTTCTTGTTCATATCTAGTGCATACATTATCTTATTAAGGGGGAGAACATATTAAGGGGGAGCCTTATATTTAATCTTTTTTCTTATGATCAAAACGGGGGAGAAGAATCAATTCATAGTGCAGTTACTACTAACCGATTTCGTTGTTTGTGAGTTTGTATTTTATGCAGATAACCCAAAGTTGCTTTTAAACAAAAGATTTTTTATCATCATCAAAACGGGGGAGATTGTTACCAATGAGGAGTATTGGTATTTTGAAGATAAATGATTTTGATGATGATGAAAGAGATAAACTCGAAGAATCAAGTTGTAATTTATGTAAAGAACTTTTGTAGATTGCAAATGTATTAGTAAAGACTTTGAACATGTAAAATCTTAGAAATCTCCTATCTTTAGGATATTCACGCATATAATCGATTATTTGATGTAATAATCGATTATCACGAGCATTCCTGAAAAACCATTATTCTCTGGAATAATCGATTATTGCTTCAAATAATTGATTATCACTTTTTTGAAAACCCTATAATGGACTTGAATAATCGATTATTACTTACAATAATCGATTATCCGTGGCAGTTGTAATGTGTCTTTTCAATTTCAGACCAGCACTAGTGCAGTTAGGGGAAACGACAGCGGTTGTTTTTGCCCTTTGGTAGCGGTAACCGCGGCATATTCAGCCGCGATAAAAAGTCTAGGACTTTAGGCCGCGGTTGTAACCGCGGTAAAAAGGATGGGGAATAGATCGCGGTTCGTACCACACCCACGGCCTAAACCCCTTTTTTTTTTAAAAAAAAATCGTAGCATTATATGTCGCGGTTGGAACCGCGGTAAAAATATGGGGAATATACTGCGGTTCGTTCCATAACCGCGGCCAAAAGTCTATTTAAAATAAAAAAATAAAAACGAGACAAAATATGCCACGGTTGTTACCACAACCGTGGCATATTGTCCTGCAATTTTTTAAAATAGCAGGTCTGTTTTTGTGGTATCCACTACCACACAAACAGACCTGCATATCAAATAAACATTCAAATTCATTTACAACAGATCAAACACATGTTGAAATGTATTTTAACATTAAATAAAGTACAAAGTCTAATAAAATACAATCTAATCAAATGCAATGTTTAAATCTAGTATCTAAGAACTATTATATAATTTAACTATATACTTTGCAACAACTTTTTTGATGAATGATAGTGACTTCTCAAAAACTGGTGTAGTAGTCTTGAACCTCTGCACAAGACAATTTATATTAATTAGTGTATTTGAATTCTAAATTTTGGAAAAAATCAACATTTGTTAAAGTTAAATATTACCGTTTCCCAGCCTCTTGTGATATGAGAACGAATAATTTGGGTCATCCAATACATTACGTAGTATCCGCACTCATATGACCGACTCTGACTGTTACACTACAATATATCAACACAGTTGTAAATAGTTAGTGAAAAACATTAAAACAAAACAACTATAAGAAAGTATGGCTTTGCCATATGACAAACTTTGAGAGAAATCCATGCAATCTTTCTAGTGTGTGTAATTGATCTCCCAACCATCATCATACTTGCTGGAATAGAACTATATATAAAAAAAAAGGGTTTTAGCATTAATTTATATAAAAAAGAAAGTCCAAACATTGAGGTTCTTACCAATCAACTAGTTGTCTGAGATTTGTGGGAGGAGGCCTGTGCAATGAGCAGAACCATAAAGCATAGCTCTCGTGCATAGAAATAACAAGAAGCTGCCAATGACGCCTGAAATTCATAATAACTTAACTATTATATTTTAAAATCACACATGGAACTTTATTATGTTAACAAAGTTCACTTACCTGGATATATAAGGCAAAAAATATATTTTCTTGCCGCTTGCAAAATTTCTGATGAGATTTGTGTTGATGTGATCAAAATCATTTGATTGGTGAATGGATTGGGGATCAATAAATCCATAATCATCAGAGTGCCCCAACTTATTCTTGGTCCCACACAAATACCTGAAATCAAAAGTTAACTTTGAGAAAAGGATACTTGATATACAAATCAATTTTATATATATATATAATTGCTCATAGACTTACATCATCCATAGCTGAATAATTGTAATATTCAACTCTTGTGTTCCCGAAGCAAGCTCTCTGACATCTGAGGCATGAAGGTATAATGGGACCTCAGAGACTCTCCCAAATACATTAGAATCATATTCAACCTCCAAAGGCTTATCTACAAGGATGTTAGCAAGTAGCTGCAATGAACCAAGAGGATCATCCTCAGATAGAGGAATCTTCTCTTGTGCCTGCAATGAACCAAAATAAGATAAGTTTTGACATCAATAACATGCAAACTTTAAAATTGAGAAGTGTAAAGAAGAATTCCATACCGGGGGGTCAGAAACTGAACCAACCAAATGTTTAGGCCAAGCGATAAAGGACTTGAATGCTTGTTCCACAGTGAAAATCTCATCTGTGGCCAGAGGAACTAAGGCATCAGGTAATATCATTTCGTTCACTGAGACCTTCACCTCATCCTCTGATAGCTTTTCACCATGAACAACAGTCGCTGCCTTAAACATTGTTCCACGAGCTACCAGGACCGTCTTGGTATCGTCTAAAATGTATAACAGACATGGACTAGCATCGTCATGTCATCCCCTGGGACGGCTGGTGCGGAACAACTTCCTTTCCCGCTTCTCCCTGTCACAGTAAATGGTAGATTATACAAAAGATACAAATAATTGCACATAAATGTTTATTAAGTTTACCTGTGGGAAGCACAACATGTTCCTGTTCCTGTACAGGAGATGGCACCGGGCGCATGCCATAGGTCTCAAACTGCTGCTGGAACATGGAGCTGAACTCACTAAACAATTCAACCTTGAGCTCTGACCTAACCTTGTTTGTGATCTCGTCCGTAAGGTCGACTCGAACCTTTTTTGTGATCTCTTGTGTCATCCTTTCTCTTTGTGCTTCGCTGTATGCATAAGGATGACGAGAATAGCTCCCAAAATATTCTTTAATTCCTACTCCAGGACCAGCAGCACGTACACGTCCAGGGTGCTCAGGTCGTCCAATTGCAGCAGTAAGAATATCCTGGCGACCCTCTAGAGTGAATTGACCTTGGGAGCTCTGCTCAACCAAGGAGTCCTGTAACATTACAAAACACCATTATTCTTTAAAAAGTTCAATGTAGTATGTATAATTACAATTATTATTATTTTAGGAACAGTGATTACTTACAATTCTTTCAGAAATTTCCCGTGCAGTGTCGGAAGAGTAGGTGCCCGATGGTCTCATATGAGCCAACTTCCATTTTTCATGTCTAGAAGGTGGAGAAGGAGGCTGAGGGAGGCTACCACCCTGAGATGGTGGTCTAGCATCTGCCTTTTGCTTGAGGATTTTCTCCTCAAGCTTCCTATACCCACCACGAGATAATAGTTGGGGGTTTTTGTTATGAGCACTTGTTCCTTGTGCTTTGCTTCTAATTGCTTGTCACATACACATTAATTAAGTAGTTCATATGATATATCAATTATGAGCACTTGTTAATAGGAATTGAATAATATCAATTATACTAACCTGTCATTCCTCTAACATCCGACTCTCTTTAAAAAGCCGCCAAGTCTCCTCATCAATGGACTTATATGAACTACATGGAGACTTATGTTTAAGGTGTCCAAAGATACATCTTGATGTCAACTTACTTTTAAAGTTTCTGAAGTTTTCAGCAACAGTTGACAAACACTTATTTCTAAGTGTTGCGACATTTGGAATGTCAAATGTCAGCTGAAATAAACATAATAAAGTTGTATTAGTACAAAATTATCAATATAATCAAATTTTAATTCAAATGATATTAACTAACTTACCAATATATCGTTCCGTATAATGTTCCGATCAACCTCGGACACATTATCAAAAGATGGAGTGAGAATATTAATCCTATCACGTGCCACTACTCCAAGGTATGATCGGAAGTCATCTACATAGGGGCCAGTTGCCACACCCGTGACCACGTTCACATTCATTGGAGTTCTTTCACCACTATTCTTTCTGATCAAAAGTTGTTTCATCCTAGTGGGTCCTCTAGTGGATCTGGTAAGGGGAGCCTCATCCCCTGAAGAATGTGGATGATCAGCCATATATCTGTCAAAATAAATACCAACATGAAATATTAATAAAAGACTTATGTAATATCATATAATTTAACAA
This sequence comes from Vigna trinervia, assembly GCA_027743565.1. Lineage (NCBI taxonomy): Eukaryota > Viridiplantae > Streptophyta > Magnoliopsida > Fabales > Fabaceae > Vigna > Vigna trinervia. Next base: position 1,209,085 of record JAJDEZ010017211.1, on the reverse strand, counting down.
AACATGTAATGGTAATCATTGGAAATATATAAAAGGAAAACTTATGTGATATTAATAAAATACCGCTACAGAAATTGAAAATTCATACATAAAGATATGGATTCATCATATGTATATTCCCTCATCATGATCTGATCGAATTGCATGTACATCGTCGTCAACTAGAGATTGGTCGTCCAAATTTGTTGTAGTTTGAAATGAATGGTTGTTAGCAATATGAATATTAATCAGATTGTCTTCGTTAACTTCAATTTGTTTTTTGCCTTGAAGAGCGACATACCAATGGACAAACGTAGGATCTTTGGCATAAAAAACTGAGATGCTTGATGAACTATGATAAACGGTTCGTCTCGGTAACCCACCTTTCGAAAATCAACCAGTGTCATACCCGATTCATCTATTTTTACACCACTCTTATTGTCAAACCACTTACATTTGAACAATGGAACAAAAAACTTGGTGTAATCAACCTCCCATATCTCTTCTATTATACCATAATATCTCATTGATCCAAGTACAAGAGATTGATATTTTGATGTGGAAAATTGAAGTGACTCAACTTCTAAACTGACTCCACTATTTTGTACTGTGCTTTTATCATCCAAAGTCTTCGTATAGAATGTGCAATTATTGACTTCATAACCTGTACAACACACGACATCAAACTTCAAACCATTTGCAAGCCTCAATAAAGTTTGAGAAGAATGTGGCTCTTTGTCAATTTCAGATTTGAACCAAGACATAAATGTTTTGTTATGCTCCATCAACTGCCATTTCTCTGATTGTCTTAGATTTTTATTCTTAACAATGGCTTTGTGTGCTTCCAAAAAAGGGATCACCTCATCTGTGTTGTTCAATATATAAAGATGCGCTTGCAACAATTCTTTGCGATCTTTTGTCACCACATTCACACCTCGGATGCTTTTACTTGTAGAAAATTTATTCAACCATGATGTGCGAGAAACTCCTATCGGATTCGTTGATGTCATGTAATCTGAACAAAACTCGATACTTTCTTCAGCAATATACCTTTCAATCATCGAACCTTCAGGACGATATGGATTTTTAACGTACCCTTTCAAAATCTTCATATAACGCTCAATAGGATACATCCATCTTAAGTATACCGGTCCGCACAACTTGATTTCTCTAACCAAATTAACAAGTAAATGTACCATGATGTCAAAAAAAGATGGAGGGAAAAACATCTCTAGTTGACACAAGATGATAACAATCTCGCCTGGAAGTTCATCTAACTTTGTAGGATCGATGGCTTTACTACATATTGACGAGAAAAATGAACACAACCTGTTTATGGTTTGCCTAACATTTTTGGCAAAATTCCACGAATAGCCACCGGTAATAATTGTTGCATTAAGACGTGGCAATCGTGGGACTTCATGCCAACAAGCTTTAAGTCCTGCATCGACACTAAACTCTTCATATTTGAAGAGTATCCTTGTGGTACTTTGATACTCTTTAAACAAAGACAAAAACTTATCTTCTCTTGTCTAGACATTATGTAACATGCATGGGGCAAATAAGTACGTTTACCAATCTCCTTGGGTGCCAACTCTTCTCGGATATTCATGTCAATCAAATCCAAACGAGCATTCATTCCATCTTTTGTCTTTCCCTGAATGTTGAGTAGTGTACCAATCAAGCTATCAAACACATTCTTTTCTACATGCATCACATCTATGCAATGTCGAACATCTAACTTTGACCAATATGGAAGATTAAAGAATATTGATTTCTTCTTCCAAGGGGTCGTTACAGATGACTTCTTAGATGTTTTCCCAAATACATGATGTATTTTATTAACTTTTTCAAGAACTTGAAGGCCAGTAAGAGGATTTGGTGCTTCGTCCCTCTCTTGATCTCCATTGAATGCTTTTTTCAACCTTCGATATGGATGATTATGTTTTAGAAATCTCCGATGACGCAGATACACCGTCTTTCTTCCATGTTTCAATTGATGAGCTGTAGTGTTTTCTTCACAGATAGGACATGCTTTATGACCCTTGACACCGTATCCTGACAAATTACCATAAGCAGGAAAGTCATTAATGGTGCAAAATAACATTGCATGCATCACAAAAGTCTCAGAAGCGAATGCATCAAATATTTCAACCCCATCAACCCACAATAACTTCAAGTCTTCAACTAGTGGGCTTAGATAAACATCTATGTCATTTCCAGGCTGCTTTGGACCAGATATCATCATAGACAACATCATGTACTTCCTCTTCATGCACAATGCAGGAGATAAGTTGTAAATTATCAATATAATTGGCCAACAACTATGATTGGTACTCAGATTACCAAATGGGTTCATTCCATCAGTGGCTAAACCAAGCCTAAGATTTCTACACTCTTTACCAAATTTGGGGAATTGTTGATCAATATTTTTCCATTTCTTTGAATCAGCTGGATGACGAAGCAGCCCGCCAATTTTTCTCTCATCTGCATGCCATCTAAGGTTTTTAGCATCTTTGGGATTCGCAAACAAACGCTTAAGTCGGGGCACTATTGGAAGGTACCAAACTACTTTCAAAGCAGATCCATTTTTTTGTATCTGACCATTATCTTCACTGTTGTTTTTTGACTTGTAGCGTGATAAGCCACATTTTGGACACTTTGTCAAAAATTCAAACTCTTTCCTATATAAAATGCAGTCATTGGGACAAGCATGTATCCTTTTATACTCCATACCCATTGGACAAAGAATTTTATTCGCATCATAATTACGAGTGGGTAGTGTATTTCCATCTGGCAACATTTCATTCAACAACGTCAACAATTCTGTAAATTAATCCAGTTTTGTTTCATTCCTAAATTTTACAAAATTAAAATTATACAATATTCTATATAAGATTATCAATTCAATCATACAATCAATTCAGTCATACAATCTTACAATTAATAATCATTGAAATGATCAATTCAAATATTCTATCACAAATAATTACATATGAGAATTATCACACTTTGTCCATAGGAATCATTGAATCACATAATTTTGATTTTATAAGAAATCTACTAAAAAAAGTTCATAGCGTATTAATAAATTAAATAAATTTGCTGATAAAAAAATATTAAATACATTTTATCTACCTCTATTCCAATCCTTTCTCATACAAGCTAACATACTTTGTCTCTTATTGAACCACCAAAACCACAACAAATTTGACAAAAACCATCAAAGCCACAACAACATATTCAAACCTAGCATTTCAATATAGCACAAAAATTTCATCAGAGAAGAAAATGGAACATACCCGGGCAGCAAAGATGGCGCGACGGAGAGGATGGCTCGGCGGCAGAGGCTTGCGCGACGGTAGAGGGCGCGACGGACGGCCGGAATGGCGCGGTGGCAAAGACGGTTCGACGAAGATGGCGCGGCAGCAGCGGTGTTATCACGTGCAGAGGCAGAGAAAAGCTCGTGGAGAAGAAGAAACTGTTCTATGTT